>SNRZ01000003.1:2487429-3094859 GCA_008729115.1 Dirofilaria repens | reverse complement strand
CCATTATACATATATATATATATATATATAAGGCTTGATTTACTTATGTATATGAAACCTGAAAGCAAATTTTATTCAATAATTGTAAATTAAATTAAATAAAAATGAAGGAATGATGATATTTATCAGTGTTTTAAACAAGGAATTAAATTAATTGCTTAAATTTTTATAACAAACCGATGAAAATATGAAATTTCAATCTAAAATATTTTTCATATTCATTTTTATCCTAAATGATATTTAAATAAGCTTGTTTTGAAGCATGAAATAATGCTATTATTCGATATTTTTCAATCTATAATATTTCCCCAGTGGAATGACAAAATGATTGATAGAGGAAAAGACAAAGAGAAAGAGGAACAGAAAAAGAAAGAAAGAAAGAGTGAGTGATTTAGGTATAATTCTTTAGAATGAGTAAATCATATGAAAGCGAATGTTTGAATAATTTACTAGAATATTAAGCTTGTTAAATCCAAATTTCTTCCTCCATTTATGCATTAATTATACACAAAACTTCCCTTTATTATTATCAATGTTTCTAAGAAGATCTATATCATATCATTATTTCAGATATTGAAGATTAATTTTAAGCGAAATATATGTAGTGAATAAAATTAATTAATAGAAATTATTATAATGTCAAACAGCAAGTGATCATTTAAATGTTTAAGAAAATGTGATATCGATTAAATAAGAAATATTAAATATTAATCGAACATTTAATCATAATTAAATAGTTGCGAAATGAAACAATAAATGATTCAATAGATCACAAAAATTAAATGTTTAGGGAATGAGATAATAATCGAATACTTATTGACATAAAATATTTAAAAATAAAATGACTTTTCTCATTATCTAATAAAAACTGAATGCTTCAAAATGAAATAATCATTATATTATGCTATTTTTCTATTTTCTATACAGGAAATATTGTCTTGAATGCGTCATAAAAATTATAAATTTAAAAATCTTTACAAATTTGATATTTTGAAAAAAATAAAAGTTATTATTTCAAAAAAAAGAATGCGAAGTGGTATTTCCGGAAGAAATATGAATAAACAGCAAAAAACAAATTAATTAATTAAAATGGGACAAGAAGTTAGACTTCCGGAAATTTTAAAATCAAAAACATTAGTATTTTTTGAGAGATAAGTGATTGATTATATCAATGTATAATCAACATACTGGTATTCCCGACACTATCATCCGATAATTTATAAATGATTCTTATATCGATGAATAAAAATGAGAAAATTATAAAACTGTGTTTGAGAGAGTTAAAGAAGAAAGATAAAATAAATAAGGTGTTATAAAATTACTAAAAAATTGTTTTTATAAAATTTGAAAAAATGAAATGAGTGATTATTTTGATTATTAATATTAAGAAAAATTTAATTATTCTTTTTTTTGATATCACTTAATCCTTTGATTTTGTCTTTGTTCTATTAATTTATTTTATTGCTTTAACCAATGATTTAAGCAATATATCCTTCATTTCATCTACTCACTCATTCAATTAAAGACTTCATTAAGCAAATATTGGATGCATGATTTCAAGTTATGCAAACAATTTTACGATGAAATTTTGTTATTTTCGACCTTATTTAAATTAACCAATCACAGTCAACCTGTAGATTAAATTTTAACTCTACATAAAATGTTTTTAAGTTAGTATTATTAAATTTAAATTATTATATATTTAAGAATTTTGTTTTTGAAGCGATTAGTTTAATGTCATAAAATAAAATTAAGGTTAAGAATGATAAATATTTGTTTAAATGTTTGTATATATATCAATAAATTTTAAATTGAAATAATAATGAATGCAAGTTTAAAATTACGATCGATCAGACAACTGCATATCATAGATATTTGATAGGACTATGGCAAGATAAACAGATATTTATCATTCTTGAAATGAGGCTACGATAATTTATCTGATTACGAATTCTTGATAGAATTTTGATCATGAAAATAGTAACATAGTTTGAAAATTCGCACTTAAATTCGGAGTTTAGTAAAATTTTAAGGATATCGTGTATACTAAAATATATTAGAAAGTATTAAAGAATTTTATTCAGTTGAAATAATAAATGTAAGCCTAATGCATGCTTGATAGTACAGTAAATTAACTATCTGCTACTGTAATGATAATTTAACGGTGATCAACTATAAAACTTAATATTAAAATCGAAGTTGTATAAATGTTATCATTGCATATTTTACTCAGTTATTTTTTTAGTATCTAATTCTTATTTTACTACTTCATTAATATTTAATTTTTTGCTTATTTCTCAATCATCGTTTAAATTTTGTTTTTTGGTTTTTTTATTACAATACAAATTTAATGAAATTTTTTTACCAATCATCTTAATCTCAGCTATTAGAAGAAAATAATAATAGGAAAAAAAAAATATAATTTTGATGTACAAGAAATTTAATCAAAATAAATATTGAAAACGATTCACTTGATAGTAATATGATAATAACTGAACAACAAGCAATATGATAATAATGATGAATTCTATCAATTTCTAAATTTCAATACAAACTTCCTCTATCTTTCTAACTTTCAAACTTATCATATTCCTTAAAAATAGTCACCAAATAATTTACCATCACTTAGATAACAATATATTTTTTTCCTTTTCACGATACATATCCATATCCATGATATACAATTTGCAATTCCTGATCATTAAACTTATATTTATCATTTTTATAAGTAAAGTTCCTAACATTATTCACACACTATAGTACTTTAAAAGCACTATATTGGATGACAGTAATCTTCAAAAATATTCGCAACTATTAATTAGTATATGTAGAAAATTATTAGCAAAAAATTTGTTTTAATAAGAGAGATTTAAATAATTATAATTTGAATAAATATTTGATCTTATTTACAGATAAAATTAAATAGGTTAACTTGACACAGCATCCTTTCTTCTAAAAGAAAATGTGAGAATGATTTTTAAGTCATTGTTTAAAACAAAAATTAAATAACATGAAATATTAATTTTTAATGATTATAATGTAAACAAAAACAAATGCTCGATAGAATAAAACGATTTAAATTAAACTAATCAATATTACTACCTTTTACCGTTAATTAAACATTACGATTAACATCTACCATTAAAATTCATTTGCAAATTTAAATCAATTATTCAAATATTTATAAATTATAAAAGTGAAAATTTGCAATTTAATTGACATGAAATATTGAGAGTATTTCTATCTTCATCTTATTTGCATATCAATATTTGATATGTTAGTATGATAATAGCATTTATCATAATATTAAAATTTATAGTCTTACCAATCCCCGTAGATCTCAAACATGAAGTATTGATAAGATACAAATTTAAATGCATTTAGTAATAATCCAAAATTGAAATGATGATCAAATAAGATGAAAAATTGTAATCAATTAGCTATACATGTAGAATGCTTTATATTTATAAATATAATTATATTCTTATGAAAAATGGTTAATTCCTACTAACATTACTTGTAAATATTAACATATCATGTAGACTGATTATTAATTAATTTTCGAATAAAATAAACGGTTCTATTATTTCACATTTTAGATTTTTTTTCACTAAATTTATACAGTAATAAATCTTGATTGTTTCGAAATACATTTAGATTTTCAAATTTTAATATTTTAAATTTTCTTTAATTGCACAATTTCATTTTCTCTTTTAAGAAATTCTTATGATTTTAATTTTACAATTCACGGTATGCGTTTTCGTGCAAACTTCCTGTTGAATTTTAAAAATTTTAAATGAATATTAATTTAAAAATCAGACCAATTAGTTCGTAAATTATAATACTTTGAATAACGCAAAAAATATAATTTTAATATGAATTCTTATTCAGAAAAAAAAAACTAGATGAAATAATTAATTTAAGGCTAAAATATGAAAAGTTCCCTTATAAATATTATTGCATAGATAATTTGGAACATTCGAAAAGGCAAATATTTTTGTCTTTGCAAATTGGCTTAATTATCACACAATAAGATTAATTCGAAATAAAGACTAGTCTGCAGGATATTTCGACTCATCAAAAGAAGGAAAAAAATTGAAATTAATTTTGCTGCAACTAATATAATCTTTCTGTTTTTCTTGAGAATCGTTTTTTTTTTTTTTTTGTTACTAAAAATTTTTCACACAATTAGAAATGCAAAAAATTAAGTAAAAATTTTTTCTTGTTTGGATGGCCGCCAGAAAGAGATTTAACCTTTGCGATAAAATTTTTATAAATGGCTCATTTGGATAAATGTGCTGAATTTTTTAAAAAGTTTATTGGAATTTAAGAATTAAAAATCATTTTCCTGTAGTACAGAAATTTCCGAAATAAAAATTTTCTTAATATAATTATTTTGAAATAAAAAACTTTTGAATAAATAAAGATGTGCAAAAATATTCACGTAAAAAATTTTTTAATGATATGTTTCAGATATAAATTTATTAACTGAAAAATTGAATTAAGAGAAATTTTGCATGGATAATGTAGTGATGTAAAAATCCATTCTAATAACAAATTATTAAAATTTTTTTTCTTTTGCTAACTGAAATTGAATTAAGAGAAAATTTTGCATAGGTAATGTAGTGTAGTGATGTAAAAAAAAAACCTATTCTAATGACAAATTACTAAAATTTTCTTTTGTTAATATTACTCATTACAAACAGAACTGTTGATAATTTTTATGCATCACTTCTTTGGATTTCTTAGTATTTTTTATATTTTTTACAGATAATTTAAAACATTCTTGTTATCTCTTATTTTAAATGCTTCAGCTTTTCTTTGATTTCACAAATTCAGTATGTTCAATTTTAAATAATAAAATATTCTAAACGAAGTGTGGAAACTCTGTCTTACCTATTTTTCACCACTGTTTTAAATAAAAAATTTGTTTTTTAATTTTCTTTTATCTCATTTTTTTAATGAGATGTCTGAAATGGGAATTCTTTTAAACATTCTTTTTTCAATTCCACAAGTTTAACATATAATATATGTTTAATTTTAAATATAATAAAAATATTCAAACAACACGTGAAATTTCCATAACTGTTACTTACACATATTATTGAACTTTTTCGAAAAGTTTAATGAAAATTTTTTCAAATTATGAAATGACACGGTGCGATTGATACAATTTAAATATTTTTTAATGAAATCATTATAATTATAAAATTTAATTGAAAATGTACTCCTTTTCATATTCAAATCACAACAACGGGAATAATTTATACATTATCCATCAATTTCATAAAAACTATTTCAAATTTCGATTTTCAATTTCGAATACATAAAATTTTTTTCGTTTTTCCTTTTTCCTATACTAATAGATGTTTTTCAATGTCATTAATTAGAAATATTATTGCTATATTCGTTCAAATAATCATAATATTACATAAATTCCATACAATTTCAAATGAAAAATCTATTACTATATTTAGCAATTAAAAATACTAATACATGTTCTACCATTTTGTCATAGAAGTAATAATAATGTTGGAAATACCGAAAAATTGTGCAGGATTATTTAATCTACCACTTACCTAATTTTTAATCGCATAAATAAAAGTGATAACTAATCAAACTCAAAATCACGTAATCCAATGTTTACTCAAATTTTAATTGCTTAAATATTACTGGTTAATTCTTTAGCTAATCAAAACTAATTGATAAAATTCAAAATTATTTAATTATTATTTTTTTAGATAAAATCGCAGTTGAAAATCAATAAATACATGTGAAGGCAAAATAGAAATTAACCAGTAATGCATACATATATAATGATTTTCATTTGGAATAGATTGAAACAAATCGTAAAATTAAACAACATTAGTAATTAATTATATTTGGATATTAAAAAATTTCGAGGATTCTTTCTGTGAAAAATTTAGTTCCAAAGAGCAATTAACAAAGTAAGCTTTATTAATTTTTTATATCTTAAATCCTAATTTACAATCACTGCTTATCAAGAAAATATTCGAAAGTTATGCTGGAAATTTTACTTGACTGACAGGAATCTAAAATATAACTTAGACAATAAAAATTTCATATGTCTAATTATAATTTCCTTTGCTTGCATATTTATTAACAAAAATCAATAAATGTTTGAAACTGTGGAAGTAGAAAATTGATGAGATAAGAAATTTAAATAATTTGATGAAGTAGTTGAATTTTATTTTCGTAAATCAACATATACATCAATTTTATAATGTGCCAAGTAAATATTTTTTTGAAATTTCTTTATTTTATCACTTTAATTCTAACATTATCACAATTATTTTATTTGTGAACGCCAATATTTTCTCAGGAAAAGAATATAATATGCTATATTTTTTCTGCATTTATTTTCAAATAAGAAAGATTAGTAATTAATTATATTTGAATATTAAAAAATTTCGAGGATTATCATCTGATTAAAATTTCGAATACAAATTTTGCATAAACATATTGATACATATACATATACGAACCCATTATACATGAATTCATATACATAATTATTTAAATAAAATAATATATTATGCTTGTTTTTTTCAACAAAGACGCGTTATCTTGTGATTTTAATCATTTGCTGTAATTTCGGGATTTTGTTGAAGATTGATTGCCGAATTGCTAGATATGATCTCAAAATAAATCAGAAATTTTATTTTAAAACTCTTGAAATCAATTTTTTTTCGAATCCATATGATTATTTTTCACAGAATTATTGTTTTTTTTTTTATTAGCTACAAACAAATTTAAACTTTGTGATTGAAATAGCTAAATTAAGAATACATTCAATAAAAGTTCAATGCTAAATATTAAATGATTACAAAAATATGATGAAAATGATTTGAATATTAAATTGTTGAATGAAATTATTGAAAATATTTGTGCTTTTCTTTTGTTATTTGAAATTTAATTCAAAACAAAATTTAGTTTTTCTAAATGAAAATTTAATAGAAAAAAGTTCCATTTTAAAAATTAAGTGGCACTAACTAGAAATATAATAAATCGAATTTTCGTTTGTAGAAAAAAAATTCATGCTAAAAAAATTTTTTCAGTTTGTAAAAAAATTATTTAAGAAAAAATATCATTCAGCAAATGGTTGCTTAAAAAACATCAATTTTTTTACAAAGGTGAAATTAGGCAGGAGAAATTTCTTGAAAATAAATAAAAATTTTTGGAATGAAAATTAATTGAGCAAAATAAGTATTGTCACAAACATGTGCTTAAAAATCAATAATGATTATCATAATAAAATAACGAAGAAGAAATTTTTCCCGAATATCTGTTAAATGAAATGGAAATTTCAATTCCTTTATTTTCACATTCAACAAAATTCAAATCATATGAAAACAAATTTTTCACAAAGAAAAAATTCAAACTGAAAATATAACTTATTAGTATAAATTTGGAAGGAATATTTCATGATAGTTGTCATTAAAATCTTAATTTTTAAAATTTTAAAAACTGGAAGTGAAATTATATAACTTATATTTTTTCTACAACGGCATGCTCTTTTTTTGAATGAAATTTGTAGCAGTAGCTTATAAAAACAATTTGCGACTGAAATATTATTTCGCCTAAATACTGTCTGCTATGAGCTTGAATTGAATTTTTATGAAGTTAAAATTGATAAATTTGTTGATAAAGAGAATTGTAAATTGCAAAAAATGAACTCGCATCAAATATTGATAATCGATAATACTTTATTTGTGCATCTATTAGAATTATTACTAATTTGAAAGTAATTTCTATCGATGAATTCAATCAAATTTAATGAACAAAAAATTTTTGTATTTCAATAATAATAATATTGTTGTTATTATTACTATTATTAATAACTAAACATGAATAAAAAGAAATATCGAAAAATTAGAACATAAATAACGATTTTGAGCAATGATAGATCAATAATTTAACAAATTCACATGACAAAATAACTTATTTGCTTTGAGAAATTCTAATATCAATGGAAAAAAATGATTTCATTAATTTTGGTCGTAAATAATTAATATCTGCATTTAGAGGAAGGCACCCATCTTATCATGTTGTCGAGAAGATTCAGATCGAAAAAATGCACTCACTAAACCTTCGCTGATAAATAAGCTACATGATAATAATGATAATATCTGAAATGTAAAAAAATAGAGAAATGAAAAAGTTCAAGTAAATTTTGAAGTAAAGAAGGAAAAAAATGTTTTGAAAATATTGCAAAAATAGCTTACTTATTGATGACTTGAAAAACTGAAAAATTTAAAGTCTTCGAGTTTTGAATAAAATTTTTCCCTTTTTCTTCCAGTTCACATTCAATTTTTTCAACTAAGACTTAAAATTCTTTAATTATGAATTATATTAATAACTCAATTAAATATAATAAAACGGTATAAAATATGCATACCCCAGCTAATGCCCAACCGCTGATGCCGCATTGCATATCAAAATATGAATCCATCGAAGTATGATCCCTGCGTAAAATATCAACCCGATAATAATCGTTAATCCATGGACAGGTACTGTAGTATATTTCAAAGCCAAAAACAAACAATGAAAATGGTACTGCACAAAATGAACAACACATACACTGAAAAACTCAAATATTAATATTCTAATTCAATATTAAATCATTTCAAATTTAAATTTTATTTTGTCGTTTTTTAAATAAATTATTTTACATTGAAATACAAAATTTTTTCATTTAAGATAATTTGTTTATTCATCACTTTTCTTTCGTTATCTTATTAAAATAATTTTATAAAAAAATTAATTGTATGGTTTAATGAATGAAATTATTTTATTATTACTGTCGTTATGAAAAAGTAACGCCTATTTATTTCTATAATAATTTCGTTAAACAAATTCCAAATTTTACTATTATATTTAAATCTATTTCGATGTAATAGAAAAAATACGAGTAAGAGAAAGAAATAAGAGAAGGAAGACATTTCAAGTTAAAACAAATAAGTTAAAATAATAGCAAATTTAAAATAAGCAAAATATCAAAAAATTAAACACTAAAATTTTTAAATTAATTTAAAATTAAATATTAAATTAGGCGCTTCCTCTCTATTTCACTTTACATTTCAGTTTTAAAAAATTTTGCCATCATAAATTGTTTTCTTTTTAATCTCACGTCCTTTTTTCTATTTCTTATGTACCATGAAATTCTCAAATACAACTGTTAATAAAATACATAATTCTGATTTCACTAATTATAAAGTGCCGTATGGTAACTTCTGCATTTTTCGCTCCTATTCTCTTTTTTCCCTCTTTATTTTCATTCCTTCATGGTTTCTTTTCCTTATTTACAAATTTATTTTTCTAAATTAAATTTTATTTTAGAAGCATTTTCATTTCTATATTCTTTCAATATAAGCAAGCGATCCAACAACCATATATCTTCTTTACTTTTATTTCAAAAAAAAATTTCGATTTAAAATCGAAAAAAGAAGATTGAAATTTAAAGATATAATGAAAAAAAAGAAAACTAAAATCCAAAACCACATATTCCATCAGATAAAATATCTTTTGGCAGAACAAAATATGCCGCAATTTTCTTAAGGAAAAAATGAAAAATAAAACTATTCCATAATTTTGTAAATGAGAAAAAATTCTAATAAATGAATTTATGACTAAATTTAATCATTTTATTTTATATTTATGTCATAAATAATTAAATAACTTTTAAGAAAAAAGAGAGATGAAATTAAAATACCAATAAACGAGAATATTTGTACAAATATAGTTGTATGATATGCGAAATAATCGTTATTATCAATGTGATAGTTGTAACAGCTGTAGCAAAGTATTGTCCATTTAAGCGCATTTGACTAAATGTTATCGGTAATTCTGAATAAATATTATAGTACCATTTGTCCGGTGTTAATATTAATGATCGTTTACCGCTCATATTTGAATAGTATTGTCCAACACCGCTCAAAATTAATCCATCAATTGTAAATAGCAATAACTAAAATAACAGAATTTAATTAATAATTTGATTTAATTTTTCGTATTTGTAATAATAATGCATGTCTTTAAATGATATGAAATTAAGTAAAAAATAATTTTTATTAATTTAAAATTTGAAAAAAAATTAAATGTTAATCGATAATTGTTTAACGAGGTGATTTGGAATTATTTAATTGTTATTAAATTTAGTTTATATTTATAATTAATTTAAAATTCTTTGGATGATTTGTAATTAAAAAATAAATAATTTTAAATAATTTGAAATCATTTCAGCAAAAAAAGAAAATTAATTTGAATTTTTTATCAGTCAATCGGTCAGATAATTTAGAATTATGATTGTTAATAAATTTACTCATTGCTTTGTGTTATATTTTTTATCTTAGGATTATTTGCTTTATATTTTACACTGCATCTTGTTTCACTTCATTATTATTATTTTAACAATATAATACTTTTTTTTCTTTAACCATCTAAAGTATTAAAGAATTAAATTGACGAATGGGAATCGTTTTCCAGAAAAAAAATAAATTTCAATGGAAAAAATTAGATTTTGTTTTAATTGTACTTTGAAGGCAATTATACTAATTAACAAATTTTAGGAAATCAATAATTTTAAACTTATTTATCTTTTTTCATCGTTGTAATTGATTGCACTAAAACAGGAATTTTTTCTTCTTTGATTTACTCTTTTATGAGAGGGATCGATTAGCTATGGTTAATTAAAAATTCGCCTTTTAATTAATAAAAATTTTCAATCATTTTTAACTAGCAAAGCTAACAACGATGGATAAATATAATAATTACAAATTATGCTAATGAGCTGAGCCATAGCTATAAGTGATTTGAAAGGAAAAATAATGATGCTAATAAGTTTAGTATTTGATAATGTCATCCTCCTATCATCAATTTATAATTAGCATCAAAAATGTGACAAATTTGCAATCAGCAATTCAAACAATTAAATAGAAATTTAAGTATAATTATTCAAGTATTATTAGCAGAGAATTGGAAATTTAGATTTTTGCATTTCAATGTGATTAAAAATTTATGAATTAGTGCTATGGTATAAAAATTGCTAAAAAATTATAGTTAATAAACAATTCTTTATCTCTTGGTAATTTCTACAAATGTCGACAGCAAATGCTTATATCGACATAATTTTAAAAATGAGTTTAGTTAAATTATTCTGTTAATTTCGATATTATGATTCGAATCATTTTTTTTCGAAGTGAAATTAAATTCCGTTTAATTCAGACCGCACAAAAATTTTTTCTTTCGTTTTTTTCATTTCCCAAATCTATATATATAGTCATTTTTAAATTTCATTATTTAATAATATGTGTCGGGAATTTTATGAAAATCATAAAATTGATCAAAAAAGTGAGTCATAAAAAATCCTAAATACTTATCTTTTCAGTTAATCACCTCAATATTTTGCATTTCAAGATGAATCAGTGAAATGAATATAATTTAATAAAATGAGGAAGTAGTATGATCGACTGTTATATAGGGAAGATTAGCAGGAATAATTTTCATAATTACTCGATTTGATTAAATGCATATATAGTAAGCTCTTAACATTGAAATTAGAATCTATTTTCATTTATGAATAATAATTTTAGTTTAGAAATACATTAACTTTTTCTTTTTCCTACCAAATTAATCGTTCGCAATACAATAACAATTCGTTTGCCATTTACATCAATTTGTCGACGATATTCTACTTCAGATTCCAATGCTTGTGCTACCAAAATTAATCTAAATTTAAAAATTGAAATAAAAACAAATATAATAATTTACACTGCTATGTATTTTACTTAATTACAATTTAGTAAGAAAGACAAAGAGGAAATTATAAAATACTAACCGATTAAGTGTACCGGTTGATAATCGTCGTTCTGAATTAATTTTCGGAATATTACGATTTGAAGTATTTACAGTTATTCGACCGGATTCTTTATAATTTTCATCAATTTACACATAAGTAATGCGCGTTCCGCTGTTATAGGCTATAAATATTAAATGATTAATTGAAGTATTATTAATTAATAGCGAAAAAAAAAGATTCGACAATATAATAGACATTTAATGAATTGAATAAATAAATCATCGAATGAATTTTAAAATTCTCTTTGAAAAACATAGCTTTAAAGGAAAGAGAAGAACAAAGATAGAGAGAGAGCATTGAACTTAGGAGGAATAATAGCTGAAAAGATGAATATGCAGTAATGGAAATCTCATGGGATAATTGCTGAGAATTCAAAGCATTTTTAATCGATAAGTTTATCTAATTTTCTTTTCACAAAATGTTGTATTTGCTTAATACATAAAATTAATTTTTTGCAAGAATTTTTTTCCATCTTTTCCTTCTTAACAAAAAAAATTGATTTTAGTTTATTGTTATACAGTCATTTTCATTAATATTTTTTTAATAAATAAAAAAGCAAAAAAAAAAACAATTTTGGCGAGAAATAAGCGAATAAATAAATAAACAAAAGTCAGTAAACAAAAAAGAGTTTACAAATTAGATTACATAAAGCGATAAATTTGTTATCCTCTTCATTTATTTACTTATTAATACATTTATTTGTTTACGATTATTTTATTGAATTAAAAAAAAATTTGATTATTTTGTTACTATACAATCATTTTTATTGCAATTTTTATACAAATCAATCAAAGTAAGCAAGAAAAAAAATAACTAAGATAAATGACAAAAAAGCAAAATTTATTATTTTTATCTTTTAGAACGATTAATTTTTTTGTTATGTGTTTGCATATCGCTGATTTTATTTCTTGAACATTTTAATCCTGATAATGATAATAAAAATGATTGCTTGTCATGAGATATGCTTGTCATGCAAGACAAAACAAGTAAATAATGAAAAAAAAGTTTAATAACGGAAGTGAAAGTTGAAAATAGCCAATCTTAGAGTGATTAATTTCATTAAAATTTTTGAGTGCACTAATACTCACATAAGCATATTTTTGGTGATAATAATAAAAGAATAAAAAAATAAATAAATAAGTCAACAACTATTGAATCATACATATACTTGTATAATTAGAAAAATTAAGTTCAACTTAAATAGATATATGAATTTAAAATGTTGATTAGAAATGAGTGGTTGTGAAATTTTCTAGAGCAATATTTTGAATTATTTTTAAAATATTCGCTATTTGCAATTATGTGAAAATCGAGAAAAATTTGATAAAAAAGAAATGCGAAACAATGGAATGATAGTAAGGAGAGCTTGGAGTAAAATAAAAAAGAAAGAAAGAAAGAAATTTATGGGAAATACTTTTTATTGTTGGAAATTCATCTGTAGAAGAAATAAATGAGATGTAGTATGATTTATCTTTAAAATTATTTCATATTAAGAATGAAAATGAAAAACGAAAAGAAAAGAAAAAAGAGTAATTTTGCAAGAAATTTGTTTTTATTGCTAAATATAGATTTTTAGTTTTATTGCTTTTTTTCCCAATGTTTAATAATAATGACAATAATAATATGTTAAGTGTTTGAGAGAAAAAAAAGGAAATAAGAAATGAAAAAATGAAATATATATATATTCGAATAACTTATTAATTTATGATAACATTGCTTTCATTTTGATCAGTTAGCATTATTTATAATTCAATTTATTGTAATATTATTAAGCTAATTTTAGTTTAACTTTTCCAATTCTTTCGAAAATTTTTTGAATTTTAATAAACCAAAAAAATGAAAAATTTAAACGACAAAAAAGTATATGAAAACTTGAATAATTTATTAATTTATATAGCTGAATATTTGCTTTCATTTTATTTGTATTTTTTTCAAGCAATTTATCATAATTCAACTTGAGTTATTATTCTATTGTCTACTTATGCTTATATATGCAATAGGGAATAGTTTGAAATAGAGTAATAAAAATTATTGAATAAAAAAATATGAGTATTCATTTATTATTTATTCATTTTATTTATTTAAATTATAACTTATAGCCCGAATATTTCAATCCAATCGTTTAATAATTAATTTTCATTAATTATATAATGTCCCTTATGTTATCAATTTTGAAAAAAATATATTTCTATAAACCATATTTTACAACAGCAATCAATGAGAAAGGTGTAGCTATTAAAGCAAAAGATTAGTGAAATTAAATTTTTACCTTAAATTTCCTATAGTTCATATTCAAATTTGTCAAAGTAATTTAATTACGAAATTTATCGAAATCAAATCTTTGCCTTTGTATGATATTAAATTATTTTTTTAATTAACTCATTTTAAGCTTTTACCATTATGTTGATAATAAATTCTTGTTATCAAAATCAGTCATTTACTATGACTTTATGATATAATGAAAAAAACATATATATATATAATAATTTTTGAACAAAATTTGTGGTATCACTTTTATTTATTTGAAAAAAATTTTAATCTTCAAAGTAATAGGTATTTTGGTATCAGAAATCTTAAATTATAATAGTGATTATTTTTTATTTTTCTTTTAAATTTAAGACGCAAAAATATTTTGTCTCGCTGGAATAAAATATTTTGTAAAAGAATTTTTTTTGAATTTCTTTCCCAAAAATTGCATAGTATTTTAATAAAATCTCGCATATAGTTTTTTCTAAATTAAAAAAGTAAAAGTATTTTGTCTCGCTGGAATAAAATAAATTCTCGAAGATATATTATTCATCCAGTAACTATTCAGTACAAAAATATTTCTGATGTCATCTATTAAAAAGTTATAATTAAAAACAATTTTATAATTGCAACAATGTAATTGTCTATTTCTCGTCATTTTTTGCTATAAAAAAATTCAAAATTTTATTTCGAAAACATTAAATAGAATTGAAAATATGTTAGTTTTACTCATTTAAATATAAAGAAATTTGTAAAATTTAACAGATATTAAAAATTATTAAATTCAATTTAATTGTTTTATAGTACTTGTATATATCTTTTATATATCTATAAGTGCAAAACATACGTATTACACACACACACACACATACATACACACACACCATATACATATACACCACACACCCCTTCATGTACCCACTATGCACACGCACTCGATATCCTCAAAAACAGCCACATGCATGCATGTATTTACGAATATACGTATTCACACAAATATATACATACATACATACATACATATACATACATACATACATACATACATACATACATACATACATACATACATACATACATACATATAATACATACATACATACATACATACATACATACATACATACATACATACATACATACATACATACATACATACATACATACATATATACATACATACATACATACATACATACATACATACATACATACATACATACATACATACATACATACATACATACATACATACATATATATACATGCAGAAATTAATTCATTCATTTAAAAATGCGAAGGAAGAAAGGTAAAAACTGAGGTAAGAGAAGCTTAGCTATATAAATTGTAATGACAGAATTAACAAGGTATGTAATAACACTATATTTTCAGTATTGAAATTTCGTAATTTAATTCCATAAAATTTTCAACCATTTCTTTTCCTTCGGATATACAAAAAAAAATCTTCGTAATTGATAATATTGGAATATGATGCCGTAAAATTGAAACCTTATGTTAAATTAAAAAGTTTATTATTGCTAATGCATAAATATTTGATGAATTGTTTAATACTCTGACACTAAAAAAGATATGAGATATCTGAAAAGCAAATATCGTGTAATGATAATAATTAAAGATTATCGAAGAAATGGGAAAGAATGATAAAAAGATAAATATGAAATTGGATAAATGACACTAGTATTATTATTAATGATAATATAAATATATGCACTATTATCGATTTTATTATTGAGTATAAATGCTGCAACTTAATTTCGAGTTTATATTTAATTTTGATTTCTGATTTCAATCACAAACAAATGTATTTTGTATTAATTTCATATGGTTAACATGTTTCGTTATCATCTGTTTATATTTTAATTATATTATTTCAACAAATGTTTTGTAATCAAGTTCAAAATTATTTTTGAAACATTTCAATATCTTATTCTTATAATTTGTAGCAAAAAGAAAGTAAAAAATTTTTGATTTTTAAAAAATTTCAAAAGGAAAATAGGAAATTTAGCATTCAAACTGTTTTTTTAATAATTTTTCAATGAAATAACAATGCTTTATCATTATCAATCATTTATATTTCTACGAAATTTTAAAAAGGCTTTGACTTCATCAATCATTTCGCATTTTTTTAAAGAATACTTTTAAAAAGAATTGAAAATTCACAAGAACTGCTAAAAATGAGTTAAGAGATTAAAAATTTCTCGAAACCTAAAAATTTCACAGAATTGATTCAAAAAATTAAAATCTCGTAATTTATTTAAATTAACGACATTACCTTATTCATGTATTTTGTAATACTTGTCATATTATTGAATGGTTTTGATTTAATTGCTAGCATGCTTGATGTAACACCAAATTTCCGGTTGCTGCTGCTGTTGTTGTTGTTGATGTTGAAACCAGAATCATAAAAATTGTAGAATATTGATGATGGTAGGGTTAAGCTGACATTCAGATAACTGCTTTGATGGGTAAATAAGTAATTAATTGGCATAATTAGGTCCGGAATTAATTTTGACACTTCTTTTCATTATTCTAAGACGAATTTCTTCAATCCCAATATTTCCTCCTTACCTTCCGCTAACAACAGTAATATTCAAACTTTTCTCGCCTAATTACTGTATATGCTGCCATTGTATGAATCAAATATTTACAAATAGCATTTGCATCGATGAGTATAATTTTCCATTCACCATATCATGACATATAATTATCCGAAAATAAATACTGAAAATTTATAATTCGAATAGATTTATCTAAAATAGACATAAAATCCGATAACAGATAATAAATTATTAGGTAGATGAAGATATGAATGATATACTATTGATAACATTGAATAAATGATTATATTCCAAACATGAAACAATAATGTTTGATTATACAAAAAGTAACATTTATTGACAAAAAATTTAAATAAATTAAAATCATTAAATATAGTTTCGGTGAACAAATTGCTATATTTATTTAACGTTTGATTGTAATTCAATATAATTAAAATTAATTTGTCTTAAAAAAATTAGCAAACAAATGATTCATTTATTCATTATGCAATAATAGATATTCAAAAGTATAATAGGAATCGAATTTACTTAATTTTTGCTCAAATAATTCTAACCAATGTAGATATTTGCAAAATGACCGGTTTAAAATCTATTTAAATAGTTTTAACTAAATGTTAAATTTGAAATAAACTTTTTCCCCAATGTGCGTCAGCATTTTGACTCTTCCTTTTTTCTTTTTATTTCCTTCCATTTCTTATTTTACATTACATCATTTTATCCTTTTTCGTTTTTTCTTTTTATTTTTATTCTACCTTAATTTGTTCTAATCTTTTTGCATTTTTACTAAATTTTCACTTACTTGAAAAATTTAAATATTTTGCAAATAATGAATAATATTATAAATTCGTGAGATAAACTATAACTTTCATAAAATCCTATTAATATCATCATACAACAGGTAGAGAATAAAATAAATAAATTAAATAATAATAATTTACCAATTTTTAGTTATTATTACATTATTAAAACAGTGTGAATTAAATATTTTAATTAATCCAGAAATTATTAAGATTTATCGAAATTTTTTTATGTTTTACTAGAATGCAGTACTTTGTTTGAGACAGAAATAAATACATTTAAAAATTAAAAAAAAAGTTTTTTTGAGATATAATGTGGAATTTTCAAAACTCTTCATATCCAATTTACTTCGTCATATATCATACTTTATTCACTGTTTTATTTATTTACCTGTTTTATTCAGCCAATAATTTATATTTATGTTGTAATATAAATTGAAGCATTTTCTCAATATCTAATTTCTATATACTGTCATAATATAAAAAGCCAACCGAAAAATATAATATTTAAAAATTAATAGCCGGAATTTAAGACTTCAAGATTAAATAAAATCGATTTCGGATAAGTGGAATTTAATACCGACATATGAAGAAGCAAATTTTTGAATTCCTAGGATATTGTTAGTAATATTATTAACAGAGCAGAAATTCATGAGAGATGCATCAAATTTCGATTACACTGTAAAATTTTAAGAATATATTTTGTGATTTTTTTTCTAAAAATTAATTAAAAATAATAATATATTTTCAAATATTAACAAATTATTGTTAATCAATTAACCAAAGAATTTTCGATAAAAAGTGTAAAATAAATTTGCATATTGTAATTTTTTTTCACAACTGAAAATACCTGATTAAGAATATGTGCCAATATTTAGATTAAAATCAAAACAGGATTAATCATGTTATGAAAAGCAATAAATTTCCTATTTCACATTTTTAAGTCTCGCAAATTGATTACGATAAATTTTTTCAAATATACAAACAATATTCAATCATTGTTGAGAAATTTCTAATCGATTCAATTAAGAAATATGTTTCACATTTGTAACGATTTATAATTAAATTTTAAAAGTTAATAAGAAAGAAGCAGAAAAAAAATTGGTGAAATGATTAATCAGTCAACTGATAATTTTGACAATTGATGATATTGTATGATAATTGTCATTGTATTATTTCGAATATATAAATTATTTCATTTGTTGTACATTTATACTTCCGATTGTTTATAATTTACTGACAATTTTTCAATCAAAAATTGTAATTTAAAATTTAATTGCTTATTTATTTGTACTTAATAAATAAGCGATTTTTTTTATACGAGTGATACAAAATTAAAAAATAAAATTGAAAGAAAGAAATATATAAGTAAGGCATAAAATTTAATCCTTATTTTACAGTTAGAAAAATACAACCAATTATTCAGCTAAATAAATAAATCAAAAATAGCTAATGATTTGTTATCAAATTTAATAAATTTTTCTGGTTTCTTGGCTTCTTAACTATGTTTAACCATGCATATATATAAGGTCCGGAATTAATTTATTTTGTATTTTTTATGATTATTTGAGTTTATTTGATCATATGTATACATTAATAAATACTTTTATGCAAGAATTAACTATTTTGTTGTATGTTTTCTACTAGGCTTCTGATTCAGTTTTCTAAACATTTCCTGTCCAATCCATAACTAACAGTTATTGGCTTTACAACTTACCAAATCTTTGAAACATTAAAAAGTTTGCCAAATTTAAAAGCCTATGAATTGATTTTTGCATAATTCGAAAAACAAATTTTCTAAAATTAAAAATGTAAGGAAAATTTCAATTTATTCCTGTAATAATAAAGCTCCAAACTTAATGTTTTTTGCAGATTATCAAAATAATTAACTAATTAATTGATTAATGAAGGAATAATTGTTCATCGAACCATTTTGTTACGCTTTTTTTCAATGGAAATATAAAATTGATTTTTGAAAGAATTTATTTATTAAAATTTGAAAATTATATTTAGAAAGATGGTAATATTAAATTTAAATAAACAATGACTGAAAAGAACTGCGAAATATTTCTACGATAATCTTTTCATTTTATTTTCAAATGATAACATGCCGATAAATGAAAAATTAAAAATTGCTATCCATGAATGTTGGATAATGTTTACTTCAATGAATTTAAATAAATAGTTAACCTTTGTGCCACAAATCTTTTTCATGCTAATTAATAACAGCATATTATTTATTCGTCATCAGGCCTTCTAATTTTAAAACTTATTATTTAATTAATCGATTAATTTTTATAGACATTAATTCTTAGTATAATTTTCTCTAAATTCCAAAATTTCAAGTCCAGCAAGTTACTTTGCATTGAATAATTCAATATTATAAGGCATAAAATTATCTATGTTTAGTTATTTATCATAGATAATTTTGCGTAAATACATCATTATTATGTATATTTTTTTCTTTCAGAATTATTTCCATTCAAAGTTTTTTTTTTCATCTAAAAATATCGTAAAAATTTCATAAATTTATTTGTGTATATACAAACTTATTTTTTATGACATATTTCCAAGGAGGTAATTTATTTTTATATAAATATTTCTCATTACTGGATTTATCATTAATGTTTATTTCTCGGTGTTAATTTTTGCTTTTCCAAGCGCGTAATTTTCATTTTTTCCTACCGAATTTCAAAAGTCACTTAATTAAACTTATAATGAATGAAATTAATTATTCCTTATTTTAATTTCATTGTTTGCATGCCAATGAAATATGCAATCGTAAGTGATATAAGAGGGAAAAAAAAAGAAAGAAAAGATGAAATTAAATAACAATTACCATCCAACTAATTTGATATATTATAAAAATTGAGAAATTAGAAAAATTTCAAATACAAAAAATGAAAATCATTGGAATATGTGCAGAACTAAGAAAATAGAAATAAAAATTTAGTGATAAAAACCTTTTATTAAACTATTTCACTTGTGCATATAATTTGAAAATCAAAAGTTTAATAGACCCTAACATAGAAAATTTGATTCGGCAATATAAAAAATTTATTATTATTATTATTCATATGCTAACTATATAGTAATTATTAATAACTATAAGTGCAATATATTGTTAAATAAATTCATTAACCAGAAAATTTTCATTATCAGCCAATTATTATATAATGGTTGCCGACCGACTAGATACCATAGTTACAATGTCTCCATGTCACTTATCCCACGGTTAAACCTAATTAATTAATTCATACCTTTTTGGAAATATATATGAATGCATGTATCCACGATGTGATTGGATGCAAATGTAATGATACTTAACTCTAAAACTAAAGGGGAAGAATTTGATATAATTCTGATTTTGCTAATTTAGCTTCTTCTTGCCTTTTTCTAATTTTTTATATCTCTGAAAATACTTTCAACATGAAATAAAATAAATATTTCACACCTTCAAACAACGAAGAAATCCTGATATGTTTTACAATTTCATCGAACTGCAAAAGTTTTAGGAAAAAATTGCGATTTTGGCAGAATAATCAATGTGGTAAATAAATTGAGAACCAAGTTAGCAATCAATGAAATCATCTAGAATAGTTATTTCCAAACAATAAATAACTTTTCATATTGTAATCATGGAATTAAATTTGCTAGAAGTTCAAATCGAAATCTGATAAAGATTTCCATTGGATGTCCTAATGCATGAAGAGATCAATATTAAGCTTACCATGTTATTACTATTATACCAAAAAATTACAAAGATCATATTGTTAAGGTAAACACACCAGTAGTGTAATAGTTTTTGTAGATATTTTGTAGTGTTTATATCAAAATTGAAATATACCCCAGATACCTTCATAATAGAGTCCTGATAGATATTAGCAGAAATTTTGCTGGAATTTGATTAAAGAAAGCATTCATACCAAAATTGAAATAAACCAGAGATACCTTGATTAGAGATCCTTAGCAGACACTGGTCGAAATCTTACTGAAATTTGAAAAAAAATCAAGGTAAAATTTTTTTCCATAAATCTTTCACAAATATTCATTTAGCATTTGGATTATCGCAATAAACAGACTTAAGTTACATGAAATTTATTTGGATTATCGCAATAAACAGACTTAAGTTACATGAAATTCATGAAATTTATTTAAGTTACATGAAATTTATTTGACGAATATAATTCCATGAGACATAAAAATATTTTGTAAACAGAAATAAAGAAAAAGTACAAAGCGTAAAGGATAAGAGAAACAGATGGGTAATAATGCAATTAGAATTGTGAGCACTGAAAAGGGAAGAAAAAAATCGAAAGCTCACTAACCATTTCTCTTGGCCTTTTCCTAGATATCCACTTATTTTTAGTTTCGTTAAAATGAATAATTTTTTTCCTTTGAACTTGAACAAAATTTCAAATTTAAAAAATAAATAAATAAAAGTTTTAACGTACGGTTTCTCTTTATGATATGTTAAATCAAAAAAAATAATAATAGTAAAGATTGTGCATTAGTTCAAAGTCTTCTAGACGATAACAAAGAGAAATCTCTATGTCAACAAATAAGCTTTCCATCTAATTCAGTGATTGAAATAGTGAAAACAAAAATAGATTGACAATTCAATTGAATTTATGATAAGTGATAAAAGTGTTGGAACGAATTCGGAAGAGATCAAAATTATAGTGAAAAAGTCACGGAAGATTACGTAGCTAAAAGATAAAGAAATAAAGCTAATTTAAAACAAATCTACATTTGGAAGATTTTTTTTCCTTTGAAAATTCTGGAAATCAAAAAGACATTTTTTCAGAAATATTCATATTGATAATTAATCTGAGACCAACTGCATTTCAAATCCATACAAAGATTAATTCATAGAACCTACAATATAGAATATTTTTTACACTTCTGGGAAGCTGATTTTCGGGAACGTCCCTGACAGCAAATCTGGGATAAATCAGGCATATAACAATCAATTCTATGATGAGTTCTCCACTTCGCAGTAAAAAATATTTTTAATAATTGCAATTTTTGACAAAATTTCGTAACAAGTGACAACAGTTAAATTTGATCAAAAAATAGATTTTCGTTGATGTTACGAAACTGGCAATGATCACTTAGTTCTTGAAAATTCCACCGAGTCCTTTTTTCATGCGAGATGACTTTTCGGATGGTGAGCTTCTGAAATGAGTTAAATAATCAAAAGTAAGTTTCAAGAGTTACCATAAATCCTAATTCAATTGCTATAATTTCTAATTAGTTTGAATAAATAGAAAAGGAAGTTAGTCATTGCAGCAAGAGATCCTGAATAATTAGTGATATTTTCTTCTTTCAAAGAAAAAAAACTATTAACCTCGAGTCTTGTCGTGAGACGGTCCCAGTGCCTCGACGTAATTCAACTACTTCGCTCATCAGCTGTTCTAAGGTCAGACGACCGTTCTTGCAGTATTCGACGATTTTCTTTCTCTTTTTCATCTAGCTGCATTAATTTTCAAATTACAGGAAAAGAATAACATTTTCAAATCATGCATAAAAAGTTAAGCAAGACAGTACAAGTTTTAAAATTTTGCTTTAAAGAGAGAATGACACTTCACACTAACTCCGAAGTTTCAAGCAAACCAGTAACTCAAAAAAGTTTTCCCCATTGGCTCGCAAAGATATTCAATCTACCGTTGACAATCTAGTTAGAAAGTGGATTGTAATATCCAAAAAAAAAAGGAATAAATCCGAGATGAATAATGCAGAGCCATATCTAGTAGAATCATTACCAGGAAATACTAATAACAAAATAATTTCTACTTTCAATGCTTAATTTCATTATTGGTCTAATATGAAAAATCATGATATAATTGCGCCATAAAACTGACTTCCGATTGCCGCGCAACTAGCTTTTCTTCACGTTCCATCACCTTTTCTTCAAAGACCTAGAAAGAAATAATGCATGTAGGTTGAAAGAGTATTTAATTTTATGGATACACTTGTAGAATAATCAAATAGAAAACATTCATCGAAGACTGTTCCAAACTTACTTTTTCCATGCTGCGTTTTCGCTCCTCAAGTTCCTTTTCCTTGAGCTGTTTCTCATGTTCCAACTGCGTAAAAGGATCTCTAGAATACGAGTGATTGAAATGAAAGATCCAATAAGTCGAAAATGCAAAAAAAAAAATAGTTTTGGCTTGCAAAATATAAATTAAAAATTAAACCAGTGATTTTTTATCTGGTATATTTATATGGGCCCTTCTATTAAAAATTACAGAAATTCAATCGCTGTATGAATCATTTTATGCATGAATCACTTAATAGTTTTATTTTTTAATCGTTCCTCTATGAATTCGATAGTGCAGAAGACAAAATTCAAACATTCTAAAAGAATAAAATACCCCGTTGCCAGACGTAGATTAAAACGTAAGACTTGCATTATATTTTCTTTATCAAATAATCCACTTCACTTCTGATAGATAATTAGTAAATTATATTAAATATTGCATATAATAGTTATGGACCTGTCTATCGCATTCTTTGGTCCTTTGTTTAACTGCCGATAACGAAAATTTTCATAATGTACACTGCGAGTTACTGCGACCAAATCTATCAAATTCATCCTGAATTTTTTAATGTTATTTCTATTCTGGTCGATCAGTAAAAAAACCAGCGTAAATAATTGATTATCGAGTTTTTCCAACTAATTTTTCAACTTCATTAATTTCACAAAATTTTTCAACTTCATTACCTTATAACAGTATCACGTAAAGCGATGAAATCATTGTGCTGTAAATTTTCGACTTCAACTGTGCCCCAATTATAGTCTCTTACGCGATATCGACGTCCATTGATATCACGAACCTACATTCAAAAGTCTGTGAAAAAAAGAGCGAAAATCTGAAATATATTTATGATAGATTATTAAAACAACCTGGTTACTGCCTACAATGGCAAATGGAAACCGTTCACGAAGAGGTTCAAATTGCCTTTTCTCGTCTTCATCTTCGGTATCCGGAAATTTATATAATTTTATGCCGCTCTCTTCAATTTCTTTGATTATCTAGAAAAATGCTATAAAATAAATTAAGGAAGTTAAGAAATCAATGTAAGTTATTGCATGAATTTGTTTTTGCTCTTGAATAATTACGAACAAAAAGATTTACGCAGAAAAAAAGAGAAACACAATTTCGAAATTCTTCACGCAAAACTATGTAAAATAAGGGGATGACATCAAAAATGACATTAGTGTTCTTCTTCAGCTGACATCATACACATAATATTAATTTTTTATTTTGACAAATTACTTGGTTTTTGAAATGCGCTAATTCATTTACTGTCAGCGTATCAGCCTTAGCAATAACTGGGATCACATTGACACGATCATGAAGCTTCTTCATCATTTCAATATCAAGTTGTTTTAATCTGAAATTGCTAATTATGGTCTGTTCAATACTATTTAAAATACTCAACTCTAAAAATAAAACTTGGGATTTTATTCGGAATTCAACTCGTTTTTGATACTATAACATATCCACAAGCAAAATAAGATTATAGATTTCACATTGGTGAAATCATCTTTTATTAGTTTAACCAAGCTTGATTAATGATAATATTTTAATCTCGAAACCTAAAAACAAAAATTTTTACCCATGCCCAGTAGGGCTAATGAAATATAGACAAAGATGCACACGCTTATCAGGAATTGTTGCTGCACGTTCAATTTTAGTTTCTTCCGAAAAATAATCCAAATATTTTTTCTCAATGTAATTCACAATCGGCTCCCAACTGAAATTAAATCTCAAAATAAATGGTACTACCTAAAATTTCGAAAAACAATCATTCTTATGAATTATCAACAATGCTATCCATAATGTCGTATAAATCGACATAATCCATGTTACCATTTTGGTCTATTTTGATCTGTGACGTATACATATCTTTCAATGTTACAAAATTTTCTTTTTTTTTTTTTTTGAGATACCAGATATAATCTTATATATGGAATTCAAACATAGAAACTACACTTCTTTATTTTGAATGTTCCAGTAGTGAATGTTACGATCATAAGTATGAATTTGAGTAGTAAGAATGACAACAGTGAATTTATCAATTATAATTATGGCATGCAATTTGAAGTAATAACTTTTGAAAATAATCACTGACCATTTGCTGTTATCAACAGCATCACCAAAACCTGGAACAGTCCACTAATGTAAGATTTAAAGTTACACCATTCTCCACTAAACGTACAATTTTTTCTTCAATTTGTACTGTTGGCGAAATTTGTCGTTTTTCTGTATCTGGATTATTAATTTCTGTGCAAAATAAGGAATTGATGAATGTGGATTTGCCAAGACCGGAACAACCTGTATACAAAATAATGCATTTAGAAACCATCTTAGAACAAAAACAACAATTAGTAATATTTCCTAATGTATGATTATTGATGGAGAATACAGTGATCAGGACACTGCAAAAAATAATAGATCCGCATAGAAACAAATAGCTCGTTCCTTAGATTCAAATAAGTAAATAAACGTATTATTCTGATATATAACATGCATGCGAAAAAACATTAATAATGATTTCAATTTTATATCGTATTTCATAGAGAATGAAAAATAACGTAATAGAGATAATTATATTTACTTTTGTTTAGAATTTTCTGAATATAAATAAAGAGAAAGAAACGCGTGTCTATTAAAAAACGACAGCCATAAGTCAACATCGTTACTAAATAATTCCGATCAATCTTTTCGAATGAAAATGAATACTTACAAATCTTCATTTTAAATGTGATATAGTGATTAAACATTACCAACAACCATTAACGTAAACTCGAAGCCATTTTTGATAGCCCGTCGAAATACCTGATTAGGAAAATTAGCAAATCCAACATAACTGTGGGCATCTTTTAATTTTGAACCATTCAGTGATTTCTCCGACAAACTTGAACCATTTATGTCAACTTGCATCGTTGTAGTTACACACAAGCAGAGACAAATAAAAGGCTGTTTTCCTAAAATTATTTTCTCAAGTTAATTTATTTCATACAATTAAGCAACTAGAACTAAAGTATGATTTACTATCATAGAACTTAGTTTGATGTTGACAAAAATTTAATATATTTAAAAGTGTAATAATCCAGTGAAATCGTAATAACTTTCGCAATAAAGTCCTAATAAATTCGTAGCACAGTAACATATGTTACGATGCCATTTTACGACACATTATTATAATTTATAAAATCTTGTTGTATCATTATATCATGAATAATTCTATTATAGTAAATTTATAAAGTAATTCATCTGTAAGACTCTACTGTAGAATTTTGTGATATTATCTTACTTTTTTATAACACTTGACGTAGGATGTTACTTACTACAGATTTTAATGTTATTATTTCTATTACACAAAATATATAAAGTAACGTGCATACGTGTGTGTTAAATGATATATTTCATTCATATCAAATATAAAACACGATTTCATCACTTTACAGATATTTTATTATAATCAAAACGTTAACTTTTGTAGTTTCATTTAAGTCTTAAATATCTCGTTCTACGACATTAGAAACTTCCTGTTCTGCAAGTTTTTTTTAGTTATCAGTAATTCAAACCAATGATTCGTTCAACTATTTCCATATAATGACTATAACTAAGTGACAAATTCACACCATCTCTTCACGACAACAATTACAAAAACAACAAAAGAAAGCGTGTTTTAATCCATAATGTCATCTTATCCGAAGGCGGACAACCGTAAAATATCCACGTGTCACGTTATGTTGGTTTGAATAAAACATTGAAGCATTTAGATAGCAATAATGATGTTTGCGGAATTACGTTTAGCTATACTGTATAAAACTTACTGAAATTTTTATTATTTTTATTAGCCATCCTATAAATGCAATAAAATCCTCGTGTTGCATCAAGTTTCAACGGATTTTCGAGAGTCTAATTATATTGGCCAATTAATTAATTGATTAATAATGGCGAAAATTCCCCGCATGCATTTTTTTTAGAAAGAAAAAAGATAATATAATGTTTCCATACCATTGAATTAATTAAAGGATTATATCTGCCTATAAATTACAATTATAAAAATTTATTCATATTTATTTGTTAACAATGCTTTTCGGCAAATGATGTGATTCTAATTAATATTAACTTGTATGAAAAGTTTGTCTTATCGGTTAATTGTCATGAAGAATTGGACTGAGAGTATTTATTAAGTAGTTGAATTAACAAGTTATACAATGCCATGGTTATGATAGAGCGAATAAAAAAGATCTATTCAATAAGGCAAAGTAATGAATAATTTTGATAGCAAAAAAGGAGAAAACCCGTTTTGATGGATCCAACCGACCTCTTGCAAGCAATTCTTTTAGAATATAGTTTAGGACTGGGTTGCATATATATAGCTTATAGACAAAGGCGTACAAATTTAACTTACATCTTACATAATACAGAAAATAGCACCTACATACTCATTCATGGGAAATCCCACACAAAGGAATTACTGTATTCACTTCGGTTCTTTTCAACATAACCTTTAACCATTTATAATTTCTTCTGTATAATATACTTTTAGTCATTTTAGTAACTAATTTCTTAATTTCTGTTTAATTGATTAAAGTTTTATTAATTAGACGAACAAGTAGCTGAGTAAAACAGTAATTGCTTATTAATATAATCTGTAAGTTTTTTCTACAATAATTACATACAAATGCGAAATAAATAAGCGAACGTATCACTTAATACATAAATTTATATTAATTGTGGAATATAAAATAATATATCCAAACTTAAAATTTAATTATTTTTTTTCACAAATCATAGTTAACATTACAGATAAATGATAATGATTGAAAATCATTCGTTACATATATCATTATTCTTTTAAGAAGTGAATGAGGAAAAAAAGAATTGAATACTTAAATTCAACTTCGATTATTTTAAATATGAATCCCTTATAGAAAAAATATGTTTAATAAAATCAGTTTCATTTTTGGTTTCACATTTTTTCAATTTTAGATTTTTTAATTGACGTTATTCAATGATTTAGGCTGTAATGATGAATTTGCTCTTTTTTATAGATAATTTTAGAAAATTTTGGAATTCTGCCGTCTATTTAGCAATATTTCTGTTATTTCTTTATATAAGCCATAATATTCATTTTATCCGAAGGATAGTTTTAAAAAAATCGAAGCAATCAACATTAATATTAATGCCTCATGATCATAATGGAAATGAACAAAATTGGAAAAAATGAACAGAATTAAAGAGAAGAGAAGGGATAGAACTGCATATTAATTAATTTGTTCACTTATACTTAAGTAAAAAAGCAATGGAAAAAGTGATTAATAATTAAGAAAAAGCAAATATTTCTTTAATAAATAAATGATAAATATTTGCTTAATTAATGATTAAAAAATATTTTCGCAATAAATAAATGATAAATATTAAATTATTAAATAAGTAAGGAAAAGTTGATAATAAAATATATGTTCAATTAACTTTCCGTCACTTAAAATCTATTTAAGTGAACATTTTATCAATATTTATTAATCGACACCATTTTTTACGATTTAGTCGAATGCTTTGATCAACTTCGCCCTTTTTTATAAGTCAGTAGTTGCTGCAATAAGTTATTCCAGTTTATTTTAGGAAAGAATCTGCCCTTCATTTTAACTTCGCTTGTTATCAGTTCTTTAATTATCATTTCCTCATCAATTCCAATTTATTTAATGTTTCATTAAATTTTTTCCATATTATTTTATTAGTCTACCAAGATGAAATCTTGAATCCGAAAAACAGTAAAATTTTAGCTTTTGGACAAAAGAGGAATATAACAGATTAAATGCAGTAAATTTTTAATAAATTAATGTTGGAAAAAGTTGACTTGTTAGTGTTATATATTTCAATTTAGCTAAATCAAATTACCATGTGTAATAAATGACGTTTGACATATGAATTCATGATATGCTAATTAGATTGTTATATACTGAAATAAATTTAACGCATGAAGAATTAACTCTAACCAAATTATCATTTATTTTCCTGTCACGATACGATAACGTAATTTAAATTATCATACATCCACAATTTAAATAATTTAGTTCCAAACATCTGAACATTTATCTTTTTGATATATATTTCTTAACTTATAATTACTCTATCTGATGTATCGTATTGATAAAATTGATATGCAACATCTAATTATTCTAATTAATTTAGAAACCCTTATATCGATATTATCAATGTTAAGATTTTATTTCCTTCGTAAAAAGGAAGATTTCATTCACTCATCCAAATTATTATATATATACAAATTGTGAAAGAATTCTGATTACACTGCAAAGTATTATTTAACAAGCAAAGCTCCAATTTTTCCCACAATAAGTGATTGTAAATTAAATTCGAATTGAACAGTAAAAAATGTGAAATCAAGTTGAAATTTTAAAACAATTGCATAGCAATAAGCACAGAACATTTTAAACTTGTATCTCTTACAATAAATGCTTTTTTCCGGTTTTTCATTTTCTCATTAATGACCACTCATGAATTTGATTGAACTCAATTCATTTAAGCAAAATGCAATGCTATTTAGATTTCAATTCCACTTTTAAAAAAATTTGAAGAGATTAATACCGTTTCAAAAATATCTTGACCAAGATGTGCTGTTAATTATTTAATTAATGGCTTTATCACCTAATTCCGATCTTTTGTATTTTTTTTTCTCTTCACTTGCTTTAACAATTTACATATACAATTGGTAACACGAAATCAATCTCAGACTTAGACGAAATGAAGAATGAAACTTGAACTTGAAGTGAATTAAATTCAAACTTCAGCATAGCAATCAAACTATAAGGGAAGTCAGTAATCATAGATCATGGCACTGTAACTTAATCAATTAAATTTTATTAAATCTCAATAAAAGTTTATACAAATTCCAGTATTAGGCGATCAGGCTTCACGCATTTATCATATCTCAATTCTTTGGTAATCAGTTATATCATTTGTTCGAAAATGCAGAAATGATATGATGTTTTCATCAATCATGTTCCATCGTGTTCTCCAATAAATCAGAGTTTCGAATACTTATATAATTTAAAAACCTAAATAACTGTCATTTTTAACCTAAAAAAAAATTTAGTCAGAAAAAAGTACCGAAATATTTGGTAATGAAAAAAATAATCGTACCTCGTTTATTACTTGAAATGATAAATAGAGACGATATATTTGACGAAAATTTCATTGAAAACATAGAAATTTCGAAATGTCATCAATTATTTGTAATAATTCATTAATTGTAGGCAAAATTCTTTTTTCTTATTTGTTCGAAAAAAACGATAACAAAAGACATTATAAAATATGAAATATTTCAGATGAAATTGGCAGAAGGAAATACTTTAAGTTATAAGAATTAGAATTTTGAAAGTATTTCCGAATTCCAGACCTATAGACAAGAAAAAAGTAATTACGGATTTATGATTTAATAAAGAAAACAGTGATTTTGAAGTGATTAGAATAATTCATATATATAGATGCATATATTATATATTAATGATACATAAATTCAACTTTTGAAATGATAAAAGTTTAATTGATTAATCAATCATAAGCGAAATATCGCATTCAAATTCTAATTCTACGCATATGACATATAAAAAAAAAAAATAACACCAATATTCAATTCTTTTTACTTTGATTTCAAAATAACATCATATAAGATTTATTATTATTTTTTTGCAATAGTTTTCATAAGAAATAATTACAAATAAAACATCAAGCAAAGAAGTAAGTTTTCTATAACTTTCTATAGTTTAATAACAAAATGTATGCTTTTTCAATATTTAAGAAAGCATACTAGAATAGAGAGAACAAAGAAAAAGGAAAAGATTTATAGAAAGGAATATTTACAGAATTTGAAATAACAATGCAGTAAATCTATATTAATAATAATTTAAAACATAAATGAATGAAATATTGCCGTTTATTAAACGACAAAACTTTTTTTAAAGAAAAGGAATAATATATATAAAGCTGATGATGAACGCCACATTAATTTTTTTTCGCTTTTTTGCATTTCTCTTTCTTCGATTCATTTATTCTCTATTTATATTCTATAAAAATTATTATTATAAATTTAAGTGTTTTTTCTTTGTATTTGATATGATGATATTTTTGTTGATATTAACAAGCTATTTTTAGTTAATTTTGTTACTGATAAATTAAGACCTGATGTTTGACAAGCCTTGACAAGCTCAAGGAGAAGATAAAAGTTACAGACTCAAATAACTATCGTTTTATTTTAAAAATATTGTTATTTCATCTAGATTAAAATCTTTGATTCTCCATGATTGGTTTTTTTGTCACATTAGTTAATCCATGATAATGAAATTAAATAAAGCAAGCGTGCTAAAATCAATAAATATATGATCATAGAGACATATTATGAAAACAAGAAAATATTGCAAAAAAAATTAATAACAATTTTAATGAAGTGATATTATTAATTGCTAAGTAAAATATTATACGTTATTTTCTTCATTATTTCAAGAAATTTTTGAATTTCCTGCAAAGTTGACCGCTTTCAGAGTTTCCACCGTCGATAATCTAAATAATAGTTATACTAGAAATGTCACATAATTAAGCAAATATTTCATCAGCAATTTCTCGATATAAAAAATCTTCAATTTTGAGCTATTTTCTTAAGATGCTGAAAAAGTGGAGAATTCAAAAAGCGAAATAAATCACAAAAGAAAATTTATCAATTTCCGAGTTTAAAAAAAGGAAAGAAAAAACATGTTTAAGAAGTGCTATGCATCAATGAAGAAATTGTTTTACTTCGCTTGTTCATTGTCTTTCAACTGCATTTTATTCGTATTTGAAACAATATTTGTATCATTAGTTAATAAATCCTGAAATAGTTTTGATTTTAAAAATCGTCTATAACTGTCTTTTGACATCAATTGTTCAATTCTGGTTTGCGCCAATGAAAACATGTTTGGTTTAGCACCATTTTCCAGCGCTGCTTTTGTCGCCGTACGCGTATCACTGTCCAAATTAACCTAAAAACAAATTTCTTTATTATAGGCATAATTTAAATGAAATGACACATCGAAATGATAACCACATTCAAATGATACAATTATTCAATCTACTACAAATTTCAATTAGTCAAATGTAAAAATAATATTTATAAACATTCTTCTTAAATTATATAAGGATCTATTATAAAATTGATAACTGCATTAAAAATTTGACAACGTTCATTTATTATAATGTGAACAACTAATATGATGTAAACCTCTTTTGGTGATTGCTCAGCAATATATTTATTATATATAGAATGTGCTCTTTGAATTGTAGATTTTTTTCCTTCTTTCATCTTTCGAAACTCTTCACATTCAATCCAAAAATCAACATTTTCATCGCTGAATTCTCCTTTTAAAAATGTTCGAAACAACAGGCAACCATCTTGAAATGATCGAATTTATGCATAATAAGAGTATAAAAATACAAAATACAATTTTGTTTAAGGCCCAAAATTGATAAAATGCTAGCAATCAATAATTTAACTATGAACTTTTCACAAGGCATTAATTTAAATGAAATAAACAATGAAGCTATAAACGTTCAGTCCAAAATTAAACTGGACATACATTTGTGATTCAGCAAACGTTCAAATGAATCTTGCCACTTCATAATCTCTTCCTTGGACGGATAAAGTGTTGATGTACTACAAGAATCCATCTTACTCCTGATGAAATCTAATGTTCTTGCAAATCTGCTACTGAAACATTTGAGTTTTAATTCATCAATAATTCGTCCAAATTTAAACACAAGTTGTAGAAACTGTAGTGATGCTTATCTTTTTTTGTTACCCAACATGTAAATGAGATTTCATTAATTTTAATACATGAAATTGAAAATTATGGATAAGACAATGTCATCAAATGTCTTGCTAGCGTTTGACATGATAAGAGCGTCACATCATTTTAAGTAAATGTTTTAAATTAAATTCTTTTTGTACAAAAAAAAAATTCAAACATAAAATTGAACTAAACTAATGAAAATTGTAATAAATGACTTACAATCTCTTCTTTGGTTCGATATCCTGCAGCTGTATTTGATTTATTTTATCCAAATGTCCTTTAGGACTAAACGTAAACGACGCTGCCCTCCTTACAGAACTAACAGAATCCTACAATTGAAGATATATACGGTTGAAAAAACCGGGAAATGTTAATCGATGGAAAAAAGGCCTCCCGTTTATTATTGCCAGAAAATTGAATAAATTGAAATTTTACCGTATGGAATGGTACTATGAATATTCCGGAAGTTATTATATGAAGTAAAACTAAAATGCTTTCGATTTTAATCTAAACATAAAAGGGAACTGCAAATATACATTCTATTCTCGCGAAACTTTACAATTTTTTAGATTTTGAAAGAAAACTTTAATTGAATGAATTCAATATTATTTCCTAACATCTGGTGCTAGTTAACCTTTTTTATTCGTAATACTAGCCAACAGCGATAATATCTGATCAATATAAGTGAAAAAATGCATAATTACAACAATTAAATATTTAAATCGGATGCTCGAACTATAACAATCGAAAGTCCTTTAAAGACGATAAAAATTCTCATTAAAATAAATAATAAGTAGAATTAGCAAATTTTATTAATAATGTAAACTATGAAGACATAAAAATCTCTTATATCTCAGAAAAAAAAAATGTTACATTTGCGCACAAGTACTTAGCATTTATAGAGGCGTCAACGAATGGATTCATATTTGCAACACTTGATCCATCTGATGTTACATCACCTATAATTAATTTTCAAAGTTATTTTTAAATCAAATCAGTTTCTTAAGTAGTAATAATAAGAGTTACAGTTATTTATCAAGACCACTAGAATTCTTGAAATTGTTCATCTCACGATACAAAAGGCACAGATTTTCGAGGCAAATAATACTAATAATAAATTGTTTGGCATAAATTATTATCAAATCAATTGTGAATATTTAGCAAAAATTAAGCGAAAATGCAATGTGATTTTATTAAATTGATTGAAAAGTATTCCTTTCGCGAAATATTTCCTTGAAATACTTCGACATCATTCAACTGTAGCCATCCCCGTAATCTTATCAGAATTCGTAAGATTTTTTTTTTTGACATCAAAAATTGAATAATCATTTAATTAGAAAAATTCGCAAAACTGACTTGTAGTAGTGATAAACGGTACACCAATAAGTTTTCGATGTAAATTTTCACTAATTGTTGTACTGGATGTAATACTTGAACTTTCAGTTGTATAATCTAAATCATTGTGGCGGATACTAATTGGTATTCTGGATGATGCTATTTTGGCTTTCGTAGAAGCGCGTAAATCTGAACTAGCAGCTTCACTACTCTTGGAACATTCGGCACTGCATGGATCAAGACCACACGTCCAACCTGATGTGCTATATTGACATGTGGCTGGTAACAGTTGTGTTGCATGGCTACTTGATAATGGTGTTGTTTGACTATGACGATGACGATGAATTGTTTGTGGATTATGACTACTCCAATCGGAATTTCGCATTATCTGAAATCGTAGTGGTTATCAATGACAGATAGACGATGATATATTTCAAATTTCAGGTTAATCAAAACCAGTAGTTCCTGGACAGAAAATTCACGCCAGAAAAGAAAGGCAGATGGCATTAAATGAGACATTTACAAATTATTTGCGATTTCTGATAAAATTTGACATTAATTTTCAGGATGAAAATGGATATCAAATTTCGCGAACTTCTATGAAGGCATAATAATAGGGATAATGTAAATGTAAAACATCACTCTTTTTTCTTTTATTTTTCCTTATTTGTGCATTAACAAAGTTAGAAATTTGACTAGTGAAAAAAAAGCTCTCTCTAATGACAAATAAAAAAGGAATAGGAAAGCTGAAATAAACTGAAATTGATAATCACATATTTATGAATTAAAAAGTTATACGGTAACAGTATTTAGAAAATTTTAGTTATTTAAAAAAACGCAAAGATATTTGATTATCAAATATTCATATGTTATTTTCGAGATGATTCTATCCTCGTAAATATACCTAATACATTATGCATAAACTATCATATGTTATTCGTATTCTTTACAATATTTCATTAATGCTTATGAAAATCAAATTCTGATGCATACACTTCCCAAAATTAAGCTATCAAAACAAAATGTTAATATCACAGCATTATTATTACATTGTGCCACAAGTTTTTAACTTTTATTTGTAAAAAAAATGGAAATTTTTAAAAAATTTTTCAGTTAATTTCCTTCCTTTCATTTCTTATCGAAAATATCTCCGAATGCATAAGCATTGTCTATTTTAATAATAGCTATGCTTCATTTATTTTGTTAAAATGTTTTTTTTTTTAAAAAAACATCTATCTAAAAAATGTTGTATAAAAGATGCAAAATTATACGAGAGTTATTTTGCTAATATTTAACTTCTACTTCTTACTCATTTTCAAAACTCTATCTGAACTAAAATTCTGAAGAATTAAAAGAAAAAATTCTTCCTAACTATACAAGTTCATAGCAAATGAATGCAAAGTAATGTCTCCTTTCATTAGGAAAAATCAAATTTAAAAATAAGTCACATCGAAATTTTTTATTAACGTAACAAACACTAATTTAGTAGCAATATTTTCGAAGTACAAACATTATGGCAACAGTTTTTGAAAGCTATATTAAATATTCATGACTTCAGAAGCTCTATATTGCTAAAGCATTAAGCTTTTAAATTTTATTCAAAAAATAAAGTAAATTAATTAAAACTTGAAAATTGTATTTTCCAAACAGAATTAGATAAATTCCATAAAACTGAATTTTTATAATGACACGATATCATCTATAATAATTTAATAACCTAAAAATTTAGAGTTTCTCATCAATTTCATCAATTTAGATTCTTCTGCAGATGAGATAGGATAGTTTCGTAAATTATCCATGAATTCAAAAAAGAAAAAATTTATTACTCTAATATTTCATTTTCAATTTTGAATGAATGAAAAATTTACTGCCTGTTAGTTAGGGTTAACAATGACAAATTTTCGAACATTAAAAGGAATCGATTTAAAAACACTCCAAGAGCATGCCGAAATAGCATCACTAGCTTTATTTACAGATAACTCTTCAAAATAGTAAGAAAAAAAGATTGCATGGATTTTAATTCCTTTCACTCCCATTCATTCATGCAATTAATTTCATTGATCATATAAATAAACTTGATTTAACTCATCTATGTCATTAAATTAGATTTAGCTATTAATTATATTGATTTATTACTGGCCGAATCTCATGAGTATTCAAATTGTAACTAAGGAAAAAATATGGATAAAATAATAAAAGAAATGAATTTTAACAATTATATCATCCAGTGTTGTAGAACTTTTCAAACTCTGTGTTATTTTTTCAAAATAATAATAAAAAATTTTGGAGATCTAAAAAATTCGCAGATCTTTGAATTTAAAACTTTTCTTCTCTTGGTTACAATTTTAGTGAAAACATTTTGAAATTCCAAATGCTATATGAAAAGAATATTTTTTGTATTTTGAAACAGCACTTTATGATTCATCGTTGCCTTTTTGGAAATTTTCGGAACATTTTCACTTAATTAGTTAGAAAATGTCCCGAACTTTTTTTTGATTCAATAACTTCAAAATTAGGAGTTCTTGTCATTCAAAATTTGTTCATATATATTCAATATTAATTTCAAAACACAATATATAATTTCTAATTTATGCGGAATTTTTTACAAGCAAGAAATAAAAGATTCAAAGTGTGACATTCAACAAAAAAATTTGGCAAATTTTTTTATGAAGAAAATTTAGTTTTTATCAATGATGCATAAATTATTAGAGAAGTACTGGATGAATGGTTAATCATTCGTATTACGTAAATCAAAAAAAAAGAAATTTATGGCTAATTTGACAAAATAAAACAGTTGTAATTTTGTATTCACCTTTTTTATTTTGAAAACATATATAAGACTTATTGTTCTATTATAAAATGCTTGAGATTTCGCGAAAATTTTAGTTTGTTAAATTTAATCTTTTTTCTAAGCAAATATTTTGTTCAGTTATTTATTAGTATATCACAATATACAGTTTTCATCTCAGTAAATAATATCAATTCCAAAAATAATAAATAAAAATGGTGTAATCTTTAATAATAATAATATAATTTTAATAACAATGCAAATAATATAATGTGGTTTTGGTAATAATACAAGTAACATAATTTTGTTTTTAATGTAATTTTTAAAAAGCAATAAAAGTTTAAAAAAATAGATAAGAAGGTAGTAACTTTTAAAAAAATACCAGGCAGTGATGAAGATGTTTTATTCTTAAAGGCATTCATCTTATTGATAGAATGGTTGCAGATGGAAATTTACATCGATTAATTTAATTTATAATCTTCACTTCTTCACCGATTATTTAGTTTTGCTTTTGACATAAAGATATAGAATAATCATAGCAGATAAAATCCCAGCTTTTTTTTTAAGGAATAAAGTGAAGCCTAAAAAGAATTAACAAATTAGTCAGTATATATTCCCAGAATAGCAGTAAATGATAGTGAGAATATAATGAAAAAAAAGATATAGGATAGATAAGATAAAATGAAACGAAATATCAGATTAACAAGAACTAAAAAAAAAAATCTGCTATAAAAAGTAGAAAAAAACAAAAACAAACTTTTTTCCCTCTATTTATTGGCTTGAAAGAAAAAAAAGAAATACTAAAAATTATAAACATTAATCTATTAAATAAAATTTTTGCCAATTTCTACTTTATTCAGGTGCTAATTACAAAAAAAATTTAATCTGAAGAACACAGCAAAGAACGTTAATGCTTTTGATTTATATTTTAATTATGCATCGTAGGAAATAGAAAAGACCTCATTATTAACAAATATTCTGATGAATTATGCATTCGCAAAAATAAAAAAATACCTGGAAAAACTGCTATCTATAATGTTAAAATTATAATGATGCTACAATCGAGGTGATATGTACAATTCATTTTCACTTCTTTTTTTTTGAAATAATCATAGAGATATAAAAACTGACTACATTCTCCGCAATTTGATATTTTTGATTGTTTTAAGAAAAGAATAGGAAATTATAAAAAAGCTGTTAAATCTGCGTATGAATCTCAGTTAAAATTGGATGGAAAACAATAAAAAAATTAACTAATGAAATCCTTTTAGATTTCATTTGAATAATATTACAAGAACTATTTCATAAAAAAAACGTTAAAATATTAATTCTTTTAAACTTCATTTTTAAAAAATTTAAAAAAAAAAATAAATCTAAAAATAAGCAATTTATTGATATAATATTAGTATTTATATTCTTTGCTAATAAAGAAATAAATCAATTTTTCTAAATATTATCCAATTTACAAATTTAAAAACAGAATTTATCTTTATCGAATTTCATTATTTTCTTTTCATTCTAAAATTGGATAATTTTATCTAGCAATCACTGAATTATATTTAATTACTGAAAAAGCTCTCGATTTTTTTTTCCTCGAAAGTTACTTAAAAAATGACTTTGCATTTTTTTTCCTTTTAGATCATAATAAATTTTTTATTGCTAATGATATTTTTAATATATAAATTATTGTTTCGTGACTGAAAAATCAAATGAACTTCCAGGAATCTTTTCTACTCTTTTGAAATTTGAAAAAATAATGCTTTTTAAAAACTTCATTATAGGCCTAAAGTTTCATAACAAGAAATATCCATCGTCATTTCGTCATTTAGAAAAAAAGAAAGAATCATAATGATGAAGTAAACTGCTTTTTTATTACTTTTTTTATTTTTTTGCATAAGAACAGATTGAAATTTGGGTTTGGAAAATCCCAAGGTGAGGAATTTTTTCCAAGTTGAAAAATCTCAAATCAGCTTTTCCCAAAGATTCGTTTTGTGCGTCATTCTGTTTTATTTGCGCTTTCAGCAAAATTCTCAAACAACACTTTTTAAAACTAATGTGATGAAAAGTACATAAACTTTTTGATTTATCAAAACGATGAAAAACTTTATCACAGTTATTTTATTACTGCTTTTTTATGAATAAATTATTATAAGTTCGAATCATAATCGATTAAGCAAATAAATAATTAAACGCAAGTGAAAATTATTTAGAATAATAGCTAAAAAAAATATAAAGAAAACAGTCAATCAATACTGACAATCTTTTATCTAAAATAAGAAATATTATCGAATTCATTTACAGACTGTTAATTCTAAATTTTTGATGTTTTTCCATTACAGATAAGCTTAAATTTATAGGAAATTTCTATTGTTTATTTAGTTTACTTCATTATTCATCTGTGATTTTACTACAAAGAAGATGCAAAAACTGATAAAGCATTAAAATATGGAAGAATGAAGTAAATAAATTTAGCAACTGGTTGTTTACTTAGATGGCTTTCCTCCACGAAAAAAAAGGAAGGCATAATACGATTGACATCCATTTTCCAAAATAGCAGCCTTCAGAAGAATTTATTTGATTAATGAACAAACCAATTAAAGTATACGAATGATACACTGACATGTTATTGTCGATTTTGTCTAGCCGTGTATTAATTTTTCTGTTGAAGTGGTTTAGAGAGGAATTATTAATCAACCATGAATAAAGAGTAAAATTAACTTTGAACATAATCTATTGTAATATTTCAGAAATAGAAAAAAGACAATCTTAATTTAAAAAATCAAATGAACTATTTTACCAATAAATTTATTTTATTTGCTCCTTCAACCTATTATTTTACAAATAGTACGGTAAGCTAAGTTGCTGTTATTATAGACGATAACCTTCTTAATTAAAAATACGAAGATAATCTTATGTAAGAAGTTTTTCGAGCATAATTTATAAGAACTAATTTGTATTTTACCGGAATCAGGTTTTCTTCCAATCTTATATTTATAGTAATCTGAACAAACTGTAATAACAGAACTTTCTGAATAAAATATTAGGGATCATTTTCAGTGAAAATTCTATCAAAATATGCGGACAACATTTAAGCAACAATTTTGTTGAAAATAGTAAAAAATCTTCAATAAATTGAAAATTAAAGATTGAAGGTATAATTAATTTAACATATATAGATATTTGGATTCTTCTTCTCTTAGTTTTCATTTATTTAAAAGGCAAAAAAAATTGTTAGGATTGAAATTAAAATGAATTCAAGCGGATATTCATACGACCATGAAAAGTTGAAGCGAATAAACGAACGATTTTTCGAAAAAAGGTACTAGCACAAAGAAAATGATGAGAAAGCAATTTTCATCTATGAAAATTAGCAAATATAGCTAATAGTTTCCATCCGGAAAGAGAATCGTTTCCATCCGAAATTACTCATAACATCTGTTACGGGAATTTTTGCTAAGAATTGTGCAAATGAGTTTTTTGAATAATTTATGATTCATTCATAGGTATTCAAATGAAGCTATTTTGTAATTTCTAGAAATTCCTTATGATATTTAGATTTATAACGCCAGATGTTTAAGAGATTGAAAATTTTTGATTTTATTTTTATTTCTTCCTCTAAATTCTTAGAATTCTTTTTTCTTTAAGCACAAAAAAGTCTTAACTTAATATACAAAATAACATCTTAAATGTGCGGTATCATATTTTCGATTAAGAAAATTAAACTTTATTTAAATTATGAAATAGATTTTGAAATTCTTCCAATTAATGTCGTCATATTTATTGAATTAAGCAATATGAGAAAGAAATGAAGAAGAAAACTTGCTTTGCGTGGTGAATGTGACGCAGTTGAGCTGCTACTGCTTATACCAATATCGTCGTAATACTTCCTAACATTTATCTGTAATTAATTATCATCGTGCATTACATATATACGCATAATTCTATAATATTGTATTTAATAAAATTTTGAATTCTTGAAAAATGAAGAAAAAAGTTATGAATATACATAATTTCTCGAAATTCTTCACGACATTCAGATTTATAATAGTCAGATGTTAAAGAAATTCAAAAATCTTCTGATTTCATTTCTATTTTTCTTCTAAAATTCTTTTTCCTTTAACCATAAAAAATTTTAATATGTCAAAATATATTTTAAATTTATCATATCATAAGTTTTGTTATAACAAACGTTTTCGAAAATATAAATCAAATAGTAACTAATTTTTTCGTTAAAATATAAATCACTATGTGCTATCATTAAAACTATGTAAATAGCACAATTTTCAATAAATGATCAAAAATAAAAGACATAAAAGAAATTAAGTTTTACTGAAGAGATCATCCAATTATTTACTTTAATAGCAATAAAAGACATTACGCAATAGCAAATAGTACTGGTTATCTGTTAAATTGCAAAAATTTACCATCCTTGCAGTATGCGTAACGAAAGCAATATGTCATGAGAAAAAGAATACTAAATGTGGCGTAAAGGAACTTAAAATATATGCATTAAAAATTAATATTGTATTGAACACTTCAAAGTCTAATCATTAAGTTGAATCTAACGAATTCATAAACTTTTCTATAAATTCCTGCATAAATTCATAGAAAAACTGGCAAATTGCTTAGGATTATTAATAAATCTCTGTAAAAATCTTAACAAATAAAATTATTAACTTTATCATCAATTTTATAATATGAAAAAATTGTTATCATTATTATATATCAAAATAAACAAACATTCATTTTCCTACACATATCATACATATAAAATAAATATATATAATATATACATTATGTACATATATTTATTATCAATTTTATGTATTATATAATTAGATATACATACATATTTATTTATTTGTATATTTTTTGTGAAATTTTAGAAGCATAAAAATATTCAAAGGAAATAAGTTATTAAACAGAAGTAATGCAGACGGAATAAAAAATAGAAATGAGTTTTTATTCAGAAAAAATATACAAATTATTTGAATGATATGGAGGGAAAAAATATCATATTCAGAATGTTTGAATCAGATGGCTGTACCGTGGATATCAATATCGAGAAATTCTGAATTATACAATTTTCACTTTAATTTTTACAATTCATTTGACAGATAGGTATCAAAAATAGTCCTAATCGTTTGGATAAATAGCACGGATGCTTTATTATATCCAGAATGATGCTGTTTAGCCATTAAAGAGGAAGATATGAATTTAATCTGATTTGTGCTCTGGTAGTCTCGATACGTAGTAATTTAGGAAGCTATAACTCCGAAATTTCCGAATCAAAAAAACTTCTCATCCATAAAATCATCCCACTGAATAAACTTTCGATTTTCGCTTGTACAGAATAATTGAAATAATTCTCTTACTTTTTGCCAAAACGAATTTAATTTAATCAAACTAAATGTGCGAATTATTATATTGGAAACGATTTGTAATCTCAGTGAAACTGTACATGTAAAAATTTATTGTTCTTGATATTTTAGAAAAAAAAATTAACAAGAACAACACAGAGTGATTTATTTTGAAATTAAAACTCAAAAATTAGTCAGTAGTATCAAAATCAAACAATTAATATACAAACTTTATTCTCGGGAAAATTTTGTCGTTCACCAAGTTCAGGTCGAAGTAGGAAAAAATCACCATCGTTAATCTGAAAGTATAAATTTCTGCAATAAAAATTGAATAGATTACGGAGTAGAGAAAGATTATTGCGTAACGCTTGGAAAAAAAATGAATTGAATAGTAAATAAATAGAAAAAATTAAAGATAATAAATCAACAGTGTAAAAATGGATCATATGATCTTTGAAATATTCCGAATATTTGAAATTAAAGTTAAAATCTTTTGTGAGTCAAGAAACAATGAAGGGAATATGTAAAAAATTTTTTATTTTATAACCATTTGGTGGAAATTTTTCAATTTTAACGACTGTAAGCATTCATCTCTTTTCCTTTAATATGACTGAGATCAATGAATTCCTTATCCTTTGACAAAATTTTTATTACTCACTTTCATACTGATTAAATTTATGACAATTTTTCTTCCTTATTTAATCCTAATGAAGTGAATGAAAAAATTAAAAGATTAGAGGATGAAGAGAAATAAAAGAAAGAAAAAGGAAAAAAAATTCGAACCATAAGATTAATTTAAAAACAAAATCAATAAAAAAATCTCTATGACCCTTGCATTTCGAAATTATCAACATATGCTTTCTATATCAATGCATGAAACAATGATAACAATATATTTTAAAATTTGGCATTGCCACTGGTAAGAAAAAAATTATAAGTTTTTGACTTCTATAGGAGATGGATTACATTCGGGCCAATCTTTAACCTTCGATTCCAGAATTTTGTTTCAATTTTAAATGACAAAAGGCGGTCAATTTTGAATTGCATAGATGTGAAAAAAAATTTTTGATATTATAAAAATGAACGTTTCGAAGATTATTTCATAAGTAATAAATAAAATTTATTGAATAGAAACAAGCATTAAAAAAGGTTTGGGAAAAAAATTACAATTCATAATCCTACTGTTGAATTTGAATCAAGTAAATTTGAATTCTAAAATTTGATTCATATTCCAGTGTGTTTTAATGCGCCAGTAAATGCTAACACATAAAAGTCAGCGAAAGAGAGAAAGATTTATACTTTTATTTTTATTTTCTGTACTCAGAACGAGGTTAAAGCATTCTGTCAATCGATAAGCTGTAAATTAATGAAACAAACAGAAAACTGATATAAAATTCATGCATCGGAATTAAATTTTCAACTTGAGTATGGTTCAAAATACTATGCACAGAATAATTTTGATTAATTTACTTCTTTTGATGTGCAGTTACTCATTCAGAAATTTAAACTCAGAATTTTAATTTAAATTATTTGTAAATGAAATTTCTCAACAATTTATCAAATAAAGTAAATAGCAAATAAAAAGTCTATAAGTAATTAGTGAAATATCTTGGAATAATATGTCAAAAAAAATTATAGCTAAAATACTGAAGATGAAAATAGAAAGCTATTTAAATGTAAAAATTACCACTGTTCGTTCAAATGTTTGAAAATTTTCGTCGAATGCGCGTTCGGTCTGAAATAGAGAAAAATGATAGAAAATAGTAAAATTATTTATTAAATTCTTATTTAAAAATACAAGCTATATTCCAAACTTAATTAATATGAATGTTTGAAATTCTTCGAACATATTTTTATAATACGCTATGAAAAAATGTAGAAAAGTGATATTTACAGTTAGTTAATTTAATTATCTTTTTCTTTAAATAATTAATTTACTCACCTATGTCTTAACTAATAATTTAAGAATTTCTTTGTTTTATTTTCAAAAAAAAATATTTTATGAATAACCAAAATGCTTTCCAATTATTCGGAAAAATAAAGGTTCTCGAAAAAGTTATAAGTATTGTACTCAAATATATCTCTGATCAAACATTTTAAATTTTTATGACTGTTTTATGCAAACAATCATTTGTTACATTCTCATGAATAATGTATTCTGAATGGAAAAAAAAAATAAAATTAAAACGGATTTCTACGCTTTTCAAATAGCAATGATAGCATTTTGTCTAAATGAACTGAAAATTTGATATATTACTAATCATATTTTTGAAATGTCCCAAAAAATAATCAGTTGTCAAGTTATAAATTTTTTCAGGGAATTGTTCATTTGTGCCGCATTCTAGAAGTAAAACTTATATATATATATATAATTAAAATTGTAATTTCTGATTTTATAATAAGTTAATCATTATATTACAATTGCTAATATAAGAAAAACGAAGAAAAAAAATAGAAATGCTTAGCTATTTTCTAACCAAAAAAAAAAATAAATGTAATTAGCTAAATGGGCAAAACAGAAGGGACTATAATGTGAAAGTTCCTAAAATTAGAGATACTGAAAACGAAAGATTAGGTGGCGCTGAAATTCGATGTTAAGTCTTTCTATCTCTTTTAATACAGGAAAATAATAAAGTTTTTATTCGCTTTTATCATTTTCTTTTAGAAAATAATAGATTATATGGAAATGAAAAGAAAAGAAATAAGAAATTTAAAAAAAAAAAGAAAATAAGTAGAAGATTTAAAAATAAATACATTATGTTAAAACTAAAGGATAAGAAAATTCTTAAACCTTATATAATCTTTGATTGACGTTGTTAAAATGCTATACGTATTTTCAAAAAAAGAAGAAAGATGGATCATACTTGCATAGAACATAATTACAAGAATTACTGTCAACTGTTAAGCAAAATGTTTTTTTAAAAAAATTAAACTATCGATTTTTCTCGTTGATGCCTCCATTATACAATGACTGACATTATTACAATGAGGTCTAACTGACTAAATTCACAACATTCATTTTCAAAATCCTTAAAGTTTAAAAATCACGTTGAATAAAAATATTGTTTGAATGAAAAAAAAAAAAAACAAAATATAAATACAGAAATGATTCAATGTATAAATAGCTATAATTTAATCATTATCTGTTTGATAACTTACTGTTTTTTTCTTATAACATGACGCGATATTTCGCATCACGAATCAAGATATATGCGCACACTCTGACTATTTACAAAAGCAGCAATACCTATGTCAATATGCATATTAATGAAGCGTGACAGCATTTGATACCAGGATAATATATTCAAAAAAATTTTCATTCTCATGCATTTTTCCGACATTGATATAATTGAAAAAATAAGTAACGTTACATGTAAATGGCAAACTAAACATCATATAGATATAATACTGAAGATATCTTTATATACCTATTTGTTGAGCATTAATTTACGTCATTAGTCAGTTTCATATTTACTATTATCAACAGATCATATCGAAAAAAATTAGTTGCTACAAATAAAATAATCAATTAATCTTCGATCAATATACCATAATTTTACTTTATTTTTTTTTACTTGATTGGACAGTATTAACAATTGAGGATCAAAATGAATTGAGTAATGTTGAGATACATTTAATTAAGCTTATTTTTAATTTGGAAAATCTTCAGCTAAAACTACATCTTCTCAGTAAAATCTACACAAACCAGTTTTGAAACTAAAAAAAAGCTGATAGAAACACGAAAAAAAAAGTGCATAAGAAATTGGAATTCTTTTCTTTAAACTTATTTGCTTCGAATAAGTACATTTCTTTGATTGGCATTTGCAATATTCTAAAATAGAATAGAATCAGAAGCGAACCATTAAATTAGCTTTTCGAATCAATCGCCGTATTGGGAACGCCATACAACCGAGCATTTGCTTCCGCCTGTAACAAAAAAAGAAAGAAATTGAAAAGAAGGAAAAATACTATGATTGCGTGAAAAACACAGCAAAATTTTATAATGAATTCAGTTCAAGTTCTAATTTTATTAGGATAAATGCATTAATATTTTGAATTTTTCTTTCATTATTATGTTGCAATGATAACTTCAACATCGAGTAGTCATTAAAAAGAAATGATTAGGCACTTCAAAATTTTCCTTAAAAAGCTGTGATCAGAATCATCGCAATAGATATTTTGAATTGCTTGCTGACTGCTTAATACTGTCAGAAGTATGTATATCTTTATTGATATCGATAACACTGATATCATCTTATTTATACCATTTTTGAAATCAATTAATCAATCATCAAACAATCCAAATTGATAGTAATTTGCACTTGGCTAGTAATTGAATAACAGAAATTATCCAGTAGTTGGAATAGATGAATCCCTTTTGCTCAAAACAAATTGCAACGAATTTATAGATGATTAGCAGTAGTACAGCATTGCAAAGAAATGATATATTGGACATTGAAACATAAAGCATAAGTATTTGAAATTCAGTGAAATTTGTTGAGGTTAATGATAATTTAAAACAAAGATACTGAAATAAAATCAAAAAGATTAATGCAAAAACGACTTACGCAGAGTTGCCTGCATTGGTAATCCACACACTAACGCTCAATAAATCGTGATGACGATAGTGATTTCGTCGCAATTCACTGCAATATTCATATCGCTATGCATGCAAAAGGAAGTCATAATTTAATGCTCAAATTCAAACATCTATATAAATTTCAAATTATCATTTTTTAATTATTCCATTGAATTGATGTTTATTCTTCTCTTCCTTTCCTTCCAATAAATGTTATCCTAGTATACTGAATACCAATCATCCTTTAAAAATAAGAAAAAATATATCTTTTCGTCATATATTCTACTAATTATATTTCAAAACTTACAATGTAAAGTTCTCATGAAATTGAGGACGATTGTTAAGAAGGACAAGACGAGTGCGAAAGCTTTTCTCCTGATTATTACGACTGAAACGATCTTCCGAACTTGATCGTATCCGTTTATTGTACATCGAGTTAGGCCTTATTTCAATCTAGGTTAAAACAAAAATCAAAGTCGAGAATTTTTGGAAAAGAATGCAATCATTTGATCTAAATTTCTGGCCTTAAACAAATAGTACTGAAAATTTGTTAGGATCTTCTAAGTTATACTTTCATTTACAAAAATGCTAAGTTTGGACAATTATGCAAATTCTGAAATTAATATTTAGAAATAGAAATAGAAATAGAAAGAACTGCTGACAACATAAAAATAAGTGTCAAATTAAAACTGAATATACTGGAATGAAAGATAAATGACAGACTAAGAGATTACAACATCATATCCAACTAGATAGAGTGCCTGGGAACAAGGGAACAAATTGATAAGAGAAAAAGAAAACATATGATTAAATGAATTAGTCTACTTCAAACATATGAGAACAGCCTATAGAAAAAATGTAGACTGAGAAAACGAAGGAAAAAAAAAGGAAGAAATAATGAAAACAGTGGAGAAAAGACAGAAGAAAGGATAAACTCAGACTAAAGATATTTATTTGGAAATAGTCTAATACAAGATAATAACTTTATTTTGTTGAAGATACTTATTTTAAAATGGTTCAACATAAGGTAATAGACCTTATTTTAAAAGCGGTATAATTTCTAATGTAATGAAACTTACTCGAACGTATGAAGAAGCTTGCGCAACAGCAGAATCCAAAAAATATACTGCTCGTACAACACTAACGGTTAAATAACATCCAGAAATAGACATCGTCAATTCCAGTTTACCTTTGCAGCCAATCCGGCGAGCAAATGGTGTTGGTAGTCCGAAATGATCTGGTTTCCAATTTATATGCGACAAGTAACTACTGGAAAAAACTTCTGATTGCGGTCTGCCCCAATCCTTTCGAGGAGTCTGCTGCAATTGTAGTCATTCTAAATTTATAATTCCAAAAGTTCATTAAAATTATTTAACAATTTTTGATTATTTATTGTTGTAAAAACATGTGGAAAGTATTTTATTTTATTTTTTTGATTTTTGATATATTTTTTATATATAAATAATAACGACTGGTAACTTAGAAACTATATTTGTTAGCATTTAAAAATATACAGTAATTAAAATATCATTTCATGGTCCACCAGAATATTTTTAATAAAATATCACCGGAGTCATTTATTTTTTTTGTTTAGAAACAATTAGTATTCTCGATGACATGCAGCTTATACTGAGTGATGGATCGGGTAAGTTTTTTTCGACTTATTTCTAGATATATATATATATTTAAATAATATATATAATATATATTATTTAATAAGAATATATAGATGGTCCCAAGGAATAGACAGAATTGAAATTCCAATTATGATCGAATACAATAATAGAAAATTTTAAATCATTCTCTAACTTTCAAAATCTTAAGCTATTTTATTAAAATATAGATTACATAGCAATATGCTGCATGAAAGTATTCAAATGATTCTATACAGAATTAACCACTTAAGATCCATTTTAAATCTTCAAAAATTTTCATCACTGAAACGATTACCTCTTCAGAAAAACTTGCAGGTCTTTCTAAAGTATACATTATATTATTATACGTACTAAGAACAGAACTTCGACAGCGTTCACTAGATGTTACCGATGTTGCAGGAGTTGAAGTTGATATGGTCTGAAAACAAAACACCAAAACACAAAAAAACACCGAAAAATCATATCCTTTTCCTCTTTTTCCTCCTCTTTTTAATTTCTACTTTCTTTTGAAATTTTATAACAAATATTGCTCTTTTTAGCCGCACATTAACTCGACTGAAATATAATTACCTTCAAATGATGAGGATTTGTTTTTGGCAAGCCAATAGAAGTTGTTGTTGACGTAGCTAATGGATGCCAATTTCTGGTTAGCTGCAATGAGGGCACTTTTGGTATATCATCAGATGGATCATTAATCGGTGATAACTCCTGAAAGTTTTTATTTGAAACTTTATAAAAAAATTATGCATAATGTCTAAAACATAGTTAAATCGATAGAGCAATAAAAATGTGTCCAAGTTTTATCAAAAATACATTTGAAATATAAATATATGTTTTGATCTACTTCTCATCGCCGCCTGATTACATCAAATATTCATTTACCTCAATCATGCTCAAACCTCGAAGTAATGAGGGAGGAGGGGAGCGATGTTTTCGATCGTTAAATTCTGAATCATCATCTTCATTTGTTGTTTCTGTTTCATAGGATGATGAATGATCTATCGGTATTATCATTGGTAACGAGCCATGACGTGTTCGTGCTCGAGCACCGATTCCACAAGGTACTTGGCTTCTTCGTGTCCTAAAATAACTCTGGAAGTTGAGATAGATCAAAATATATAAAAAGGATCTAAAACGTCTTAAATTAGCATACAATATGTATGAGGAAAATATTTCGTACAAAAATGAGCAAAACCTCTGATCTAAAATTCTTCAGATATCGAATTTTCTGAAATTTGAAGATATGAAGAAAAAATAAAGACCTCCTCATTGTAGACTTATTTATCCAATTGCGGTTAGCACCTCGGGCAACCGGTATTGGTTGGCAAAAGTCACTGTCGGAAGTAATATCAGAAATACTCTCCATTGCCATATCTTAAATTTCAATCTTTATTACACAAAAATTTTTGATACCGATTTCGGATGATGCATCTAAATTTGACAGGCATATTTTTTGCTCCGAGAATTACTTATCGATATTTATTTATTTGACCTTGGACTAGTTTCACCTAATCAAAATAGAACCAATAAATCATCAATTTCGTTGTCAATGCGGCTTCTCCCCAAAAATTTCCCGTGGAGGTCGTGAAAGTATTATATAGATTTAAATGAGACGATAAATTTGAAACTTTTCTAAAGATTAAAAACAAATTTTCTTCGTCCCGAAGAAAATTTATATCAGCAATTTTTTTCAGACAATTTTTAAATATTTCAAAGTAAATAAAAGAAGATATGAAAATAAACAATGAATTTGATTTGAAACAAATAGAAATTGAATGGAAAAAATGAAATGAACAAAAATTTCAATTCTAATCAAAAATTTTGAATATACATTAAAAATTCTATATATTAATATCATTTTTTAAATTCCAAACTGATTATTCGCATTATATGGTTAATTAATATTAAATTAAAAAATTTGCTAAGAAAAAAAGAGAAAAAATAAAGTATCTTCTGATTTCTATTCCTTCATAAAAATATCAAATATCTGTTATCAATATTTAATTAATATATATATGTATATACCTTTACGATAATCATAAAATTCATCCTCGCTTTCCGAACTCAAATTCATCAATATTTCATTCTGCTTTCGTTCATGTCGACTGCGTTTTCGTTCATTGCAAGGATTCAATGAAAGGGTAGAATGTGAATTGATAAAAACACCATATGGATCATTCATTCTCCTCCTGTATCAGATATGATTTATGATGACATACTTAGAAAATTGCTTATTTATACGAAAGTTCAAATATTTATTTCGAAGAAAATTAAGTTTTTTTATATCCCATCTATTTCATTATCTCTTTATACCAATTTAGTAAAACTAAAAATAACAAAAAATATACGTAACCGTGCTTAATTTTTAAATTTCGATCATTTTTCACTCCCGTCAATTAGTAAACTAATATAAATAATAACTGAAAACTCTCTACAAGTTATAATAAAAAAATAAAATTCCTAAATGAAATAATATTTCGTTAATTACTTATCCATAATCAATAATTTATCCTTATCCTAGCTTAACACCACAATATATAATACAAAAAGATGAAATTACTTTCACTATTTATAATATTTGCATCAATATTTTTAATTTTAATTTCAAATACTCATTTGAACGAAACTACCAAATGAATGCATCTAAAATTAAAAGCGTTAAAATTAAGGTAAAAGAGAAATGGAAAAATGGAAGAAATTATTCACTTGTGTTAATAAATCAAACAAAATCTTTTATCTATTAGAAGAGATAAAATTTAAAAAAAGGTAGGAGATGACAGAAAAAGATATGTGACATTTCATCTTCCACTCAAAACTTATCTCCAAACATAATCTCGTTTCCAAACACATTTCCATGTACACATGTACATGTACATTTCATCTACTGAACCGGTTTTCTTTTTTTCTTTTTTTTACAAAGAAACGAGATTTACTTTTTGATATGCAAATTACAAACATTAGTAATTGTAATACTTACTCGTTCATAGCTATTGAGTTTGGTAATAATTTCAACGATTATTGCATAAGAGATAATTTGAAATGAAAAATTTAATTCAATCGAACGTTTTATTTCATATCCAATATATTTTATTATCAAATTTATTCAAAAAATTTGCATCCAAATTTAATTTGAATAGTTTGTTTATTAAATTTCGAAAAGTGATCTTTTTTCAAGTATCACATAAATTTCCTCACAAAATATCGCTTAAAATTTTCATTTATAATTCTACATGTAATCTCCCGTATTTTATTACTTATAAATAAGATTCAAATTATTATTTAGGCACTATAATAAACTCTTATGTAAAAGAAGATACCAGTATCATTTAGAAAACAAGTACTGCAATATGTAAAATACCGTTACATTCAAAGAATACAATTTGTACGAAAAGGATAACATTGCCACCATTTCAAAAAGGGATATCAAATAGAGTTTGATGAAAATTTAACATTAACAATTTATATCGATTATAGTAAAAAAACTTTATACCTACTTTTCCTTCCATTCATTATCTCATTCATTTCTTATCGCTTTTTCTACAGCAGAGTGAACTTTTGACCTATGGCAGTTATATTATTAAGAAAATCAATATATATTGCAGTCTCAGATTAGCGCCAATGATATCGCAAAAGTACGCAAAAACAACACAAAATTACGATATACAGAAATAACAATAACAAATTTTATCATTTAAGCGAAATAATTAAAGGATTTTCTTTAACTTCAAACTTATTAGCTTTGTCTTTTACGTAATAAATATTGAAAATTCACGTGATCGTGGATTCATAATATTATCACAGACAAAATTAACTGAGATACTAGTGCATAAACAACACACGTCCGTGAGACGACTTGCCGTTAGTTGTTACTTGTTTAACCACAACAATTGGCGCCCGTCCATAATTTGTATCAATCGACCGTCAATTGCAATATTTACGATACGATAATCAAACGTTGAAAGAAATCATTGGAGATCACATAATAAGAAAGGGATAGAGACAGCATAACTGGAAGGATTATATGACGCTGCTGAGAGAAAGAATGGGAGAGGAAGAAAGAGAGAAGAATATAGAGGGAGAGAGAGACTTACGACACAATTTTCAAAAATTGACCGCCAAGGAAAGTAAATGACTTAAAAGAATTGAACATTTTTTTTAATTACTTTCACTTATTAACATCGATGTAGGATGAAATGAACGAGCGATATTGGATGGATGGAATGGAATGGTTTGAAATGAATGAATGAATAAATGAATGGAATGGAATGAATGAATGAATGAATGAATGAATAGATGAATGGAATGAATAAATGAATGGAATGAATGAATGAATGGAATGAATGAATGAATGAATGGAATGAATGAATGAATGGAATGAATGAATGAATGAATGGAATGAATGAATGAATGGAATGAATGAATAGATGAATGGAATGAATAAATGAATGGAATGAATGAATGAATGGAATGAATGAATGGAATGAATGAATGAATGAATGGAATGAATGAATGAATGAATGGAATGAATGAATGAATGGAATGAATGAATGAAGTATGAATTAGAAAAATAAAGGATAATAGGTGAAAAGAATTTAATGAATTTTCTTAACATTTTTGAAATTTTAAATCTAAATTTGAAAAAAATTTGCATAATATGCAAGAGATAATTTGACACATTTATAACGATTGTTATAGTAATGGCGGGTAATATAGAAATTGATAAAAGCCTATTTAAAGATCACTTCCGTTGATCGATTTAGCAAAATGCTTAGCCCAATAATTTGGTAACAAAGAGGCGATAGTCGTCGCAATTCACATCGTCCAGCTGTCCATTTCGAGCGGCGATCTTTTACTGTTTCATTGTTTTCAAAAATTTTCCTCTCCTCCCCCACGAAACAATCATTTGTCCAATGTTGATCCTTTCCATTTGGCTACTTTCTTCAGTTCAAGTTATAAAAATTTATTTTATCACTAAATTTGCAAATGAATTCCTCAATAAATTGTTAATTTTAAATTAAATTATCGAGAAAAAATTTTCAAATTATTCTTTATAAATGTCATATTTGATATTAATTCTTTTTCAAATACATTTGAAATTTTATTATTAAAATAATTTTAAGGATATGAATTTTTCTCTGTGACAAAAATCTTACCTCTCTGTGATAATAACAGTAGTAATAATAGTAATAATAATAAGAATAATAGTGATAAATTTTATAATTTTAATCATATCTTCTATCTCAAACAAATGATATTTCATGCACAAACACTTGTGAAATTATTAAAATATCATGAGATATTGAAAAAGAAAAAAAATGTATCAACCGCATATATTTCACGCATTGATTTAAATTTTAGAAATTTATTTTCGTATTAGCAATACATATTTTCATAAAATAGAAAGGAATGCATTAATCTATTTTGCTTTAGTTTATATCATTTTTAGTTTATATCATATATCATTCTATCATTTCCATTCAAGAATATTTATCAATTTACGAAGCAAATCGCTTTTAGATATTATAATATATGTGGAGTATTTGGATAGCTTTGCGTTTATTCATTATTATATAAACTTTTTATTCTAGATTAATTAAATTCATTTATCAAATTTATCCATAAATCAAATTATTTCATGAAGAAATCCATTTTTATTATTGAAATTTTGCCGACAACAAACATTTCACATATGACATTTTATTTAAACAATTTTGATGATATCTTTATTTTGTGCTAAAATTGAACTCCCGCAAAATTTATGCTTTATGCTTTCAATTAGAGTGAATCTAATTAAAATGAAAGTATAATCTGTAAATGATAACTATCGGTAAAAATGAGATACTCTATCATACAAAAATCAGTAAAAACATCGGATGGATTTTATTATTTGAGCTGTGTGAAATTCCATGAAAATTATGAACTTTGTAGATTATAATATGGCAGAATTATTTCATTTCATCTGATCTGATTCAGAATTTTCAAATACACAGACAATAAGTAAAATAAGATGAAGGAATATGTAACAAATACAAATCAAAGCAATATCGCAATGAGAAAAATCAGAACAATTCATTTTGAAGTGATAATTTGAAAAGAAATAAATTTATTCTATTCATTTCTATCCTTAATTATTAACAATACAAAAAAAAATTTGTATAATGAGAAGGAGAGAGAAAGAGTGGAAAATTTTTTTAATGAATTCAAAATTTCAATTCATCTTCAAGAAGTGAATTTCAAAAAAAGATTGTTTTATTTTTTGATGCACTCAACAATATAATTACTTCCTCTGCATAAAATCAATTTTACATCCATTATTTATGTTTGATTTCATTGCTTTCTTCATGGAACCTAAAAATTTCAAAATTTTAAATTCTAAAACAATTTAATTAACAAATTTCATTTCAACGCAAGTAATACTTTCTTAATGTGGAAAGAAAGCATAAAATCACACAATTTCAATTTTATTAAAGTTTTTAACTTTTACAAATATTAATTGCTAGAAGTGAGTAGATTAGTTGTCAAAATAACAATTAATTTATTATTTTAATAATTGTATAATATCGATATGATCTTTTTTCAAAAAAATTTACAGATAAAAAATCAAAATTAAAATTGCGATCAAAGACTTACATGAAAACAAGGTAGTCGTATTCAAGGCAATACAACAATAATTTTGTTCTAATTGTCTTCAAACTTGAAAGTCTTGACATCTAGTCTAGAATATAGTACCATTTTAATTAAAAATTTTGTCAGCTATGTCCAATTTAAAAGATTTTTTTTATCAGTTGTTCTATATCTAATTTATAAAGGATTGCTTGCATCCAGTGAAGTGTGTTTTCAAAATATCTTTGAAAAGATTTGAACATTTAAACTTAACTTTGAAATACTTGAAAATTTAAAAAAAAACAAATGGAAGTTTTGTTTTATTAAAGGGAAAGTTCTTTTGATTTTGTCTAAGATCTATCAAAAAAACGACTAGATTGAATTTACAATTGAAAACACTTTTTTTTGGAATATGTAAAAACTAATGATTTTATTTTTATTTCGATGAAATAAGTTATTGTGATAATAGTAATAATAATAATAAATAATAATAATAACAATAATGATAATAATAATAATAGTAAAAATAACAATAATGATAATAATAATAAATAGTAATAATATTAGTAATGATAATAATAATATTAAATGGTAAAATGATTAAAAATTATTAAATTTCTCCTCATACCTTAAAAGAATGCATATGAAAGATATCAATATTTAGTAACATAAGAATTTTAAACGTATTAATTAGTAAAACGTATTAATTAGAAACGTATTAAATTAGTAAATTTTAAACGTATCAAAATTTAGTAACACAAGAATTTTTATGCGTATTAAATTATAAAATTTTCTTTTTCTATTTGAAATCGAATTCCAATAATTAATTTTAGTTCAATAATAATTTTTGAATTTCATACGGTAAAACAAGGTAATGATTTAGAACTAGTTTTTTTTAACAATTTTTTTCCCAGTTGGTTTGCAGAATTTTTATTTAATATATTCATAACTGTCAGGGATGCCAACACTTATTTATTTATTTATTTATTTTGCAATTCGTTATTTGATTATTTAGCGAAAAAGATTAATAATTATAATTTTTTTTAGTAAATCGCTGTATTGTTTATAATCGACAAGGAAATTTTTTTAAAAATTCATAAGTTCTATTCTATTTTAATAAATAAGCGAATGATCATATAGATGTCTATAAGATGATAAATGACACTTTTCAAGCAAACAAATTCCAAATTTAATAAATAATGACGATTATTTATTTGCATTCATCAAAAATAATTCGACTGAAAAAAAAAAAAATCTAAATTTGAAATAAATTGTCGTGTCGTTTTTTAGTCAAATGTTAGGGAAACTTTAAAACTTTAGAACTTAAATGGATAAATTTTGTTTTTGTTTTTTATAAATTTTATTTTTATTAAAATGACAAAGAACAGAAAAGCAAAAAAAATGAAGAATTGATTTTCTATTTTACCCTGCTTATCGCGGGATTTGTGAATGAGATTTCTCTAATGATAAATGAGATCTCTCGAATGATGAATACATCAATTCAATCCTGATAACGAACACAATGTACGTGATAAATTTATAGCCATTAAAAAGAAAACAAAAAAAATATATAACCAAATGATTAATAAATTTCCCGAAATACGGATCGATAATTACTTAAATATTATAGTTCAACTGATTTCGGATTTTAATTATAATTTAATTAATCCATACAAACAAAAAAAAGTAAAAAAGGAAAAGAGAAAATTACCAAAGTTTCAAGAAGCGATGTATCGGTTTGTGTTGATTTTACACGTTGCTGTCCACGTAGTTCAACTTTTCTCATAATTTGTTTTTTACCTAATTCTGGCATAATCTTATACAATAGATGATTTTTTAATGACATTTCTGACAAGATTTTGTCGAAGCTTATCAATGGTTGCTCATCTTCTATAATATGAATTAATTATTTAATTAATAAAGAAACAGTTAGTGAAATTGTATCAGCATTTAATATTTGTTGGAAATAGAAATTTTAAATTATTATTCAGGAAAGACATTTTATTTGATTAATTATGTTTTACAAAATATATGCTAATTTTGCCTAATTTAATCTATTTACAAGAATAATAATATGATTTGAAATAAACTGATTTTTAATTATTTAAACAATTCTGTCTGTTTTCGAATTAAATTTTATTTAAATGTAATCAATGAAAATTGAGATTTTTGTCCAAGATTTCTTAATACAATCTAAAATTTCAATGAAATATTATTTCGATTATGTGAAATTCAATTTTGAATATAGTTCAAATTTTAAAATTGTCATATTTCATGACAATTTTATAACAGTTTCTGAGAATATTCTATAATTTAGTCTTCTCCAATATGTTATATTAAATTATGTTCAAAAAAAATTTCTTTTATACCGGTATTTTTCAATTTAATGAATTAACTTTTTGATAGCTTTTGGTTGGTAACATCATTATCCTCCGTACCATTATTATCATTATTATCATCATCTTCATTTCCAGTGCCATAGCGAATAAAATTATAATATTCATCGCATTTTGCGTTTTTCAAAGCATTTTTATATTCATTATCGATATTTGTATCTATTCCCTTGCCAAATAAATAATTTTTTAAAATTTTTTCGAATTAAAAATATATTTTTTGCTATGAAATGCGAAATTTTAATTTTTTCAATCATCACAGAATGAATTCGAGTAATAGCAATTACTTTCAAACTTTGTCTTTATTTTATAAAAAAATTATCTTAATTAATTATTAATATTGCAAATAAAAAAAATATTACAAAAAACATTTTTAAAACGAATGACGAAAAAATAAATTTAGCATTAATTTTGAAACTGAAGCATTGATTAATTTAAATTCTTTTTGAAAAATTAATTAATTAATATTAATGAATAATAATATTGATGAATAAAATGATTCAATTCATAATAAGTATTAAATTTAGATCTGAAGTTGATTTCAATAATAATTTTAGGAAGTGAAGTTTATTATAAAATTAATTACCGTAGCCAATGCTTCAATTTGTTGCTGTATCACATTGATGACAGTTGACACTAACGAGAGACCAGTTAGAAGACATATTGCAATATGGGCGATGTAATCTGGTTTACTCGGTAATACATCCCCAAATCCAATTGTTGTAAATGATATTAATGTAAAATAAAGTGATGTACCTGAAAAAGCTAATAAAGTTAATTTTCATTTATCTATTAATAAGTTAGTATAAATGAACGTCAATTACGCTATAAATGTAAACCTTTGAATGAGACACAGTTGCAAATGAACTATCCAAGACTTTGAGGCATTTTATTTTTGCTTTTACTTCCAGAGACGCCAAAAAAAAAGTTCTTGGGAAAAATAAATTATATTTTAAATAATTCAAAAAATTTAGATCGATAAATTACATAGGAAAAAAAATCGATGACATAACGTTATGTGTTTTTTAAAATGCAATTTAATGTAAACTTGGCACGGAACACGTCACATACTGAAATGATTTATCAAGATAGATCAATCTTTTCCCTCAATTGATGCATTTTTTCCTTCCTTCCTTCCAATACATAACAATTAAGTAATTTAAGGAAAAATGACTTATTCAAAAATTTGATTTGTTAGATTAATTGCAAATGAAACGTAAATCACGTCATATATTTCTTTTAAGTGTAAATTAACGTAAATTTTGCAACAAACATTCGTCGAGAAGTGACATAAAAATTACTCTAATTGATCCGAATTTTTTTGCATCACATTTGCAAAACGAATGAATTTTAGAAAGAAAAAAAGAAAATCGTATTTTAGATAATTCAACGACTTAAAATTTAATGCGAATGAATGAATAATTTGAAAAAGTTAAAGTTAAAAATGATATTTGAAAAAATAAATGAATGAATATCGTAGCAAAATTTGAATCATTTCTTTTCAAATGATAACTGATAATAAAATATGACTTACCATAAGACCAATCATTTTCAAAAACGAGAAATAAAGCAGCGCAAGTAAATGCCCAAATAATTGTAATTAAAATTAGAACACCTACCGGAAATTTAAGCAATTGCTCATTTTCATCTAAAATACTCGCATTTGTCTCTGATAATGACATCTTTTGTTCCTTAAAAAAACAAAAGCAAAATGAGTGAAAAGTGGAAAAATAAGCAATCCATCAAAATTAGTAAAGTTTTGATAATTTGACTTAATTGTTCTCAATTATTAGTTTTTTAATTTCAAATGAAATCTGAGCTTTTTAAATTGCTTATTGTTAATTATCCAAAAAATAATTTATATTTTTACATTATTATTATTTCATAAACCATTGGGATTTTTTTTAATGTCGCAAATGTGTAGGCGTTTGAAATGTCATAACTGTGATGAAATTTCAGCAATTAATAATAAAATAATTAAAAATGCTAATGATTGATTATGATTTCTTTTCAATATATGCATAAATGGTTGCTTCGAATATTTTCATTTGCCAATTAAAAAAAATGAAGTATGAAGTAATTTAAAAAAATCTTCCTTGCTAATTAAAACATTAAAACAATGGTTGCATTAACTGGAATTAGATTTTATTTAATTGATTTCTTAAAACTAATTTTCAGCATTAATGCTCATAGCAATAATTGATAAGCTCAAATTTTCAATCACAGAGCCAAACAATAGCAAACGATAGCCAAAAAATTAAATTTCTAATGTTTTTTTGTGATTTCTTGTAAATAAAACTTTTGAAGTACAAACAAATAATTATTATTGTTTTTGATTATTTCTGATACCGTTTTCGGGAAAAAATCAATAATTTTCTAAATTCATTCTTACAATATGTTTTTCTAGATCTTTCGAGACAACTCGAGATGATCGAGCTAATGTTTTAGTCATCATCATCCATAAAATTTTGCAAAATCGTGCGAATAAGCCACCTAATGCGATAAGTGAGAACAGTGTTAAAGGTATACCAAAGAATGCATAAATTAACGTCAATAAACGTCCAAGTGCTGTTACTGGATATATATTCCCGTAACCTGGAATTGATTTTCTCAAATTCTGAATATGCCAGTAATAATATTGAAAAGAATTTAAATAACGACATCATTTACAATACATTGCTGAATTTACAGTACTTTTTTTGTTAGAAATAGCATAAAATTAAGGTGTAAGTATTATTGCATTGTTACTGTTATCTACAGAATTATATATATCTATATTCCATCATAATTTTATTTTTTAGTAGGTATAATAACACAAGATTACTGGGAAGTATTGCTGTATTCTTAGTGATGTTGCGGAACTTAGAGTCTTATTTACTTTTTTTTTTATTTTGAATAGTTAAATAATTATTGATCAATCCTTAAAAATTAAATAGTCGTGGTCATAAATCGGAATTCATTTATTATTATCACAGTTTGAAAATTAAAAACAAAGCTTTATATGAAAAGTTGAATGATTATTGATTAATACTATAAAAATGAAGTCATTATTAACCATTCTGGAAGGTAGATAATCATTAATCATGTTATAATAATTAAGTAATTACTGCTTATGGTTTCAAAAGTTAACTAATTGTTAATGATCTTATCAAAACTGATAAAGAATTTAAGAAATTGAATTGAATTCTTGTCATTTATCTTACCAATAGTTGTATAAACAGTAAGTGAGTAAAAGATCGATCCCCAAAACGTCCATTTAGCATTATCCATTGTAGGATATTTTATTCCTAATTTTTTTGCTAATTTTTTTAACATTTTGATCGTTTGATTATAAGCTTGCATTGCACTTAATCCTTTCAAATTATGTATTCGATATGCTATTTCCTGAAATATTTTTTTTAATTTAAGGGTACTTCAAAAACTAATAGATCATCACTTTTAAATACATTTTAAAACAGGCCTTTTTTGTTATTGAAAACTTTGACAATCCAATAGAGTAAATCTTTATTTCATTTAATGTGATTTGATTTACATTTAGGCTTATTAAGAAATAATATACAATCTATTTAAAATAATTTGCCGATGATAAAGAATGAACTGATTATGATTACAAATATTACATAATAAAGATAATAATAATAATGTGTAATGGATAAACAAGTAATTGATAATTGATGTGAATTAAATATGCAATGTAGAATAATGATAATAAGTATTAATAGGATATATAATTAATAATTAATATGCATAATAAGTGATGACCTAATTTATAATAAGAATATTAAAAACTAATGATGTGTTTTAGTAATCACACATTCTATCATCAATAATAAAAGCTAATTGGATATTTAAATAAGAACGAATGAAAGAGGAAAATTGAAAAATAACAAATTCTTATTAAAAATTTAAAAAATCACAAATTTTCTTTCTCATACGAAATATTGATTTATGATCTTTAGGTAACAAAAAGAAATAGAAATGAAACAAAAAATGTGAAAAAATTTTCAAAATTAGATTCTGTTCAATATAATTGCAATATACTTTTTAAACACAAACTCCTATTTGAGATTATTTGAATTAGAAATCAAAAGAACTTATTCAAATTAGAAAGTAAAAAAAAATTTTATTATCCATGGTGCTGTATTCATCAGTACATCCGAAATTAAAATTCAGAATTGTTAACAGATAATAATTTTGCCAAATCTAAATTTTTCATACCATATTGTACATAACTTATGCTAAGAGTAAATTTGTTTAAAATAATTTGATCTATGAAATAATTAAAATTTATTAGGAAACTTTTAGATTTACTTCAAATATTTCAGTCTGTTCAAGCTGTTGCAGTTGAATATCTCGATATTCATTAGGACCTTCCACGTTCATAAACATAAATGCGCCAATTAACGTATACACTATTAATATTCCAAGTGGAATCAATGGCCGAAGACCAATCGTTATAAATGCGTGAATATTTTTAATTGCACGTGCTACAGGCATCTTTTCCACGTAAATTTATCTAAAAAAAGAAAACATTTTTTAACGTTACTTTATTCCTTTTTAAATTCTTCGTTACACGTTTTACGTCAACTCTTACACGATATTTTGATGAATTTTTGAAAATTAAATACTAGAAGTCATATATTTATGGATAATGAATTTATTAGTTAAAATCAATCGATATGTCGATTGAACGAATGAATCAATTATGGCTTAAATTTAATTTATTATTTAGAGTTAAATCAATCAAGAATTGAATAATTCGATAATTTCACCGATCATTCTAAAATCATTCCATTTTAGGCATAATTTTTTTATTATTAGTATAAAAAAGTATTCTTATTATATTTATATTTTAATTTGTTTAGCAAAAAAATTAGAAAAATAAATAAATGGGAAATCGATTATTTCGATATTTTTAATTTAAAATTATCAAAATCAAAATAGGTAATGAAGAAAAAAGATAATGAAACGAATATTTGAAAATTGTAAGTTGAAGTTCGCAAAAGAGAAAGAAAGAACCTTAGCTTTGAAAAACACAAAGTACTGATTGCTAATTTAAACTTTTCGCATATACTTTCATCCTTTTGCTTTTCAACGAAGTTTTTCTTTTTTTTTTTGATGATGGAATAGTATGATGGAATAGGATTTCTTATTTACTTAAACGAAAAGGTCAAGCTAATTATATATAACTGAACTGTATAATTCCATTTCACTACCAGTGCAGTACGATAATGATATGAAATATAAGCAATGCAATACAGTGCAAGCAACTATAACTCGCTTTTGCAGTAAGAATAAAAAAATTAATCCTTGAAAATGTATTACTTTTGAAATATAATTTATTACAATATTTCAGTGCATGTATTTTGCAGACATTCATTATTGCTTTTTTTTTCATTGACAATTTGTAGCAAAAATCGAAAATTAATTTTGAATTTTATCAACTTTATGATAAAACAGCGATTATAATTAATGTTACTGCTATTATTTCATGATATTGCTCAGATTTGATATGTAATTTTTGCGCAAATCGATGCTCATTTCTATTGGTGATGATAATATTCCAAAACATGATAATACTCGATAATCGACGATGAAAATAGTTATAAATATTAGCTGTAACTAATAGTAATAATAGTATTTATTTCAATTAAATATTAAATGTAAGCAATAATGATAACTGATTATTGATGCAGTAAGTTATTGAATGTAATCGATAATAATTATCAAAACAATATAAAAAGTAATAAAAAATAACAGAAATTCGTACATGACTGAGTATCTATTTCAAATAAAATAGTGATAAAAAGTGATAGCAACTATTCACAAAATAAACGAATAGTGTATTACTAAACAAAAAATTTATTGGACTATTGTTCATTAAGGTTCTAGCGGTAAACGACTGATTGGTCGACATTCCAACTCTCATAGCCAACAGTTCTATCTTATCGGAAAAAAACCACTCAAAAAATCCTTAACAGTTTATCACCAAATAGTGGAATAGCTTCTTCATCTATTCAATATTAGCAACTTCCATGCCGAAAATCTCTCCAAACATAATTATTAATTGTCTGTGAAACATCAATTCACTCTTCTATAATAAAAATGCGAAAATGATTATTTCTATAATAAATTATCGAAAACACTAATTAAGATTTGAAAGCTATTAAAAAGTAGCAATAATATAATATTATTAATATTATTTATGTATAATATAATAATAACAGTAACAATAACAATATTAGTTTCTGGTTATATAGGAAACAATGATTAGTGAAATAATTTATAGTGGAGGAGATGGCGAGAATTATTATAATTAATTAATCATTTAGCAAAGTATAAATTATAAGTGAATTGATTGAAAAATATAACTAAATAGTCATAAAAAGAGAAAATGGTGGTAAATAATAAACTGATTGATAATCAACTCAGACAGGTATGTTAAGCAGTCTAAAGTAATACTTAACAGCTGTTAGTTGATAGATAAAAATTTATTTTTGTTTCATCTTTTGAAAAAGGCTTTGAAGTTAGAAATTTGCAATACGCTCTCTGTTCTCTCTTTTTTTCTTTTCTTTACACTTTTTCCTTTTTTTAATAAAATAAAATGTTATTAGCCTTTTAACTTCATATTTTTCCAACTTCGCTTCCAATACTTTTTATATGAAATTTCCATTTCTTTTCTTATTTTTCATTTTTCGAATTCTTTTTTTTTCATTAAAAAAATTACAAAGAGGAGAAAAAAAAGAGGAGAGAATAATCTTTAAGAGGAGAAATTTTAAGCGATTTATTTAATTGAACCGCCATTTTATAAATGATTATTTTATTATTTATCACTAGTTTATCATTTATCACTTATCTTACCACTTATTATTTGTTTTTTAAAGATTATTTCATCACTTAAAATATCATTTAAGTAATTTAAAGCCAATAATTTTTCGAAAATATTCCCAAAGAAAACAGCAAAAGGAAATTTTAATTTAAAAACATATTTCAATTTTTAATAACAGATAAGAGTTGATCGACTGATTAAGTGGTAAATGCAAGAAATTAGTTTAATTAATTCCAATTTTCGATTTGGCTTCTAATAAATAAATGATGTACAGAATGAAAAATCCAATATGATCTGCGTGTTTTGGAAAAGAAATTTTTTACTTTGCATTTGTAATGTACTGAGCAAACCAAACCTGTTTTCTTGATTTTATTTAAAAAAAAGCTTTTCTGCAATTTCTTTCTCACATAAGTTATCAGTCAGTATGAAATTATAAAGAAAATATGAATATTTGTTATAAATTATAATTACATCGTGATTAATCATTTCTCCGCAACATTATATACTTACTGTTAGCGTATGATATGAAAATGGATTTGATGGAATTAAATTCATATCAGATTTGTAATTAGGAAAAGAAGTTTGGAGCAAAGAATTTCGAATTGCAATAACTTATTAAGTGAAATTTATTTAATTAAATAGGATTTGAATTATATTTCAGTAAATTATTCATTTGAATTCTTTGTACTTTCATTTTTTGCAAGTACACATATGTTCGTTCAGCATAAATTTAATAATTTTCCAAAGAGGCCAAATAATCTCCTCCATTATTCATTATCACACAGTGTCTTAATAATATGGCACAATGTGATATTAGCCAAAGATTCGTGCGAAAAAGTAATGTTCTTCTTTCATTTCAGAATTTAATTTATTAAAAATTTTTTAATTTATTTAAATTCAACGTTATATGATGAGAATTGTAGTGAAATAAAAGAAAAGGAATAGGTATTGGATTGGAATTAAATTGTAGCCTAGACCTGTAAATTAACATAGGCATAGGCTTCTAGCATACTTCGTTGTTATTCCTTTTTTGCAGTATCATTTGACACGAGGGAAAAATATTGTCAATATTTTTTTGTCGAATATTTACGAAATTGAAAACTAAATTAATCACCTTATATATTCAATTTTTTATTCAAAAAAATTTATTGGAAGTTAAAAAAACTAAACATATTGACGATCTATTTATTTTAATTTGACATTTCCATTATGATAGCATTTCAATTTCAAATCATATATTTAAAATAACGATCAAATAAAATATATACCATAGGAAAAACTATCAACTAATGACAAATTAGAAGAAATAAAAATAAATGAATAGCTAGTCTAGAGACAACATCAAAATTCCACATTAAATTTCATTGGAAATTTTTCTGAATTTTTAAGGAGAAATTAAAAACAGGCATTTTTTGAAATTTTAGTAAATTAAAAAAAAGTGAAAACACTATCAAATGTTTAAGAAAGTTATTTATAATAAAACTATAAATCATAATTTCAAAAAAAAGAGATGCAAAATGTTAAAAATGGAAAATGAAAAATGGTTAAAATAAAACTTTTTCAATTCTTTTTTATCCATAATAATAATAATAAGTAATTAGGATTAATTTATAATGGATATATTAAAATTAACAAAAATTTATTCAATCCTTTCATTTGAGCATATCAAAATTTATATTAACAATTTTGAAAATATTCAAATTTCAAAATATTAACTGACAGTCAGTATTGAAAGGAATTAGAATAAACGAACGCAATTAATATGTTAAGCATATATCATACTTTTTATATTGTTATTACCATAATTGCATTGCATAAAAGTTTATATCGTTTTTAATTTAAAATTTCAGTCCAGATCATCATTTACTGATACTATTTTGAGATTACTAATTTCTGATGATTCCGATAATTCTGTATTACTTGGTGTATTATTTCCATCTTTAGAATTTTTGCTTATATTATCTAGCAATTGAATTGGATCAGGCCAAGCTACTAAAAGTGCTACACGTAAAGCGCTACGTGGTATTGATATATCGCAAATTCTTTCCCATTTCTTCCCGTCAAAACGTATCACCGTTTTAATCACTGATGTATTATAACCACCAATAGCATAGAAATAATTTCCCATTTTGCACATTGCAAAATTTGACCTAAAAATAATGAATTTAATAAAAAGCTAAGTAACAGTTTTGCTTAACATAAGCTAATAATTTTATTTATTATTTTATGCCAGAAAACTAATGCAAATTTCAATAAAACGATCGAAGATAAAAGTATAAACATATATCACTAACTTATGCTATCATAAAGTTTAACTTTCATTTCATTTTTGATATTTATTGATTGCTAATTGAAAATGAAAATTTTCAGTGTTTTATCTAAATTGATAACCAAAAGTAATTTTAATACTTCACTAAAATTTGCAATAAATACAATTTAACAAAGATTTAGCGGACAAAAAATTCAAATTTTGAAATATTTCAAAAATTTCTTACCTTGGCAATGGCATTGGTTCTATACTTACTGTATGAGTACTTCCAATTCGTAAGATTTCAACACTATTTAATCGATTATTACCATCAAATCCGCCAGCGATCAGCATGAAATCTGTATCCGCAGCGCATGCCAAGCCTAGGAATATGATGGGTCATAAAGCAACAGTTTAATTTATGGCCTTGACTTTACTTGCAATAATTAATTAAACACTTATCCCAAAAGCCATAAATGAATGTGGTTAAATATATTTTTATTTCAAATCATCAATTAAGTTATGTAAGAAGTCTAAATTATTATTTTATTAATAATTTTCTGACCAAGTGCCACTAGAAAAAGGAACACCTGGATAGGAAGAAAGTCTGTTAGATGAAATATGCGAACAGAAAGAAGTTTTTTAAATATTTTAACGGTACACTAAATTAATAATTCTGCAATAATTATTTACCGGATCTTGGTGAATTCATATGTGCAATTTCAGTCCAAATATCCATTTCCGGTATATACATTTCGACGGTTTGTAATACAGTTTCACCAGTATATCCTCCAGCAATATACATCTTACCACCCATTGCACATGCAGCTGCATCGGATCGTCGTTGAATCATATTTCTGTAATTAAATTTAAACGATTTAATTCCTCAAATTAATCAATAATTTGAGGATCATACTTGGAAATCATCACTTTGCTTCAACTGCCTTCAAAATTCACAGATTTAATTCTAAAAATTTTAATAAATTTTCTTCTAAATGATAGTGATAATAAATGATATAAAATTAATAATTAATTTTGTAAAAATCCAATAACCGAATTTTTGTCCATTGATTTTTATGAGCATCATATATTTCAGCAGTTCGAAGCCTAGATCGACCATCTGAACCACCAGCAACAATAATTGCACCATTAATTTCACATGCTGATATATAGCATCTACAAATTTTTTCGTTTCAATTAATTTTTTCATGGAAAGTTTAACAATTTTACGATAATTTTTTGCAACCAATTAATCAGACGATCAGTTCATTGAAAAAAGATTTAACAGATCAAACCAAATGTGTTCATATTGACAAAATTTAATAGAGTGAGTTAAGCAGAGAAAAATATCAAACTAGCTGAATAAATCAAAAAAAAAAGTGAATTAAAAAAGAAAACTAAATAAGCCAAAAAAGAAAGGGTGATCGAGTGTATGCATGGACATATAATTTAAAAAGTAGATCGCATGAGGCAGATAAATCAAATTGATTAAGTAGGCCACAAAAATTAAATAGATCAAAAGCGAATAGATCAAAAAACAAGTCGAATACATTTTCACATGATGAAACTTAAAAGCTAGATCACTTCAGCCACTAAATTAATAGCAATTCGAATTATTCAGTTGAAAAGACATAATATAAGGTATCATTCAATAATAATGTTGGATTTTTACTTGCAGGAAATTGATGTTAATAGTTATTACAGTATTCGATTTGACAAACATATTACTTTTTGCCAAAAATATACTGTAATATATAATAAACTATATTGCTTAAATAGTTCTGTGCAAAAAAACTTATCTAGCATGATGCATTGGAGCTAATTCGCACCATTTCTTTGTTTCGCTATCATAGCAGCGTACTGTATTGAAATATTGCGTTCCTTCAAAACCACCAATAATATATAGTTTCTAAAAATAATATTAATATTTGAAATTTAAAAAGCTTTAACGATATCGAATCACGTAATATTTAAATAAAGTAAATTTTTTTTTGATGGATAAATTAATAGTGAAATCAATCTCTTCCTTTTGCAAGCTTGAATTAATATCTAACAATAATTTCATATTATCATTTATTTAATAGTAAAAATTTTACATTACTGATAACGATGCATTCATGATAAGCTATTTTACGATCATCCTCAAGCATTTTAACACGTCGCCATTTATTATCATTAATATCTAATGCTTCAACAATATTTGATGGTCCACTTTTTTCCCATCCACCGATAACTATCATTAAATCACGCTGAATTCTTGGTTTGGTATTCATTGACCATATCATGCTTTGATCATCGATAATGTTAATTTTGAAATGTATAAGGTCCTTTTTAATTTCATCCTTCTGAAACAAATAATAATAATAATAGTTATTTTTTAATAACAACAGTAGCAAGAGACAAGAAAATGATCAAATTTGAAATTATAATTTAAATTAGCATTAAATTGAGGTAAATATTAAAAGTTGATTAAACCTGCTCGTCACTAAGTAAATTATAACGAATAGACTTTAATAACTGTCGATAAAATGGTATACGTTTTTTACGATCTATCGAAATCCATCGCTTAAGAAGAATCCAAACATCCATCTAAATCATATAAAAAATAATGTTATCATTTTCAATCACTTTTTTAAATTGAAAAATTATAAATTTTATAAACGTTTCACTTTATATTATTTGAATCAGTAAATATTTTTTATTAGTTGAAGAATAGAAGAAAGATTGAAATTTTATTTCGTATTCTTTAGACCAACAGATATTTTCGGTTAATTAAAATGTATGTCATTAAATACATACTTCATTATTTATATTTAATAAATCATCATTCAAAATTTCAAATAAATTGTCACTTTTGAGGCGAAAAAAATCAAGATTATGGCCGTTATTTACAGATGCATTAATAGTGTATAATACATATTCGAAAGCCTGCAATTTAAATGAATCAAATGTTAAAAGATAGCAATGTCGATATTTGTTTTGTTCAGTAATGAAGCAGAAAATTTTTATTTTCATTCTTTTCTTTCAAACGGTTTTGTTTTAAATGAAACAAAAAATTTTATTTACCTTTTTTATATTATCAGTCAAATATTTGGTACACATCCGCCATACAGCAATACAATTTTCTTCGTTGATACCACCAACAAAATTTTGCATAACACATCGTGTTACGCTTTCCAATTTCCAATCATTTGCCTAAAATCGCATTTCCAAAAATTTGAAAAGTTTCATGAGAAAATAATTTGAAAAAAGATTAAACATTTCGTATAAAAATTCCGATTTACAATTAGCTAACTCCTCTTGAAAGTACTGAAAGTGATAACGATTTCCATTGAAGTCTAGCTGAGCAGACTTCGTCTAATTTAATTTTCAATAACTACAGGAAATATTATCGATTAAAACTAGTATTTTAATTCATTGGTAATTTTTTTTTCACAAGGAGAAATATCGAATGAGTAGGACGACTAATGATTGGTATCGTGAATTGCTTTTTGCATTTGCTACATTGAAGTCATTTACATGTAGCAAAAATTTTTTATCCAAAATTTAACGAAATTACCAAATAGTTTTAATGATAATACTTGACCATAAATGATAATGTTCGATTAGGATTATAAAATATAAAGAATAGCATTCAAAAAATGACAGAGATTTGCATACCACTTTAAGGATTCGTTCTAATTGAAGCCAATCTTTGACATTAATATTTTCATATTTTAAAGCATAGAATATTTCTTTTACCTGGAAATGCAATTAATTAATCTTAACTTTATTTTAAATTTCTTGATCTTTTTAATATAGAATGAGAAATAATCATTCTCTCACAAGATGCGAAATATCATGCTACAGCTATATATATAAATCATCGATGTATAAATTTTTATATTTATTAAATTTAATAAATATAAAAATTTATAAATAACTTACAATATCAATTGGAACTGAGGTATATATAGTATATTGTTGTATTGCTTCATTGAAATGCATTAACGGAATAAGACAGGGACAACGGTGTTCGATAAATCTACTATTTAATCGGTATCTGAAAAAGTATCTATTTTATTTTAACAACATAATTTATTTTGGACGACATAGTATTGCACATACAGTAATTATAAATCCAATAAGTAATATTTAATTATTTGAATAAATAATAATAATAAATGATCATAGAAAACATCTCTGTTATCATAAATTATCAACAACACTGCAAATTATAATAAACTACACTTATTTCTATCACTAATAAATGGAAATATTGCAAACTACTATGAAATGCATCATTTACATTTATCATTAATAAACAATGATACTTTATATTAATTAGTAATATTCTTGTTTCATGTTATGGAGAAGGAGAAAATAAATCGGATTTAGCAATTTGAATATGAGGAAATGGAAATATTCGATTCGATTACGATAGTTTAGATTTGGTGCATTCGATGCAGAAATGACCAAGAATTCTTTACTTTCTACTTTATCTGTCCTTCATTAAAATATATTCCTACCTATCATTATCATCAGTGATAATGATACAATCACACAATACAGCATCAATATCGTCATCGTAAACATTGCTAATCCGTTCATTACAGTATGATTTTGGTATTACTTCGCGATCTTGCTCTACCATTATATATTCAATAAAATCCAACAACAAGCGTTAAGCAAAAAGAAAAATGAATATTACTAATATTTAGCATTTTTATATATTTCTTCTGAGAAACGATAATTTCCATAGCATTTAACTTATGTAAATTTTAGATTAGATATTTTTCGATATATGACACTACTTTTTTTATAAAAATTTCGTGGTATTATTCGGACACAGATTTTAAAATGTACGGTACCTTTTTCAGTAAGCTCACAATACTTAAATGCTACAATTATCAGAAGAATGGTATTTTTATCTTATGAAAGATATATGATAAATTCCTGATATTTAGGTGCGTAACATTTTATGGTGCTGTTCTCTTATGGTTATCATTATTTATGGTCTCGTAAAAAACAAAATTCTTTTTGTTTTTTGATATGGGAAAGCGAATTAATATTTCGCAGACAGTTAATATTTCACAGACAATTAATATTCCACAGGCAATTAATTATATTTGGAAAGGTTTACGGATCGGAAGTTGCTAACACCGACAACAGAAATAAATTGCGCCATCACATGGTAATAGACTTTTCAAAGATTTTTCTAATCGCTTCCTCCAGTAGGAAGGAAAAACACAACCATTTCCATTGGTTGTAAGATTGCAAACCGACCGTTTATCACTTGAACCTTATTGAACAATAATTCAAAAATTCCTTTGATTAGTAATACACTATCAATTATATACTATCTATATGCTTTTCGTAGAGTAAGGTATAGGCAGAGAGTAATCATCTGAGGTACATGAAATAAGACTATCTAGAGGTACATGAAATAAATCAATAGTATATCATATCATGTAAAAAAGAGAGTAAATGATAAGAACAAAGGGAGTCCATCATCTTCCCCACACATAGCTACATTTGTTGATATACATAAGAGGGAGCAAACAGCATATATAATAGATGCAAAAAATGTAACAGAAATTGAATTTAATGTCAATCAAAAACTGTGGTAGTCAACTTGTTAGGTGTCGATTATTGATCACACAATTTCTTCAAGTTCTCCGGACAATGGCTGTTATACTTTTCAATACGTATAGACTTTTCACGTATAATTTCTGCAGTAAGATAAAAATTTTTAAGTGAAATTTATACCGATAAGATTTCATTTGTGGATGGAATTTAAACAGTAGGATACATACTAATATTATAGAATGAGTGTTAATGAAACGAGATGATAAATGCAAGTGAAGTTTTCATACGGATAAAATGCGGTACAGCATGAATATGAGTTTGAAATGATTGAATTTGAAAAATTTTTCAAATTTAAAATTTTGACTGATGACAGCACTTACGTAAGAGTAATGAATCTCATTTAAACTAAATCTGACAAAAGTTGAACTCTTAAATATGCGATTCTTATGTTGCACGTGCATGCTTCTTGCGTAAAATTCTTGCTTTTACTATTCTTAGGCAAGCTTTTTATACATGTGATTTTTTGCATAAGATTCTTAAACGATGATTTCTGCAAAAATTCTTGATTTTTACGCAAGATTCTTGCATATGCATTCTTGAGAAGCATCCTGTATATGTAATTTTTACATATCTAATAGGAAGTTACGAATAATTAAAAAAAAATTTTTTTCACTTATAGATATTGATCGAAGAAACGATTGGTGGTTATTAAGGATCGAGAACTGCACGGTTGACGATGAAGGTAAATACATCGCTGTAGCAAGAAATCGCATCGGGCGAATCTCCTCATCTTGTTCAGTGATATTAAGCAATAAAAATCCATCCACCTATATAGCTGATGTATAGAACTATTTTACCAAATTTTATATTAATTTATAATTTCCTAAAAACTTTTTGTAAATTTGACTAAATGATTTAAACAATTTAGAATTGAATCGATCTGGTCTTGCATAATCTTACTTCCAGAAGAAATCTTTTAAAAAAAGTAAAGTTAAATTTATTTGAAAGAAAAAACAATTGGAAAAAAAACAAAAATAAATTCATGCAATAAACAATTCATGAATCAAGTGGTGAGAAAAAGTGTATATATATATATGATAAGATCATCCTTTTCTTTGTTTGTTATTAATTAGAGATTAATTGTTCCTGCTATTGTGACTCGATTAGATCAACAGTAGACTTTAGTGTGTTATAAAATGTTATGGTACAATACTGCATTTACAGTGTGATATAAATTGAGCAGTTAGTTGCACATAAAAATGCGACAACACGAGTTAAAACAATGATATGGATTAAACAATGGGGTCAAAACAGTGATATAGATCAAATGAATAATACATTGCAAAAGTACAAAGGTTATCAACAGTTGTATGGATGTTAGAAGAAGGGTTTTGCAAATCTTCACTTTACTGTTCACTTTTCACTATCGTCTGATTTTTGTAGGTACATGGTGAATGCTGATACTGCCCATCAGTAATAAGGCTATTATGGAAGTGGCTGAACTGATAAACTGATCCTTTGGATCGAAATTTTCTCCGTCTAAACCTTTTTGACTCTTTCTCTTTGATGAAGTTTTTAGGAAATTATAAATTAATATAAAATTTGGTAAAATAGTTCTATACATCAGCTATATAGGTGGATGGATTTTTATTGCTTAATATCACTGAACAAGATGAGGAGATTCGCCCGATGCGATTTCTTGCTACAGCGATGTATTTACCTTCATCGTCAACCGTGCAGTTCTCGATCCTTAATAACCACCAATCGTTTCTTCGATCAATATCTATAAGTGAAAAAAATTTTTTTTTAATTATTCGTAACTTCCTATTAGATATGTAAAAATTACATATACAGGATGCTTCTCAAGAATGCATATGCAAGAATCTTGCGTAAAAATCAAGAATTTTTGCAGAAATCATCGTTTAAGAATCTTATGCAAAAAATCACATGTATAAAAAGCTTGCCTAAGAATAGTAAAAGCAAGAATTTTACGCAAGAAGCATGCACGTGCAACATAAGAATCGCATATTTAAGAGTTTAATATTCTCGAGTTTTTACTTAATAATTCACTACTCAGTGTTTTTTCCATCTCTTACCCCCTTCTTTCATCATTAAAACTAAACATCAATATTTTTGGAAAATTGTGAAAAGTTTTCAAATCATCAATGCTTTTATAATTATGCAACAATCAGAAGTGATATGATGCAAAAATGATAAAGAATTGAAGTTGTCACTTTTTATGTTTCTATGTTTACATTTGCATAATTTAGTAGTATATATAGTATTAAAAGAATAACTTACTTATTCGTTGATTAACAATGACGCGACGATTACGGAAATGAAAGGTGATATAAGGTATTGGGAAACCTGATATTCGACATGTTAGTTGTAAGCAATTATTAATTTCATCAAATTTCAAATTTTGCAGAAAATTTGGCTCAATTCCAGCTATATCATCATCTATAAAAATGATTGACTCATATAGTCTCTTTTTAAAATTGAACAACTTTTTTTAATGTATAAATTTTTTCTAGCTAAATAGCAAAAAAGAAATTATATAAAGTAATTAGTTAATTATTGTTCTCCCACTGCTCCTTAAAAAAAGCTCAAAATATCTATCCTGAGGGCCGAAAAACAAGAAAAAAGCATCAAAAGTAATCGTTGTTGATGATGAGCATCTTCCGCAAGAGGCATCTGAAGTTACCGTAGGTACTGGCTTATCAAATCAATGCACGGCCCGACCCTACATATGAGCAATTATTATTGTATTTATATATTATTATTATTATCAGATTTTTATTAATAATATACTATTCCAACTAGAAATAACGAAATTTAATAAATATACCGTTTACGTGTAATATGCTTATATCAGAAGCGATACGATTTATTGATTCCACAATGCATAGTATATCGCCAGAATCTGATACATCACAATCGAATATTTCCAAGCAACAATCGAATCCTTTTCTCCAATGGCGATATCGTCCACCATTTGTAATTTTTTTCGCACCCACATACCATGAAATATTTAAGTCGAGATTATCTGTAATGGATTCTCCTTTTCCTTCTTCTTATCATATTATCTTTATTTTTAAATATATTTTAATTTTGGAAAAGTTTTTAAGTCTTTTCTTCTCTTTCTATATTTTTTTGATTTTGAAGAAAATAAATTTTTTTTATTTATCTGACTTGATATTGCTATTTTGAACTGATTTACTAAAATAATTGACAATTCCTCCACCTTAAATAATATCAGAAAACATGATACTACCATTCGGAAAATATATTACAATAATGATTCATACTTCATACTTCGCCATCTCTACTGGTATGATAAAATTGAAAAAATATTAGTTGAAAAATTAACTGCCTTTTAATTATCTGTAATTTCTGACAATAATTTAATTTTCTGATGTGAGATTATCTGGAAAATTTACCAGAAATAATTGTACCAAATAATATGATCATATCACCGGTACATACATTCCATTCTTTCTTTAACATTTTCACTGATAATTGTTTTGATAATACTTTTCTACTAATAGATGGAATTTTTGATCCCTACAAAATTACTTCAAAATTTAATAATTGGAATTCTAAAAGATGGCTATATAAATTATTATAAATATTTTTTCCCTTAATTATTGAATTTGAATTTTAATTTCAAATTCAACTATAAAAAAAAGTATTAACTTGCAATTCGTTGAAATGTTTTCAAATGTGCTTCACAATTTAAATTGCTATTACTCAATAATTTCCATTTTTCACTAATATGTCCTCGTTGGAAGATTATTTTTTGGTTTGAAAATATGAGAAAATATAATAAATAGTTCAAATTTCGAGATTGAAATTTAAGAGCGATTAGTCGATTTTATTTAATTACTTTTATCATTTAAATTTATTCAGTTTCTGCATTTAAGATTAAACACGAGCATTAATAAATATCAAATGAAATTAATTAATTATATGGAAACTATTAATTTACAGTTGAAACCAATTAATACAATTTATTGCTTAGCAAAATCCGTCAAATTGAAGGATTCTTTTTTTTAATTAATAGAAATTCATACGTTGCTTTTAGATGATCTATGCAAATCGCCGGTAATTTTCTCAATTTTCGACACAGATTTCGATGAATTCGTTTCTTCCTCCATCTTTGTTGCTCGTTTTGAAATCTATAAAATGGAACCATTATAACAAATAATAAAATGAAACTTGCAAAATTCGATCATTCAGTCATATTGCTATAAGCTTGTTATAAATTCGATAGTTTAATTATGCTACCAAAAAATTTAAATAGGAGAAATTTTGAATTTTGCATAATCAAAACTATTTTTTCCTGTGGGCATCATCATATGCTCTCATCAGAAATTTAATGATATCTAATGATAAAATAAACTTTACTCGTTCATTTCATAGTAATTATCAGTTTTATAAAAAATATTTGTAAAATGGAAAACAATTAATTTTAGAATTTTAATAGGAAATGATATAAATCGGTTAAAATTATTTATTAATTAAATGCTAAATAATATTTATATTAGAAAATAATATTTGAAATGTTAAAATGAGTCAAACTGCTTTTTTCCCCATTTAATTGATTAAAACTAAAAAGAAGAGTTAATTTAAATGCCAGCAAAATGTAATATGAAAAATATCAAAATTGAAATGATTGAGTGATTATTCATTCCACCTACTTACCGTAACGGAAATGACGGCATTTGCGAGAAACAGGAAATAATTGTAATGATCTTTTTTTAGAATATTTCGAACTATACAATTTTCACTTGCATTCAACTAGAAAAATTATTAATTTTAGATCTTCTGTTTCAAATTGACATATTTGTTATCTAATTGAGAATTGAATAATTTTATTCGAAAAAAATTTTAATATGCGATGTTTTAAGAGAATTCCGGATAATTGGAATGAGATAAACATTTCATGTTAACGTAATTAATTGATATGTATATCAATTATATTTCCTGCCATATAAAAATGAGTATATATACAAATTTAATCAAATTATCAATTAATTGTTATTATAAAATTATTAAAATATGACCAGATTTGAGAGTTTTAAAATCTGATTGTATTTTTAAAAAAAATTATAGCTTAAAAATTTCTTTAAAATTTAGTTTTTGGAAGATAAAAAAATTATCAGTTGAACTGGCAGGAATTATATTTCCTGCCATAAATGAGTATATACAAATTTAATCGAATTAATCTGATTTTCGAATATTAGATTCGAAGTTAGAAAAATTAGAAGTTGAAATTTTTCTAACAAATCTATTAACGATAAATGAAGTGAGTATTTTTAATAAATGACTTTTATTTATGTAAAATGATGATAAATGGCTTCTCTTTAGTAGATGACTTGATTTCATTTATGTAAAAAAGAAGTAATCTGAAAAATTATTTAGTCAAGTGTAAATTTGTAGCACAAACTTTTGCAAATTACTTACTTCGATTTCTTCAATGGCATCATCAATGTACTGAAATGGTTTTGATGGATTATAAGTGGATAAAATTTGTATTAATTTTTCGCGGCATTCATTCAGTACTCCAGCTGTTTTAAAAGTGTTTCGTAATTTTCATATTAAAATAGTCAAATAAAATGATGAGCTGATTATCATAAAGAAAGTTATAAAATTCAAATCGATTCATTCATCGAATTTATCATCAACACTTTGATTATCTTGCGTGAATGCAAAATTTTTTTTTCATATATGCTTAGCAAAATAAAAATAATTAAATTTATGTAAAAAGTAAACTTATATGAAGGAATAAAACAAAATATTAATAATATTTCAAGTTTTCTATTAATGATAAATGTGAAAAAATCCTTAATTAACTAAATTCAAAAGTGGAAAAATCCTTAATTGACTAAATTCGAAATATTATTAACAAACAAAGATCGATTCTACTTTTCAATTAATTCCAATTATTTATTTCTATGATATTTAACTTTATAAACAAATATTATCACTTGCTTGTTGAAAAATTACAAACAAATGCTGTATCAATTTGTGTATCCAATTTGTAATCGATATGTAATTCCAATATAGCTCGTAAATACCATGCTTCCTGAACTTTCATATTTGTTTGTTTGTATATTTATTTATTATTGCAAGATAATAAACAAGTATAGGAATAAATTAAAATTTGAAATGCCACTCATTAATAAACAAAAAGGCAATGAATTTACTACAATTATATATCCTATATTTGTATTTATATTTTGATTGCTATGTTCCGTCACTTCTGACTTTCGAATATTAGATTCGAAATTAGAAAAATTAGAAGTTGAAATTTTTCTAACAATAAATTTTAACAAACTTCAAACCATACATCATCACCAATGCATGGACATTTACACAAATATTTCGCATGTCCAAATTGTTCTTCTTTAAATGGACACAAAATCGTCCATTCTCGATGTTTCCGTTCCATACAACTACAAATAAAACATTTATAAAATGACATTAAAACAATTCCTAAAACAAATATCACACTAATTATGCTCTATTATAAAAAGGAAATTAATTACATTTGAAAAATAATTTTCGAATCAAATAATTTGTTTGAATATTATAAGTTAGCATTTTTCCAAATAGTAAAAATGTTGCAAAACGAAGAATAAATCATAAAATTTTGCAAATTCTATTAGTTTTATTCGAATTTTTTTAAACTAATTATTCAAAACACATTTTCTTTAATCCTTCGATTTATTTATTCTATTATATAGCATGCTGATTTTCATTTATTTTTTTCTTCATTTTTAAAAGTTGAAAATTCAACATGCTTATTTTTTGTCTTACCTTCTTATGATGCATAATTTACATAATGTATCCTTACTGATGCGGCATCGTCGATTACAGCGATTACATAAAGTGGACGAATTATCATATGCATTTATTAATTGTAAACAAACATTTTCTTCCGAATTTTTATCTTCTTTTATTGTTAATGCAGTATTTTCTGCTTCCTAAAATCCCACTCAAAAATAAAAAAGACTAGTAATCACACTAATTATTTTAATTGCTAATTATGCAAATCTTAATCATTTAAAGGATTATCAAAAGTGTATGCTTTTCGCTTTTTTATGTATTGCTTAAATATAAAAATTATATTTTTCATATGAAATAAATCGAATAAATTCAAAAGTTTTTGAAAGTTTTTTAAATGGAAAATTGTTGCAGAATTTTTTCCATACCAATGCATTTTTAAAAATTAACATTATAGCATGAGACCGTAATAATTTATTACAATTATTTCATTTCCATTATTATTTTAACTTATCGTTTATTTTTAATAGTATAAAAATTGTTTATTATTTGTTAATGTTATAAATCTTGCTTTGTAATTTTATAATTATCTACCAAAAATAGAATTAATTACTTTAATACGCAGTCGTTGCAATGTTTCACATTTAATTTTGAAATCCTCGGCAACAATTCGAACAAATTCTCGCAGTTGTTGTTCATTTAGTACTGTTAAATCCATCTTATAATTCAATTATTATTCATTCATTTTATATTATGCTTCAGGTTTTTAAATTTATTTGTTTGTTTTGATTTTAAATTAAAAATTTTTTCAATTTTAATTAAATTTGATCATTAAATAAAGAAAGTTTTTTCATTAAATTATATGAATAATTCATCAATTTATAAAAATGTTCTCTAGCTATGTAAAAATATTTTTTATATTAAGAATTGTCGAATTTAAATCAATTGCTAGATAAAAAAATATTTGAGAGGAAATGAAAAATTTCTCATTAAATCAAAAAAAATGGAAATACTTTTGATTAAAACATTCAGTTATTCAATTTCCAATTCAGTTAAGCTTAATTTAATAATAAATAGCAAAAGAATCAAATAAATTTAGAATTTTTCAAAAATTTTTGTTGCTAAAAAATTTTTACTTAGAAATTTCAATAAAAAATCATAAAAATGGAAATTTCAATATTGTTAGGCTATAAAAATGAATTCAAAATTTTTATACAATGTAAGCTTATATTTTCATCTAAGAATCGAAAAATGATTCAGAAATTATTCCGAAAATTTTTCCATTTGAAATATTTTAGATGTAAAATTTTTACATATTTTTTATAACCGAAAAATAAGAACAATAAGCGCAGTAAAACAAAAATATATGCAAAAATCGTCGCTAATATAATACTTGATACAAATGAACAAATTAATTTTATTTAATAGATAATTTCTGAAAATGCTTCATCTTTATTACCACCTGTTTTGACTACCACCTGCCTTGTTCCAGTCTCGACATTATCCGTGTAACATGTTATATATACACAACTGGATAAACATGAAAATTTCAAGTAATTTATTCATCTATCATATGTGTATATCTGAATTTGATAAAGTATATTCAAAATTTTTGGTCAGTTTTAAGAATTCGAAGTTTTTTTCACTTTTTGTTTAAATTAAATGTAAAAAATTAAAAAATAATGGTTTTATACAGGTATCTTATTATTCCCTCTTCTTTTTCTTATATTATTATTTATTTTCTCGCAATGCTTTCTTTCTTTAAACCTATGTTTCATTGAGCAAAATATTATTGGTTAAGATAGTTTAATTAAATATAATTAAAATAATTCGTTGAATTTGATGAAGAAAAAGTAAAATGTGATTTAGTTTAAATTAAACAGCTAAAACTTCATTCAAAATAAAAATGAAATCAAAAAATAATGGTTTTATTATCCAGTCAAATATAAAGGGATATTAGAAAAATTTAAGATGTGATAAAGTAAAATTAAGAGAAATGACAAAAAAGACGAAGTGCCAAATATTATGAGATTCATCTATCATATGTGTATATCTGAATTTGATGAAGTATATTCAAAATTTTTGAAAATCTGAAAATTTTTAAGAATTTCGCAAAAACCAATAATCGCAAAATTCTGTTTGTAATTACGCTAATAACAAGTGTTACAAAATAAGTGGAATTATTGCAAATATAAACAATTAAAAGTAAAAAATCAAAGTTAATTGTAAACAAATGAATGCTGAAGGACATAAATAAATATTAATGTTTATAAACTGAATAAATATCAAGCATGAATTATTCAAAATAGCTGCATACTGTTAAAAAAATATCGAAAAAATGATAATATCAAACAATAGTTAGAAGTTTAACATTATTAAAATGATGTACAGAAATTTCTCATATATGACAGGAATTTATTATATTAGAATAAAACAAATTCATGATTAAAAATTTATAATTCAATATTGACGATAATAATCATATTAATAACAGCGATACTGATAATAAAGTACTAACAATAATATTAATTAGAAAATGGATAACAACCAGAAGATTTTGTTCTGACTTGATCCGAACTTTGTTGAATCAATATTGTTCTTCATCCGATTCCTCGATCATATTAGTGATTTTTTACTCCATAGAAATTTTATTGTTATCAGAATATTATTATGCTTATCTGCAAAAAAAAAAGAAACGTATTACTAATTAAGCTTGAAGATTGCAGGAATATTTATGCTTAGCAAACTAAAAAAATGATATGTTTGTAAATCAAATGTTTAAAAACATCAATTTATAAATCTAATCAATTAATTAAAACTTAGAATTCCATCTATGAGGTTTAAACAGGCTTCGATAATTGTTTTCGAAGGAAAATGTTTTGGCATTACTTCTACATCATTACTTATTTACTGCTTTTCATTTATAAATTAACGCTTGCATAATCCTGAAACAATTTCAGATATTATGTAATTCTTGAGAATGCATTATTGATTGATTTGAAAAAAAAACGAAGAAAAAAGCTTAAAATGCAAATTAATAAATTAAAAAATCAATACGATTTAATTCGGATTATTTAAAATTATTTACACGCTTTTATCAGAGGTAGCGCGGTAGGATGGAACAGACGCAACCAATTCAACGACAACTATCACTGGATGTTGTATGGGTCGTACCGGGAGAAATTCGGAAATATTTCTTGCAGGTTTGATGCCACGTATAATTCGTTAATTAATCATACGATCTTAATTAATTAAGTGATTCAAAAATTATATTTAATAATGGAGAAATTCCGATAAATAAGTAATTTCTCAGAAATTAATTTAAATTATTTTTTCAACTATATTTAAGAATGTCAAAGAAAATTAATATATTGTAGAAATATTTGAAATAATTTAAAAGGAATATATTAGATTTAGTCTAAATCAAAAAAAAAAAATAAATAAATTTTTTTCCTCTTTCTCTTAAGTTAACATAACTAATTAATCAATGGCTAATAAGGAATTAGATATTTAAAAAAATTTTGTAAATAAGATATTCGTACAACTAACTTGGTTCTAATAATTTTGTTACGAGAGACTACTTCTATATCTATACTAAATAACTAGGTAATTCCATAAAATGCGATGCATTTATAAAAAAATCTGATAAAAATTTAAGATTTAAACATAAAATGAGAAATTCTATAAGAAGATGTTTAGTAATTTTTAAGACTTAGTAGTTCAATTTCTTTTATTAGATTTTTTTATAAATGCATCGCATTTACGTTTTCTCGAAGTTTTTTTAAAATGTAAATAAATGAAATGCAAGTAATATATGCATATACTTTCCATTCAAGGAGGAATTACAATATGATAGATTGGAAGCAGGTGCATATTTAAATTGGTCCGCAGGCACCGCTTTAAAAAATCAAGTAAAAGTTTTACTTGGAAACGGATATGCGTGCAGCGCACCTGCATGCTTGCTTGCTGCATTTTCCGAAGTTTTACGCAAACTTATTTTAGCACAGGTAAAGCAAAAAAGAGAAATATATTTGAGTTGATTAATATTTTTCAAATATTTAAGTGTATCAGTTGAGACGCAAATCCAACTACGAACTTTTTAACCGCAGCAATGACTGATATATAACTTTGAGAGCTGGAATTACCGCGGCCGCTGGCATTAGATTTATTCTTTCATAGATCCTCGTTGATAAATATTTCCAAAATATATTTGAGTACATTGATATCGATATTTTTATAACTGTTTAAATTTCATTGATTCTATATGTATCTTTTTGTTCCAAAATATTCATGAGCACTTTCTCGAGAAACTCACACAGAGTTTTTCTTTCTTAGAAATTTCATGCTTATCCTGATGTGTGACAGATAAATATCTTCAAGCACATAATAAAATATTAAAAAGATCTGTGTGCATTATCAGATAATGCTTAGGACAGAAGTGAATTTGTAAAATCTGATGAAAATGAGTTAAGATTTAAGTGGAAAATAACAAAGTCTAAATGAACATCTGTTACATCTAAACAAATGTTCAGAGCTAAAATCACCATTTTTTATGGAACCGAAAATTTCATACATATTCACTTATAGTATTTCAATAACCTTAAAACTAGACTCATGAATTATTCTTATTCTGCTAATCATGATAATTAAGGTATCGCAACAACAGTTATCTTCTGGTAAGGAAATTGTTATTCACTTACACGATATGCCGAATGTTACAAATGCCGGTCTTTATAATGTGCTAGCTTTCATTCAAAATGGACAAATAAAATTTTTGGAACCTGAATTAGAGAATATTTTAGTAGCAGCAAATGATCTTCGAGTAAGTATATCATTTGAATGTAATGAATTTTGAAATTCAGATATTTCGCATCTTTTTAATGAAATCAAAATTTGGTTAAAGTCATGACATGAGAAGAATTAGTCTAAATGGGAGAATAGATGATATTATAGCGATAGAAAATGGGAGAAATAATTAGAGAAATAATAAGTAAATGAGTAAATTGCTTTAATTGCGATTTATGATTAAATCTGCGAAATATGTGATAGATTTTGAAGTGTTGAAAACTCTTTAAAAATCTGACAATAGTTTTTAAGTTACTTATCAAATTGGTAAATCTTCCTTTTGAAAAATAAAACAATACTTATGAGGTGCATCCTATTTACGATTATTGAACATAATTGCGACTTATGATTAAATCTGCAACATTCTCAAATATACCTAAATTTTGACGTAAAAATTGTTCTCAGGTGGTTTCACTGGTATCGTTGATTTGTGAAGAAATGACCGCACGCATATCAGAAAATACGTCAATAGCAATTCCGTTACTATATATTGTTGTTGCTTGCTTACCTGCGTTGGTTCCATTAATTGTTTCTTTTTAATCAAATATGAAAGCGGAAAAAGCTCGATCACTGTATCTGCATAATTTATTAATAGTCTGTCGCCCACCCTATTACATAGCTTCTGAAGAACTTTTTTCATCATCTTTTGATCATTTATTAATTTACTATATAGATTACTGTTATTAACAGTTAATATTTAGTCAAATATATATAAGAAAAAAGGATTCAGAAAAGAATTTATTAAAAAACGAAGTTTTGATTTTCTGAGAAATCTTGATAATTCAAATGAGCAGAAAAAATAGGAATTCAAGATTTGTTATATGCACAAGAAATCTTAATCTAATTCAAAAGAATTTCGATAAAAAAGAATTCAAGATTTATAATGCGGAAAAAAATTTCTAATTATCTCAAAAATTTTGGATAGAGTGCCAAATAGTACAGTAATATTTCTCATAAAGATTAATTATTTTATATAAGTTATTCTCCTTTAAATTAATTCTTATTTTTTATTTAGGCGTTCACAGTATCGCAATATGGTTGTTGATGCTGCAGCAAAAAAATTTCGTACTATTGTGATAAATGCGGAATTTCGGAAGGTAGAAAGAAAAATTTTTTTTCTATACCTTTTCACCATGTTTTTAATTAATTAATTATTTCTAATTAATCTATGAAAAGAAAATGGAGCGGTCTATCATCCTGCATTTGCAATAAATAATGATAGTAATATAAAATAACTATTAAACAATATTATAAAAAACTCATGAGTGATAATTTTTCCTTCTCAATAATTTGAAATAAACTTTTTAGTTTATAATTTTTTTAAAATTTATATTGGTATTTTTTTTTAATAGATATCATTCGAAATGCTTTATGCACTCATTTCTTCGCCAATATTACAAGACACTGAATGGGTTATGGATATTTACAAAGCCATTTTATTTTGGCTTCGAAATAATATTGAACAAATTTACCTTGCACCAGCATTATTGGATAGTGTTAATTTCAAGCTTATTATTAATACAATTGAAAATGTTTGTCGCTCATTTTTTTCACTTATTTATCAAAAAGATAAAATATATTATTCAAAATTTAACATTTAAATTAAATAAATTATTGAGCAAAACTATCAACAATGAATAAAAAATGGAATTAATATAAGATATGCAATATCCAACAGCATTTAATTAGTAATGAAATAAAAATTTAGATTAGCAATAATAAGTGATAAATATAATGAATCAGCAATAATGATATAATTTTAGTATTATGATGAATACATAAAATATTAATCAGACTGAAAGAAATTACTACTTTTTAGCCGTCGAGATATAATAGCGAAATCGTTTGAAATACCACAACTGACACCAATTATCCAAATTTTTTTAATGGATGCAATTATGCTCAATTTTTTGGTTTGATTTTTCTTATTTTTATTTTTCAGTTTTTTTTTAAACTGTTAATTCCAATCATACAAATTCATGTATTTATTAAAATAAATAACTACTAAGTTTTCATAAATGGAAAATTATTGTTTTTTTTAAGCATCGAGGCAAATAGTAGCGAAATCGTTTGAACAAAATTCGAACTAAAAAAAAAAAATTCGAATTAAAAAAAAATTGAGTTATAAATAAAGTAATTAAATAAAGATTGATAATATAAAATAATAAATTACTGGATGTTTAATGATATAATTAATTAAAGTTTTGATGATTTTGCAGGATGATTTAATTTTATCCCAAGGCCTAATCAATCATTGTCATCATCTATCTATACAATATCTGGTGCAGAAACCGTAAATGCGCCAACTCCAATAAGAGGACCAATAGGATTAGCGCCATCACCTCTTTGCTCATTCATTATTCCGCGTTTTGAAAATCTGCATCACCTTTAACAACTAGAAGTCTTAATACCGAAACATCCATATCAATGGATAAAAATTGGTGCCCGATCCAAAAACTTCCAGCAGAATTTGATAACAGACCTAATTATCAGACTACTCCTACCAGTACCTTAATGCATACAGCACAAAAAGTAAAGCTGGCAGTAGTGAACGACGACTTTTGGTCTGAAGTTCTAGCTCGGGACTCAACCATACTTCAAAAAATGGAAATGTAACAAGTGAAATAATTTCAGTTCGAGATAGTACTACTTCTCCTACTTCTCCAACAGTACCATTAAAAAGTCCTCATGATTCGATTCGTACGGCAGTTACGGCACGTAGTGCTCCGATATTCACTTATTGCAGCTGCTGTTAGTGGTCAAAAAGAGACAGAAACTGCTGCTGGAAGTTCTTCAATCCCAGAATCGATTGGAATTCAAACAAGTAGTAGTCAAGAATCAGCTTCAAGTTCGAAACGACGACGTAAATTTGAGCAAATTCCATTACGAACTGAACCACCAAAAAGTCGCAAAGAATTACGTAAGGAACGACAAGCACGTGAAAGAGCTGCGAAGAACTGATTGGAGATAGTGAGAGAATCATTATTTTTTTGTTTGGATTTCTAATTCAATCCAGCATTTCTATTATATATATATTTTTTTAGTTTCCAAAATATTTATTATAATCTCATGAAAAAATTTTTTGAATACATCACAAACATATTAAAGTGTATGATAAATATCTTAGAAATTGTTCAGACTTTTGATGTGATAAGGATTTCGCAGGATATTTTGTCATGAAAGATTCTTTTTTCTGAATGACATTTGGCACAAACGACTAATTTTGGTAAAGATTTTTATCGATTAACGAAGGATTTTTTCATGATTTCGTTGTAGGATAACTATCGAAAATATCAGGAATAGAATAGATAGCTTCTTTTTTATTGTCGCAAAGAATTTTTTGGAAACTTATTGGATTTGTAGCATAGTGAAATATGATAAGATATTGATGGTAATGAATTGAATCGAATCAAATCGTACTAATTGATCCAATAAATTGAGTGGTTAATCGAGAAGTTTTGCTTTTCCCTCTTTAATTTAGATCATCCTTAGTTCTTCGATGGTGAGAGTCTTAGCCAAAGATTATAAACTTTATTATCGGATTGGAAGATGTTTACAGTATTCCAAATAAAAGTTTGATTATTAGGTTGGAAAATGTTTACAATATTTGAAGCAACTCATGTAATCAGAAGATGAAAATGAAAGAAATGATTTACTTTTGAAATATTATATAAAATAATAGTTATACCAAAAATTCATTCCGTTATTCCTGAGATATTTTTACAATATAAATTATTTTGATTATTTTAATATATTTATAGTACAGGAAAAAATTTTGATTATTTAGGCCATTTCAAATATATATAGGAATTTCAAATTATTATTTATAAATGACTATCGTCGAAGCTTTTTAGCATAAAAAATAGTAATTATCAAGGTTTTATTGGCTGACAAAGAATTTATTCTCCTCTTTTGTTATCGAACAATATCACGAATACGAATAAAATTGATTAAAGCCGATCGCTTAATCAACTATTTCTCCATCTTTTTTGAAAATTTTTGTCTCATATGGATGAACCTAATTCTTTATTCTTTATATAGTTGAAGTTTGCTTAGAATATATATCATAAAATAAAGATTAAAGAGTTAATTAGCAGATCAGAGGATTATACTGAGATATTTCTATAATACAAAAATCCCTTCACTATTTTGTTACACCTATATTTTGCAAAATATTTCAGTTATACCGATAACGATTGTCAATTTGAATTAATGATTTAATGAATATTTTATACCAAAATTTAATAATTTTAAAGACTTAAATTTTCATAACATTTCATAAACAAATTCCTTTTCACCGTCAAATTTTGTGTTGCCAAAGTATTCAGTAAAAGCATAATTTATACAGGCAAAAATAAGTTTAACTTTAATCAGTTATACATGTTATTGGTAAAAGGATAAATTCAAAATTATCCCATGTATTCCTCCTGATAATTATTTCTCTTAATTTTGTTCGTTACTTTTTTGAAATTAAATTTAAACTGCTCATATAGAAAGTCAATAAGTAGAATATCCAAACAATGTATCTAAATAGTATTCCGGAATAACCACTGGAATTGCAATATTCTGGGAAATTTCATTTTTTTTTAGCTTTATCGATCAGCATCAATCAGATACAAGAAATAGCATAATCGATGAAAAGCAGCGAATAATTTAAACGTCATCTAAACAAATAATATTATCACTAATCTTTTCCTGAAAATCTCTATCGGTTTTAATTATTGTTTCTACCACATCATTTTTAAGCAATTTGAAAAAAAAGTAAATTATTAGACCAAAATTTGCAGATTTAATTCCGAATTGAAATTTCACTTCGCCAAAGCCTTTTTTTATATACATCCATAATTGATTACAACATATCACAACTGGCTAGCGTTAAAAAAATGTATGATCAAAATTTTGAATAAAAATTTATTTTTAGTACTCAAATTCATCATTTCTTATTAGTATTCTTCTTCTTTTCTTTATATGTTGTACTTTGTATTATCTCATGAATAATTTAACAAAATTTTTAGATTTTATAACAAATTAACTGTTCAAAGAATAATTCATTGGATACTTCTATTTAGGAATTCGCTTCAATTCAACTATTAGGAAAAATGAAAGGAAATTCAAAGATCAATTAAATCTAAAAGATATTGTAATAACATGGATTGAGAGTAAAAAAAGTTGTAGAAACAATTATAGTTGTATCAGAGATTGAGAGTGAAAAGGAAAAATGATGAAATTTGAAGAGACAGCAGAGATTGGTTAGACTTACGAGATAGCATATAATAATAGACGAGGAAAATAACAAAATCGCCAGAGTAGTAGTATTTACTATTTGTTAGACAAGTTGCTGCTTACTTTGAAAAAGTACGAATCCACATAACTTATTGCGATGCAATTCTGCGTGCTCAGGGTTCACGTGATAATGACGTGGTTTGCGTGATATTATTATGACTAATTTGTAGCAGTTATGCACTATGCACTACGTATGTTTTTTTCATTTACAACAAATACTTCTACCATAATTATATTCCATTAACAGTACTTATTTAATTATATGATTTGCCTATTTAGAATTGCATAACTGCAAAATTAAATAATTAGATGGTTTCATTAGTTATATTTTTACGATTATGTAATTGTGGTAATTGAATAATTACACCAATCATGAAACGAGTGGAGACGAAGAAGAAATCAATATGATTTCTTTGTTATTTCATATATATCTGTAAAAAAAGAAATCCAAAATGTATGATTAAATTTTAGATAATGATCCATTTTATATCCAACAAATGAAAATATATATATCATGGATACAAGTGAAGATGATGAGAAAAAGACACGAGCGAAAACTATATATTCAGTAACATTTGATTCGATCGATATTGACGATCACATTCATTGCATGTATTGCTTCTATATCGATTGCCAATATAATCGCTGTGCGTTACTTACATGTCCTGAATGTCATGCTATATTACATGGTTGTAAACTTGAAGACCATTTATTGATTTGTGCCAAAGTTAGTTTTTCTTTTTCATTTCAAATATTGTGAAATCAGTGAAATAATAAATTAATTCTTAGTAATAAACATTTTTTCTCCATGGATAAGGGAAAATATCTAACAGTATTAATTTCGGAAGTGATAATTATCCATATTAATTAACGTCAAAAAGATGAATGATGCTTTTTTCTTCGAGAAAAAATATTGAACAAAGCTTTGTGCAATATTTAAGAGAGATAGCGCCAAGTTTTACTATCATGTGGAGATATGTTTTGCTAGCTAATAACAATAGAAAATAATATGCTCCAAATATAAAAAATAACAAAAATCGATAAAAATGATTTGGTGCAATTATGTTTAGTCTTCTATGAAAACATTATTACCATTCAGGAAAACATTGCTTGCTAAATGTGCTTGACATTTAACTTAACATTGAATAATTTAGTCTACATATAATGTTTTTTAATAAATCTCTATTGCCTCCCTAGTTTTGGCCAAGAACACAACTGATAGCTTTTCAAAAATAATAATCAGTTGTTGCAGCAAGGATGTTCCATTAATGTATGAAAATTTTTTTTTTTGAAGTTGCATGAATTATGTGAATTAATGAAAAATAAAAAAAAAAACTTATTTTTTTTTGAAGTTACATGGATTATGATTATGTGAATTATTCAATGTTGAGTTAAATGTCAAGCATATTTTTTAAGGCATACGTGCCATGTCTATGCGCAACATTCGGTTGTCCAGTCTTATTACGGCGTGATCGAATGTCGCAGCATTTGGAGCATTGCTGTGCATCCACAATATGTTGTTCTGTACAGTGGAATAGACGAACCCTTAGTAATTACGCAAAACGCAAATTGAAACGTATCGCAAAAGGTTTGGAACAGTGGGAAATAGAATCGGAAATTAATGATCGTGAAATTGATGTATGTGCCGCACTGGTTGATCAGGTTTTTTTTTTCATTTTAATTCGTGTTGAAAGACTTTAGATATATTATTAGTTGACTGGAATTAATTCATCTATTCGAAGATCTTATGGTTATAAATCACATCGTAGCAATACATCCGAAATTTTAATTCGTGCTTGTCTTGTATTGAAAAATAAAATATTTCTTCCGTACTTTTTTTTTCTTTTTTTAGGAGGCAATCATCGATTCTTATCGAATAAGTCGCAAAGATCGAAAGCATCTAACTGATTTCCAGAATCCATGTCATCCGTTGATGCCACTAAGACTATCGCTCAGAAAGTTATCTCATTTTGAGGACGAGGACAGTAGTGACGAAGAAAACAGGCAAAAGGTTTTCTGAAAAGCCTTTAGTTATAACTTTGTTTTTGGATTGTCTTTTTGAGGTAAATTTTACGTATTTTTTCCGTAACGAATGAATTTATGTGACAGTAGTCTTGGTGATGCAAATTAAAAGGAGAAAGCTAGCAGTGGACTTCCTGTAAAAAATAATACAGCCTACTATTCACTTTATGTGTGTTAATTTTTATGGCAGCTGTGAATTATGTGGAAAATGCTTGTCTTGGAATCCTTCTTCATGTTGTTTGAGACTGATAAACAAAGACTAATAATATAAGATAGATACATGAAATACATTTGATCAATTGGTTTTCAGGAAATTCAGTTGAAATTTAAACGTTCCCCATTTGAAAATTGTTATTTGTGTAAATCTGATCCAAGTAGTCAACATCTTCACGTACTGGGTAGCATTAGTTTCGAAAGAAATGAAATTGCTACGGAAGAAGTGATACCGCCTGTTAGAGTATCACGTTTGCCATCATTCTATGAAATAAGACATTTATGCGTAAGTTTTGAAACTAATATCATCATTCTATGGAATAAGTCATTTTTAATTTTGAGAAATAATATCTATAACCGTAAATGATAACTTAAATGTGACAGTGATATTTTTGCTGGGTTGTCCATTATTTCATCTAAAATCGTTAACAATATAACTTCTGTCAAATGAACAGTGTAAAATTGAAAAACTATGCTATATCTTACATTTTAGTATTATGTAATATGTGTTGTATGACAAAGAATCTTTTATTTCATAATGTTAACTATGGACAAAGCAATAAATCAGAAATTGTTTAAATTTGGGCTATTTATTAATTGAAAAAAAAAATACTAAAAAATACCAAATCCACATAATTCTGCTTAATTTCCTGTTATAGTTGAATATTGGACGTGAACGTTTTTCCGTATTCGCTCGAAAAGGTGAGAATATGCCGTGTATTCAAAAAGGGATTTCAGTGTATACGTTTTGTTGTAACGAAAACTTTCGTCGCGATGAGTATTGTACACATTATGAATTGTCACATATGGGAGCTGACGACTGTATAAGACGTTGCCCGTTGTACATCGATGGATGTCCTTTTTATTATTGCAAAGCCGAACCATGTTGGGGCGAATTAAGGTCTATTTTTCTTTGTTCATTTGGTTTTTCATGTTTTTTAGTATTCCTTAACTATCGAAAGTTTAATTTATGGTTCGTAAATGATTTGATGACTTCATTATGATTGTTTTTAAAAAAATCCTTTAGTGATTAAATCTTGTATTTTGGATAAACTGTGCATAGACGATACATTATGATAAAGTAATATTCGTGGTCAAACAAAATTTTTAGTTTTTCAATTTTTTTTTTTTATTTTGTGTCTTGAATTAATGACACGTTTGTTATTGATTAAGAAGATCTGCTTAAGTTTTTTCTTTTATTTCGTCTTTTTCAAAAAATTCTTTTTTTACAGATATAATCGCTATCTGAGTTGTATTGTGCATTGTCCGCCCGAAACATTGATTTTACCATGTGATAGTTCACCGCTGTGTGATTTACCACCAATAATATTGATTGAAATTTTGCAATATTTGGATAGTTCTTCATTGCGTTGTTTATCATCAACATGTAGACATATGCGATCAATGTGCTTCAAAATGGCTTCTGATTTTGCAATGGTACACATTAAATGGGAACGAGCCGAAAGTGGAAATTGGTCAGAAAAATGTTTTGTAAGTTATCCAAATTTAAAATGTCGTCATTGAAATACAACTTCATATAAAATAAATCTATCGGAAACGATGGTTTTGCCAAGACATAAATTTTTCTCTCAAATATATAAATAAAGTTCTTTGAAACAGGTTGGATATATGCATTTGAGGGATTTTTTGTATGATTGTTTTTTATATATATTTCATGGATGGTTTCATTTGTAGAGCATTGTATCATTTATTAATTTGTAGTGGTTAGATTAAGGCAATCGATTTCCGAATAATTTAGCAAAGTTATCATGTGAGCATCAGCTAGTTGTTTAATTGTTCTCTGTCTTAATGTTAATTTATTATCATGAGTTTTTTTTAATATTTTATCATAAAGTAAGGTGCTAATTTTTATTTTATATTCTACATAGTAAGTAAAAAGACGATAAAACATTTAATGAAAAAAAATAATATCGTGATTTTGTATACGTTGAAGTAGTTTTTCTGTTATAGATGTGGGAATTCAGTAAATGTCAGAAAGCGATCCATAAATGGAAAACTGCAAGTACGACTATTTTAAGCAGCCATTTATCCGGATGTAAATTTAATGTTCCGGAAAAATTCAATCATGATCGCATCGCTTTACTTCCGACAGCTTTCTCGGAAACGATTCATCCTATTGAGAGTCGAAATCAGCATCGTGTCAAGCAAATTGTATAGTCTTTTAAATTTTGATTATTATTTCATATATTTGCAGTAATGCTCACAAAGTTTGTCTATTTATTTTAAAATTTTTACCCTGTTTAGACGCCTTTGTATATGTTGTTAGCTTTATTAGTTCTAAATCCGTTTAAAAAAACATAAAATATGAATAATTTGATTTTAGACTTGCCGCGGTGTAACATTTAATTAAAAGATATATTTTGATCTACAACACAGGTGTAGTGATATAGTCTTCACTATAGCATCTGGTGGAATTCTTGAATTTTTTACTAAAAAATTCTGATGTAAGAAAAAAGGACAATTCATAAATCCTAACTCCGGCAGCAACAATATTGTTTATTAAAGAATAGTGCAATTAAGAGGATGCTCAATAGAAGAGTAAAAGAGTCAAATCCAGACCATTGAGAAAAAAATTTCGATTCAGATCGTATTCTGAAATGTTTCGAGCTTTTTCTTATCATTAGTTTTCATAATATCTAGATAGGTATTCAAGAGAGTGCTGGATTAAACTTAATTTTTATCATTACTTCTCTGCTTTATGTTTTTATGGTGTCTATATTTATGTATTTCTGATTTCATTTAAATCTCGGATCATTTCGATATTTTGTTGAAATAAAATTAGAATAAAAAAATTTATTCTTTTCCATCTCTTTTGTTCCGCCACACTCATTAATTGATATACAAGCATCATTTTAATTAGCATCACACAACCTCTTCCTTGTTTTTTCATGCAGTCTTCGAACCATGCGAAGTTTTCATTCTGAAATAAATTTCTGACTTGTAACAGTTTTTTTCTTTAGTTTGGTATTTTCTAAATTAAATTTTTATAAATCTCTCGAATACTTCATGACATCTTTGAAATGTGATGTTGAAAAAGCAAGTCCTGTAAAATTGGTCATTGAAACCACCATCGAAATTATCTAACCATTTCCAGCTATGAATATTTTTTAATATCATTACTAGGATTCTGCTTTTAACGACTTAGTTTGACCCATGATGTCAAGAATGTCATTGAAACTATTTATCCTGTAAAGATTGATCCTTGATATTAAAGGAATTAGTTGCATAGTCTATTGAATATATTATTATTGCCCTTTATTTCTGACAGCTCGCCTGCATCTTACTTATTCTTTGAATACGGTTGTTTATTCATCGAACAAGGTTACGGTAATTTTCACTATTATAATCGATCATGTTGAACCTCTTCTAGCGCTACAAATTTATTTTTTGTTTTTATCAGAGAAAAAGTATTAAACTAAAAATCATATTTTAATTTATTAAATCAAAGATTGGTAAGTGAATATGGACTTGCAAAGATTTTGAAGTGTTAATTTTCAATTGAAAATGATAATTCCAATGAATTATGTTAATTAACAATATCTTTTATAACATACACTTTTTTTATTAAATTAAAGCGAAAAAATTGAATACTTTCTTTTATTTGTTTTATCAACGAAATATTTAAAAAACAACTTAAAAAATTTTTCTTTTGTTTTTCGTTCTTGTTTTTTTTCTTTTCTTTTATGCAAAAAAGTTTTGCTATAGCTTATTTCATCATTTCTACTTTTTTCTTGTCATCACATGCTTCATTTCTTTTAAATTGTTAACGAAAAGAGGAAGTATTAGATTGACTTGATCTAACTGGTAAATTTTTGAGACAAATGATTTTATTAAAATAAATAGTCAATTAATTAATTATCGATAATGACAATTAAGTGATTTCATTGATTTGTTACTTTTACCTGTTAAATTTAAAAAGAAAGATATCACATTGTTTAATATTATTAAATTAAGCAAAGAATGACACATTCTATTGAAAGGTAAAAAATAAATAAAATCTATTGCACCATCCGGAACTTATTTCTTCTCTGTCTTTTAACTTTTTGTTTAATTTTTTCTTCTCTTTCATTATTTTACTATATGAGAAAGAAAGCATATTAAGCTTAAAAAATATTCAACAATGAAATAAAGAAATTTTTATCAGACTTATAATCAAATTAAAATTAATCGAACTGCGATCAATGATTGCTTAACCATTGAAATTTACTGAAATATTTGGTATGAAATTTACTGAAATATTTGGTAAATTTATCAAAACAAACAAATAATTATTTAATATAAATAATTGAATGAATTTGTCAAATATACCGAACATTTAATTGTGATACGAAATTATCAAGTAATTATAAAAAAGTTATATTTAGCAAAATCCAGCTGATATAATAATGAAATGAAGTCAGAACTGACTCTTAATTTAAATAAGACTTTGAAAAGCTTTTATAAAATCTTTGATATATAAAATTGATAAATATGAAACAATTCTTTGCAACAATTACAAATTTTATAATTTGTTGATTTCAAGTTTTTTTTGACAATTTTGTATTTTTGATTATACAGTTTTACCTAATCTTTGTTCTAAATATTCAAATTATTCCTATAATTACCTCTGACATAACAATAGATATCTAACTTTCATGTAGAGCATCAATGTTATTTTCACTTTTGTTTGACTAAATATAAATCTGAAGACTTTATTTTTAAGATTTGCATTTATTGTACTATAAACGAATATTATTAAATACAACACGTTAACTAATAAAGAAATCTAAACAGAGTTTTAGCCAATAAATTTTACTGATAAAGATTTTAACACTTTTTTTAAAACAATTTTTATCCGAAACACTTTATCAAACAAATCACATACATAGCTTTAATTAATGCATTAATTATAGATGCATGTTATTGAATTATTTATAACAATCCTCAGTGCCAGCAAATAATCATTATTGATAATCATTATCAACCAACTTGAATTTGGAATTTTCTGTTTTATCACATTTCGAAATATATTCCATCATTGCTTTCATTTTTATCATTTTTTCATTTTTTGAAAATTAAATGAGATGCACTTTCTTTGTCATCTGTCACTTATACATATAGGTATAGTTATTTCCGATTGGAATCATTTTAGTGGAACAACGATTCTTTTACTACGCATTTTTACTTTTTATTTTTTTGTTTTTGTTATCTCCTTTTTTCGACAATTGTATCGGTGATGAAACAGAAATGAAGAAATTAATTTCGAGAAACTCAAAACATTTCATTCTCTACTGAAAGCTCTTTTTTGTATTGATTTTGCAATTAAAAAAACTTCAGTAGTTAGCTGAAAATTTAATTTAAAAATTTACAATTAAATTGGCAAAGAAAAAAATATTTTTATTTGTTGAACTTTTATAATTCTACATTATTGTTTTGTTGTTTATTAAGGTGTTAAATATCTTGTTGTTTTGTTAGCTATTAAAATTAAAAGTTTTTCTGTTTTATAATTGCTGATGGATGAAATAAAAGCGATAAAATTTCTTTTAAATTTTAGAACCAAATTTGATTCAAATATAAAAAGGTTAGTGCAATTATTTCTCTTTTAATAAATATATTTGATTAATGAATTGATTTTTTTTGCTATCATTCATCAATTTTGATGATAAATGTTGCCGTTTTTGATCGCACGGATTTTGATAAAATTATATTGCATTGTTAAAAATTTGCAATATAAAGGTACAGATTCTTTTCAGTTGTTTTCGAAATTTTTTTTAAATGGTTGACAAAAAAATAAAAGGAAAAATTGTTTTCATCATTAAATGATTATGAAATGAAAATATAGGAAGTTCTATCAGGAAAAGTACTTTTTTTTTGGAATTACTGAGAATTATAGTTTGATTTTATTTGTTTTTCATAATAACGTCTGAAATTTTAAAAGACAGCAAATTATCTGAAAATCTTGAAAAAAAAATAAAACACTAATGGACAGTTTTCCATGAAATTTTGTATTGATTCTACAATAGGCATTGCCATGAATCTAAAATCGATATTATTCTTGCCAAGTTGTGAACTGATAATTGCTTTAAATGCTAATTATCAACTATAATTTGTGATAGCTATAATTTGCGATGATCTTTGATGAGAACTGAAATTATTAGAAATCTAAGATTGAAAGAAATACTATGGATTTTGATCGATAAAGAATAAACAAACACCCGTTAACAATTCTTTGAAAAAAATCAATAATTTATTTAAAAAAATCAATTACTCTTTCTTATTAGTATTTTACTCTTATTAGTATTTTCATAGAAAAAATATGCTTCTGTAAAAACATAAGTCATTTTTGTATGCAGCATTTTCGGAGGATAACCGTAAAAACACCGTATTTACACACTGTGCTCTTACGAGTTTAAAAATAAGATCGGCATTGGAATATCTCTTTTAATCGTTTACTTATTTACTTTTAAATACTTTTAGTCGTTTACTTATTTTAAAAAATATGACAATTCGTAAAATAATTCAATTTTTAACATCTCATTTGAATTTAAATGATATGGTAACTGATTTTGAACTATATAGTACTGTGAAATATTAAATTTTCTAATTACTTTCACATTCTTTTTGAAACATTTTTTGCCAGATAAAAGAAATCTGTTTATTTTCAATTAGTCATCCATAATTACAATAAATATATTATAAACAAATTTCAAAAACTTATTCAAATTTATACTGAGGAATGGAAAAATCATATATTCTTTGCTAAAGAAATGATAGGTTAAAAAATTTTTATTATTCAATAATAATCATAATTTGAGAATTTTTTAAAATTCAATTTCAAACAAAAAAATTAAATATTTCCTCTTTTTTTCTCAAAGATGGAATTTTATGCTAACTTTTTACTTATTAAATATAAATTAGATTGTTGAAATTTTTTAGAATTAAGGTAGTCTATGAAAGGAAATATATGCATGTATATTATAATAAGCAATATTATAATGAGGAATTTTATAAAAGTAGCTTTTTCATTTTAGAATTTTTTTCATTTTTTTATAAAGCTTTACATAAAATTAATCGATCGACTTGTAATCTTTTGATAATATGTTTATCATTCCAATTATTTTGTTGTCGATGTGTATATTTTATCAATATCATTTTATTCTTTATTTGTCATAATTGTTTATTTTATTTAATGCAACTAATTTTGCAATGCAACTAATTGCTTATTAATAATCTAATCTATGAATCAATGTATCATTACATTGTAACGGTTCAAATGGATCAAGTGTGGTTTATATTATTGCTTCATTTATCATTCTCGAAAGCAGTTTCTATCCAAAGAAAATGTCCATCATGTATTCGTTACAGATATTTTGAACAAAAGGTATATTCATCATTTTTTTTTTCATATAATACAAACTTCGAACGTTATATTATCCGTAAATGATTCATGAAATTGCAATCTATTGAAATTTGAATTCCTTAATATTCATACTATAGTTTAAGTTCTCTGATTAATGTAGTGAAGCCGCAAAAGATTTCGAAATTCTAAACATATTTAATTTCTTCTCTTTTTGTTCAGAATTTATTCAGTTCAAATAGTTTGAAAACTGTATTCCTCTCTAAAATTACTTGAAATATTTAAATTTAAAAAATCCAATTTGCAATTTTTTTTTTGAAATTACTTTTAGCATGTATAAAGATAACATTGCGAATATTCCGTTTTCATCTTTCCATACTGACAATTTTTAAATTGCTATATTTCGTATTGCTAATTTAAATATTATTAATTTTCAAATTTTCTTCCGAAGTATTTCAGAGCATAAGATTAATTTATAATTTTAATTCCATACAACTGGACAATGTCCATGCGTGAAACCTCCCGGTAGCAATGAATGTTTATCATATGATAATCGTTTGCAAGCTGCGAATATCGATGAAGCCTTGCATACATTTCTGGATTTATCGAGCATGACTGAACCTGCATTACCACTAGTATCGAAAGGGAGTAATATCTTGATGAAGTCTAATTTGCAATTCTCGTCTTCAGAGAAAATGGTAGGAAAATAATTGTTGTTAGATACTGCAATATAGATTAGAAATTAATCGATATATTTATGATGAATGATTAATGATAGCATTATTGATTGAATAATGCTATCAAAATTAGTTTTTAATAATTCATTTCGTTCAGTTTGATGCATCTGTTTTTTTCTTTTTTTTTTTCGTTTCCTTTTGCATGATTACTTCCGATTTGAAATTATCATTAGCAAGTATGTCATGCATTATTTCGAGACAATAAAGGTCATTCAAAGCGAATGAAGTTGAAGGAATTAGTGAATTAAAATTAAATGAAATTTAAGACTTATAAAACTCCAAAGACGTATAAATGCGATGGGAAGGAATGCAAAGCATGTAAACGTTTAATCACCAATGCATTTCTTAAAGCAAGTGATAATGATTTTCCGGCAGTGAGTAATATCATTGCTGAAATGCCGCTTGATACCGATGAATCATTATGCATCAGAAATCGCTCTATGTCGAGAAATGTAATAATTTTTCGTTTTATTCAACAAAAATATAATCAAAAATTATTTTTAAAAAAAAGGAAAATAATGCGCTAAGTAAAATTAATTAAGTAATTTATGGAATTATTGAATTTCTGCTATATTTGTTAAATTTCATGATTAATATTTTTTAAATTAATTTAATGATTATGATTATTTTTTTAAAAAATTATAAAGAAATTTTTTTTCTTGATAATAATAACATAAATTATGTATAAAAGATAACTGGTCATAAGATTGATAGGTTAATCATGCAATCGAAAATGCTACTATTGCTAAAGAATTCTCGCTTCATTTGAAAGAATTTATTAATTTATTGAAACCAAAACTACGAAGACGAAGGAATTCGAAAGAATCGAAGCAAAAATGTATACAATTGTTGACAATTTATGAATGATTTTCTTACCAGCTTTTCTCTTTTTTCAAGATTGATCACTTTTCTCGAATATTGATAATATAAGTTATTTAACGCATAGTGCTTCAAGATTATAAGATTTTTTTAGTTAAAGAAGAAAATTATGAAATGAAGGATTTTCCTTAAAGCTTTCAAAAATAATATCATTTTTTACTAAATTTAATCATATGATAACATCTGGTTTAACTGAATGAATTATTTGATAACATATAAAAAACAAAAAAAAGTTTGATAAAATAAAAATAGCGAAATATCTATTCAGTCAAATAATAATAAAAATGGAATTGTAAACACGATTGTTATTTTAATCACATCTTTTTGTTTAGTATTGTTTTATTTTTTGGTGCGTTATCCAAATATCGGATAAATTCCGTAAAAGTTTATGTATTGATGGGAAATTAATAAAAAGAATTTATTTGGTTTTGAAATGAAAAATGCATGGAATTGAATTGATAATATGAAATGTGGATTTTAATTTTTTTTTTAAATTATAGTACTGGGTAGAGCAATAACGATCAGTTGTAATTATAAAAAAGGTGAGGAAATTGGACAAGGTTGGTGCGGTTTATGCAATCTATGCTGGCAATGGAGAAAACTACCTGTTGATTATTTCCCGACTTTGCTTAATGAAGTTTCTTGCGATACTAACGATGAGAAATGTCTTTCAGGTTTCATTTTTTTTTGCCTTCTTTTTCTTTTGATAATATTATCATATGTAGGAAATAAATGGAAATTTTGCGAATGAATGATTTAAAATTTAGTCTTTCAAAATTCAAAGCATATTCATTTATTCTCTTAATAATTCATATTTCCCTCTTTTCAATAATTATTAGTATTATGATATTGTTCTAAATTTAATTATCCCTTGCTTGAAATCTCAGTTCTCTTTTTCAGGCAAAAAGAATTTCGAAAAATTTTTTCATTTTTAATTAAAAATTTAAATTCTATGGCTTATTGAAGCTAGAAAAATTACAATTCCTTCAAATTTTCATTAATATCGATTCATTCTTTTGATATTTAAAAAAAAATTATCAAACAATTTCAGGTCTTGGTAACTGTCGTCCTGTGATGCATACTATAAATGTTCTCCATAATCTGGGAACAAGCGAATCGCCTCGATGGGTAGAAGAATCGGTAAATACGATGTCGGCTTGTGAATGTCAAGTAGCAATAGGAACTCCATTATATTCACTTGCTTCTCATTGATTTAAATTAATTTATTTTAAAATTATATCAACATTTCTTTGATCAATGACCCCTACTTTGTATAGGTATTTTACAAATAATGAATGATGATTATTTTATGGTCATTTTTTGTTTGATTTCATCTATAAATGAATTGTAATCAGTAAATTAATTAATTCATTATATTTGCGTTATAATCATTTTCATTACAATTTTCTTTAAATTTTAATAATTAAAATATAAAATGTGAAATAATCTAATGTAAATTCTTGTTATATATAATTTACATCTAGGAAAAAATTATATAATTTACCTGCGACAATCACAAAAAAATTTATTTGAATTATTTCATTTTTACTCTATTTCTATCTTTCAAAATTAATTATCTCATATCATTTTGTGAAATATTTTTCACTGTTTTACTGTTATCATATTAGAATATTTTCAATAATGATTCAAGATTAATGATAACCGAAAAAAGTCGTTTGAAAATAGTTTCCATTGAAAGTCTCATTGAGGTCGAAAAGATAGTAACTTTTGAAACAATGATTTTTGCCCAAAAATAATAAAATTTGGATAATTAATACTTGTTTTGATAAGTGAAAAAATACAAATTTTCTACTAGTTTGTATATTTAAAACCTAATTGAAAATGTTTTCTATATTTTAATTGCTTCAAGAAATAGTTATCCATCGGATAAAAAAAAGTGCCCATTAGAATTTTTCATGTATTACAAAGAGAAATTATTACTTTTTATGCGGAACATAAAATTTTCTACGTAACGGAATTTCAGTTTCATTTTTTTTTAATTATTTGAAAACTTTCACTTTTGTTGTAGCTAAATGCTAAAAAAGGGTGCAAAAAAGATGAATAGCTCATTTGCCATTCAATATTTCCAGGAACTTTGCCAAATTTTAAATTAAAAATTTTAAACGCTTGAAATCAAACAAATAAAACAATTTGATGAAAAGAAATTGGGCCCACAATTTTTTGCTTTCTATATCATAAACATGTCGAGGTAATTGTATGCGTTATCTAAAAGATTTATATTTGAAAATATTATAATTTAAATTTTATTGTAATATGGAAATTGCACATTTAAACGATTACATTTATACTTTCTATTTTTTCCAACAACACAATACGTATATTCTAGCAAATTCGGTAGCTAAGTATATATATGACCAAGTTTTGTTTTACTTTACATATTCCCATGTGATTGTTTTACTAACATAAGAAATAAAAGTGAATTAAGTTCTGTATTAAATTTTTCCACATGCTAAAGCGAATGGTCAATAAGAAAATGAACTAATTTCTAAGGAAAAAAAAGAAAAATATAAAGAATGTAAGAAATGAAAAAAGAACTTCCATAAATTTTTATGTTACAATTTAAGTATAAGAATTATTTGAACAAAGCAAAAAAAAAGTAATTAAAAAAAGTAATTATCGTGCGGTTGTTCCGAACTGCATCATATACGTCCAGGATTGATTCGGAGAAATTTATTCAAATGATAAATCTTTTCTTTTTTCATTGATTCCTCAAGTGATTTTGCAAAGCATTCCATCTGTAAAAATTTAATTTCAAACGAAAATTGTTCTCTACTAATTAGAATGAAACAAATATGTTTTTAAATCAGATTTTAAAAAATTTAATAAAATTTCTGGAAAAAAAGTAAAAAGAACCCAGGATAAAATCTTTTAGAGATAGAATCCGGCATTTTTGATATACGAATATCATCGGGGATTCCAGTTTGATCCTCATCACCAATCATGATTGGCCAACCACTGATGATATATCTGTGGAAATAAGTAATCAATCATATGTCGCAATTTTTTTGAATTATGATCCAGTATGCTTCACAAATTATTTAATGGAACAACAATTTAATAAAATCCCTGGGATTACTATATAATGATACTTTGAAGTTAGCTCAAACAATAAAAAAAAATATTTCCATTAAAATATCGAAAACGCTACATGCGTTGATGATAATTTGATGTATACTTTCACATTTGATCATATTTACGATTATATCATGTTGGAAACAGTACATCGCGTCAACTTTGTTAAGTTAAGAAATGCCTGGTTTGATTAGTACTTAAGTCGGAGATGGCCTCGGAATCTTAACTGTTGTAGAACTTTTGCAGTAGCAGCTAAGTCATTGTTAGTCATATGAAAAGATGCAAGAACGAGATAGTCATATTGCGTATCTCGCGATTTAAATTCCTGAGACTTAGCAGTTTCGATTCGAAATTTCATCTTCTATGAAGAAAATGTTCGAAATGTCATGCATTAGCCGGATGTAGTGCGATGATTAATTATTATAGCAGTATGCAATGATGATTATTTATCTCTTCTGATAAAATGTAAGATGTCTAATGATATATATCTATCATAAGAAATTATATTATGCTGTAAATAATATGAAGATAATTTCTAGAAATATGAATCATGAAAATTAATAAATAAATATAGAAATATAACATTTACAAAATATATATCTCATTTTTGGTGCAATACCTTTTATAAACATTCAAAATGAAAAATCTCTTGCTTGTGAAATAAGTTTTAAATTTGGAAAATCAATTATTCCTATTATGATTCTCAAATATGTATAAATTAACAATAAAGCAAGAGATATAATTAAATGATAAACTTACGGTCTAAAGTGATGAGCTGATGACAACACTGTTGTCGTACAAAGAATTACCAGTGTTAACAGATATGTTGGTCGCATTGCTGACATTTATATTCTTGCAAATTAATTAATTGCAATTTAATATTCAGCTTTATTTTTATTTGTCGGATTAATATTTAGGTAGATGAAAATTATTTAAAAATTTATCAAACAAAACAAATATGAAAATTATTTATAAAAAATCATGGAATTCTGTAAAATTTTGATTTAAACTTTTACAATTCTTTAGCTTATTAAATTGGATTTAATTAAAAATGAATAAATTTATAGGAAATCCGAATCAATTTTACCCAACAAGGAATAAGTAAAAAGATATTTATCAAACCTAAAATTTTTCTCTATCAATCGAAATTTTTTTTATCTATTTTTGGAAAAATGATCAACAGTTTTTTCAAATATATATATATATCCTTGAAAATGTACTTTAGTCTAATAATTTTGTAGATATAAAGAAATATTAAATGATAGAAAAAATGAAAAATATATCAAAAAATATTGATATTTGGCCAACAATCGAATTTGCCATCTTAATTTGTCATTTATTGCTAAAAAGAGAAATTTGCAAAACTTACAATTCAATGAATTTAAATTAATCCAAAAAATTTAAGTTAAGCTAAAACTTAACTAAAACTTAACTTTCATTTTTTGCTGAACTATGATTAGCTCTGTTAAGCAAATTTTGTGCTCTTTTCGATAAGTATGATAAAATATAATATAATATCAGAGCACCAAAATCACAGCCAATTCTTCTAAAAGTTCATTAATGCGTAAAATTCTTTGGAGTATTCAAACTTAGCTTGCATAAACAGCAGTCGATGAAATTTTAAATATAGCTACCTAGAAAATTTAAATTTATTTTTAATTTCCTGACTTGCAATAAATTCTTTGAATTGAATAGAAAACTTGAATTTAAAATTGGAAGTTTTTAATACATGCTGTAATTACAAAAATATTCAAATCATTAAAAATATATGATATAAAAATTATCAATTTCTATAAGTGAACGAAAAGCATCTTATTGATTCAGTAAATTTTGCATTTATAGAAATACTGTATGACTAAATAAAACTATGAAATAACTAAGAATATTATAAATATGAAAGAAAATTACGAAATAGGACCTATTGTCGAAAATTAATGGTAAAATCGCACTCTTAAGGAATACATATGTGCATATATATATGCTATTTCAAGTGGAATTGTTGGAAAACGTTTTAAATTTTCGAACTTAATAGCATCCACCCATTAATGAATGCAAAATTATGTATAGTTTGTTGAAATTTTCGTTTTCTTTAGAATTATAAGAAGTAAAGCACGGAATTTTTATTCAAGAAGAAAAGTTATTTATCAAAGTTCTGGAATTTATTCCAAGTGTTAAAAAGAAAACGAGGATACAGTGAATAAATTTCATAAAGAAAATATCAAATATAGAACTAAAGCATAACTGAAAATAAATTATAGAATCATGCAATGGAATAATTCAAGTTTAAAATGAATAGTAATTATTGGATATAACTCCAGACAATGAATGTATAAATGTACTATGGATATAGAAGTATGAATTTAGAGAAATATTTATTACTTCATGACGAGAAAATTGTAGATTATGCTTATGGTATGAAAGAAAATGAACAAAGTTGAGTTACTGATTTTTCTATTCTTTTTACTATTATTATCTCTATTATTTATAACATGTCATGTTTATGGTATAGTACAGTACTACAATATAATCCGATATAATATTTTTGATGTGATATTAAGCATCTGATGTGATAATTTTACATAACATCACTGAACATCTGATATAGTATTTTTCATACGACACTTTCTGGTACACTACTAGTTATCTTATATGGTATTTTTGATATGATGCAACTAATTATCTAGTATTGTATTTTTGATATCACATTACAAACCATTTTACTGACGATGTAATATTGTTGATATAATATTATATGACATTTAGCACGATATGTTTATGTCATTATTAATTGTCGATATGATATTTCTAATACATGTTATCAGTTATTCGATGTGATATTAGTAATGATATTATGCAATCAGCTAGCTTATTACATTTGTAAATTTTGAAGGTTGCAGCAAAAGGAAGAGGAAAAAATGTAATAAAAATCGTAGATTAATACAGAAAAATGAAAAATTTTTGCAGTTTCACAAAATTACGCATTATTCTACACGTGCGTGATTCACATCTGTTGTTTTTGATAATTTATTCATTTAGCTGATATAAATGAGTCTAATAAATTATCAATTATCTGCCAAAAATATGCAATTTTATCAAACTTTATCATTTTTTCATATGCTTAAATGAAAGCTTTTTTTTCTTCTAATCGAACATCTTCATCTTTTGTTCTTTTTATCCCATACTTTTCCCATTTATCTTCATCTTCTTTTTTCTTTCTCATCCATTCGATTTATTTCCCATTTACTATTTACCGATTTTTATATTCCAAACGAATACACTTTCGCTTTCTTCTGCCTCTCTGAAGTAGTCAATTTTAACATTCTCTTCGTTATACATTTTTCTTTCTCCCACATAATCAACGCACTTATATTTGAAAGATTTCAGGATGAAGGGAAAAATAAGAAATGAAATAAAAATTAGATAGATGTCTTTTTCTCACTCGCCTTAATAAGCTTTTATTGATTATTTTATTATTTATACAACTTTGCCAAGCTTCAATAACTTTTATTGATACTCATTCCCTCTTTTTTTTTCTTGTTCTTCTGTCTAACAAATAACAATAAGAGCAAGGACAGCAATAACAATAGCAATAAAAAATTCTATTCTTTCTGTATGCTTTTTTTTCCCCTCTCTACTTAAGTAATACTTCTAGTTTGACAAAGCTAGTCCCTTTTCTTTATATTTTTTATCCTTTCTTATCCTAGGCTTTCACTTTAACCCCTCTTTTAAAATCATTTCCATTTGCTTCCCTTTTTGAAAATAGCAACAACAATTTGTGTGCCTAATTCTTAGATCTTATCATTTAAATCTTATTTCTCCTACTTTTGCAACATCAAACATCACTACGCTATTTATCATTATATTATCGATTATAGCAAAACATCCTAAATGCTATTATAAATAATTAAAAAAGAAAATTGGTTGAATTTAAAAAAAAAACATTCAAAATCAAGTCCTAATAATTGGTTTGTAATAAACAGAGAAGACAATGAATCCTTCGTTTGATAATTTGAGCATATAATTTGCATTCAAACATTTTTCTTTCTTCTAAAGATTTCCTTCTATATTTGAAAAAAAGACATTTCGATATTTTCAAATATTAAGAGCCCTCATACAGAATATAAAAGAAATAAATATAAATAAAAATTTAAATCAGGCCAAAAAGAAAAAAAGAGAAATTTAATAAGAATTTGAAAAAAATTTTTTGCACTTCTTGTTTACATTTTGCGCATAACGAATTAATTTTTATTAAACACACACTCAATTAAGGGACTAAATTTAAAAAAAGTAACTGAATGATAAGATTTCTTAACTTCATTTTGTGTCATTGAATTTTATCAGTGAAAATAATGATAATGTTTTAAATAAATGATTGATTATCTCTATCAAATTAACGTCTGATTCTATCATTAAATCATGCGCAATTGTTGTAGTATTTTCAATTTGTTTCTCTTAGATTTCATTAATCAGCAAAAGTTTTTTTCCAACTTCCAAAATGAAAACAAATTTAAATAGATTAGACTGAAATTTTTTGAAAAAATCTTTACAAACTATATTCTCGATTTAGAAGACAAGAATGGAAACTATCTTCGCGTCTAATGTAATCGTCAAAATATTGCATTTGTAAATAACTTAATAAGAAGTTTAAACTATTCAAATCATTTCAAATACTTTATAGTTAAATATTTTGTTACTGGTAATGGCCTAACTTTTTTTTAAAGTAAATATTTTTTTCAACGGTAAAGATAAGTAAATATATTTTCACAAATGCAGCTTATTTGTCGGTTTATTAAATTAATCCACATTAATTGATTTAATTTGAATAATAACTGCTACCTAATAATTAAGAATGTTTTTAATTTAATTAACATATGAATGAATGTTTCTCTTCTTCACTCATGAAATGTAAAAATAAAACATCTTTTCTATTCCTAGTCTATTTTCATTACTATGAATAATTGATTTTTCTATGTTCAGTTTTTCTAATAACCAATCAATTTATTAATTTGCTATTACGAATAATTTAATTTTCATTTTGAAATAATTTCAGATTATATCAATTTACTTTTGCATTCCATAATCATTAAAAATTCATTTACTCGATACGTACTTAATTAATTATTAGATCTTATAAAATTATTATTTATTTTTCCCTAGACTTTTGTTATTTCAAACCAAGTTATTCATTCAGTTTATGCATTTGATTTTTTTGCTGGAAAAAAAAACGAAAGTTTTTATTGAAATGATAGCATGACAGTAACGTTATCACAATCGTCATCACTTCTATCCTTACTCATTGGCAATTTCAGTTCTCTCAAATTTCATTACTGATAAAAAAATTTTGTTTGCTTTTTGGAAATGATTAAAAAATTAACAATAATAATGCTAAGAGGAATTAAACGTATAATTTTATAAATATTAGTAATTCTGAAAAATATTCTTTTGTTGTTTGAAATTTATAATTTTCTTCATTTTTTCAAGTTTTTCATGTTCTTACACATAAATTAGTTAATTGAACGAATGAGATTTGCAAAATTTTTCAACAAAATTTTATCAGTTATTCAATCGATATTTTAAAAAATTTAAGTATTTAACAAGCCTCTTGCTTTTTTTTCAATTTACTCAATGTTATTGTTCGATGATGTGATTTTTCATCGTTTTTGGTTTTTCCTTTTTTCCCCGCCCTTCCCCGCTCATTGATGGCTGATGAGTCGAAAACTATTATGTTAAATATTCTTTTACGTACGGAAACTTAAGACATATTTTTCAATTTTTTTCTATTCCTTAATTTTAATTATTATCTCACTCATTATTAATTATTGATTATTGATTTGTAGAATTATTTAATTTTCAAGCCTTGTAAGAATTAGTTCCGATTTAATAGTTAGAGGAAATGCATAAACATTTTAAAATTAAATGGATAAAAATGAATAAATATCTAAGTATGCTGCCGAGAAAAAATAAGCATAACAAAAATGATAACTAAGATTCTATTAGTTTTATAAGCTCTAAAAAAAATTTCTATTTAATAGACACAAAATATTTCTTTAAAAAAATGAAAAAAATATTTGATAAATTTATAAGAAATTTTTGAGTTAATGACAAGCTAATGATAAAAAATTAATGATTCAATGATTTTGTAAGATCAGATGAATGAATTGTTATTTGAAAATATATAAGAAAAAAATTTTGATAAGAAAATTTTGATGTTTTTCTTCATTTCAGGAAATATTGAAAAATAAGAAAAGGAGAAGTGAATGAGGAATGTTTTGAAAGTTAAATTTGAAAAGAAATGAATATAAAAAATGGCGAGATTTTTGCCATCATTTATTTCAAAAAAAAATAATTTAATAATTTCAAATTACTTTTTTCAAATTTCGTACAACATTACATTTTTCCAATTCTATTTTTGCATTTTTAGTATAAAAGAAAATTTTATAAATTACGCAAATTTTACTGGAAATAATTTTAATAATTAATCAAATAATTTGAACAATTATTAGATGCGTTTTAAAGAATTGGTTTAATTGTGACAATAGGAATAGGACAGTTGAAGTTTTTTACAGAATTGGTTGCAAGAAGTTATTAGATTTAAAATTAAATTACTGTTAAAAATTGGGTGATAAATTGTAACTGTCAGAATGATACTTTTTTGGTAATCAGTTAATTATAATTATTTTATATACTCTTTTTTACAAACTTTAGAAGATTCAGATTCTGTAAGCTTCGATTTTAACCAACTTTTGATGATATTATCTCTGAGTTCATTGAAGCATGAATCAATAATGGAGAAAAATAATAAAGTAGAAGAAGAGAAAAGGAAGGAGATGAAAAAAAGGGAAGAAAATAAAAATTTGAAATATTGCCGAAAGAAATAACTCTTAGATTACTTCGATCTTAGTTATATGCCAAGGATTACTTTTTAACGATAACATTGATGAGTCATTTATTAAATCTGATTAGCTTATCCCAAAGGAGCATATCACAAAATAGAAGTATTGCAGCGTCATATGATCGCTTGAATATTTGTGCTCGAAATATTGCATTTTAGAAATTTTAAATCATCAGTAAATGAAATCGTTGAATTAATTAAATTTCTTTTACTACTAGTTAACAGATGAGTTGTGCAATATACATATATACATAAAATAGAGATGGAAAATATGCATCCATTACAAATATTCTATTTCAAGCTGTTTTTCAGTCTATTCACTGCACAACTTACATTGCCATTTGTCGTTGCTTAATGCAACTCTAAATTAGATTATGACAGACCTGTGTAAGAGTAAAGAGAAAAAACAACAAATAAATGAAAACTTTGCAAAATTATTAATCTCATAAATTTAAGTATTCGAAGCAATACATTATTAAGTCTGTAACTGGCTCTTATAAAAACCAGCCCGATGAATCTTAACCTCCCAAACACTTCCACCGGCACCATACTACGCACCTCTAATCTCTATATATCTTTACTCTTAATTTTCCCCGCTAGTAGAAACTGTACACTCAACAGCCCGTATAAAGGATTGGTATGCAATGACTATTTCTTACTAGCTGATTTCAATCTGATGGAAATATCTGATGGAAACAATGAAAAAATATATGAGACTTGAAATGAGTCATTCAGCAGTTATTTTAAATTTTATTGAGTACTAAATGCTTATCGTTTCTATTTTAATTATTTTAATCATTCAACATTAAAAAGAAGAATTTGAGAAAAGGAAAATATGATTTATTATTATGAAACAGAAGAGAAAAAAACAATTCTTTCGTATACTCAATCTATGATAGTTTCTATGATAATAGCCATAATTTGACTTGTAATATTTGTTAATGATAATGTATATAATTTAATCTGTAACATTTTCTGATAATATAATATGTACAATTGACCTGTAATAATTCTGATGATGATGCTTATTATATAAATTATTAATTACATAACACACATCATTTCCTATCAGACTGAAACCAGCTAGTGAGAAATAGTCATTGCATACTAATCCTTTATACGGGCTGTTGAGTGTACAGTTTCTACTAGTGGGGAAAATTAAGAGTAAAGATATATAGAGATTAGAGGTGCGTAGTGTGGTGCCAGTGGAAGTGTTTGGGAGGTTAAGATTCATTGGGCTGGTTTTTATAAGAGCCAGTTACAGACTTAATAATGTATTGCTTCGAATACTTAAATTTATGAGATTAATAATTTTGCAAAGTTTTCATTTATTTGTTGTTTTTCTCTTTGCTCTTACACAGGTCTGTCATAATCTAATTTAGAGTTGCATTAAGCAACGACAAATGGCAATATAAGTTGTGCAATGAATAGGTACTTTTTTATACCATCGTATAGAACTTATCGTCATTTTTTGTTTATCTGTCGTTTCTTACAATTGATTTTTATTGATTATTTATATATTTTATGTTGCAGATTATAATATTTTCATATATTTCAAAAAATTTCACTTGTATAGTTAAGGATTCATTACTGGTGATATCTTTTCTGGAAATTTTTTCTTCCTTTTTTGTCGCTTCTTAGACATTTCAGCGGACGTCCGTCTGTATTTATAATTCACTGACGTGAATAATCAAATAGTGACTCTTTATGTAGTTTATGACAAACTGTCTGCTGTATTTGTATAAACAGTACATTTTACGTGAATAAATTCAGCATAAAACTTTATAGATTGTAATTTATTCGATATGCTTGATACTCGTTGTTTACCAAATAGAGGATAGTTTATATTTCGATGGGAATAATACGGTTATTGGTGTGACATTTTCATTTCTTCCTTCCTTTTATCCCTTCCTTATTTGAGAATGTGTGTGTAATTCCGTAATATTTTTTCCGTGATTTTTCGTAATTTTCTCACTTAAGTATTCAGTTTTTCAACTATCATTATGTAAATATTATCATTCATCCAGTTTTCTTTGTTCTTTTTACATATGTATTCTACTGATTATTGCTTTCTGTTAATTATTTTATACTCCTAATTAAATTCTTTTTTCTCATAAATTGTTAAAATATTATATAAATGATTATAAAAGTGCTTATATATTCATTCCATATTGCTTTTTTTGTGCAAGTGAGAAAGAATTTATCGATCCTTTACCGAAAAGCTTACATATTAGGCTGTGATGTTATGAGGATTTATTGATGTGTATATATATGTGTGTATGTATATAGCATGCTTATTTCTATGGATGTATATATATGTGGTATGTTTGCTTTTCTAGCTGTTGTTGAAGTTAGGAAAAAACGAAAATTCTAGAAAACAGAGCGAAGCAGCCATCATGTATTTCTAGCAATTTCTTTCCCAGAAAATGTAAACTTTTTTCAGTTTTTTTTTCTTTTTTTCTTTCTTTTTTGTTTGTTTTGATTCTTTTGTTTGTTATACTTACTATATTTGAGAAAGAATAGATCGATTGGATGCGAGAATTTTGAGCATGCAGTTTTGGAAATTAATTAAATGATGCAGGAATGTAGAAGTAATACTTCTTTATCGGTCAACTAATAATCAGAGAGATAGTAAGTAATGACGAAGATACTTATTCATCGAATTAAATTGTCCCACATGTAATTAAAATATTTACAAATATATAGAATTTTCATAGGAATGTTTTCAGTTTTTCGTTTTTTTCTCTCATATTGTATCATCGATTTTTATCTTATCCGTATTCCTGATATTCATCGTAATATGATTTTTGTGTGAATGATTTTTAACCTATTTTTGAAAATCTATAATTCTCTTAAAATCTATAAATTACCAATGAATTTTTATTATCATGCAGCAGTAAGTTAGATTTTTTATTTTCTCTTTGTCTTCGTTATCTTCCATTTGGAATTTGCGATTATTTTATGCTATGATTATCAACCGAATGCTATGAAACTGTCCTTTTTAATTTTTGAGAGGAATATGTTTAATTGATGTTTTAGTGTTGTTTCGAAAGGAATGTCTTCGTTTCACGTTTTCCCCTAACAGAATTTTTAGAAGACTTCCCAGTACAAATATTTCAGGCATTAAGATTTTGTACATAAACCTACACACTTGTTTCATTTCATGTGCAATCTCTTGTGGTATTAACTGATTGGAAATTTTTATTTGGACAAATTACTTCGGCATTGAAAAGGAAATTCGTTCAAAGTTGCCTTGTTGTACTTTTACAGCGTCTTTGTTTATTAACAAGGGAACGTAAAAATGGCGTGGGCTAATATGGGCATGCAAGCCCTGATTCCGATTATCAATAGATTACAGGTTTATTGTTATCGCTTGAAGTTTTGCAATTATTTCCAAACTACTGCTAAATTATTTGATTAAATCAAGTCTTCAATTATCACATCATATATCTCGTTTCAGGATGCATTCGCTCAACTGGGGACATCATTGAACTTTGACTTGCCACAAATAGCAGTAGTAGGAGGACAAAGTGCAGGCAAATCATCTGTGCTGGAAAATTTTGTTGGCAAGTTAGTTTTTTTTCCTTTTATTTAATTTTTTTTTGAATAATTTAAAGAATAGTTTTCTTTTTTTTCTTTTATTTTTTTTTTCTTTTGGAACAATTTAAAGAATTTTTATTTAATTTCATTACAACGTTGCGATGACATATTGAATTTGTTTTCGGTTTCAGGGATTTCCTCCCCCGTGGATCTGGTATCGTTACGCGCAGACCGTTGATTTTACAGTTGGTACACGACCAACATGTCGGTAAGTAGCGGTTTTAAAAAAATTGTTGAATTGGTTCGATATTTCATAATATATAATTATTCAGCCTTGATAAAGCGGAGAGCTGGAAATATTTAATGCTCTAACTTGTCAATTCTTAATTTTGATTTTCCAAATATAAAATATTCGATGTCCATGAAATCAATTAAAGAAACTATTATTTATTTATAGAATATGGAGAATTTTTGCACAAAAGAGGACAAAAATTCACTGATTTCGATATTATTAGGAAAGAAATTGAAGATGAAACAGATCGCATAACGGGTCAAAATAAAGGCATCTCACCTGTTCCAATCAATTTGAGAATTTTCAGCCCGAATGGTATTTATTTAATATATTTCATGACACAATATATTTCATTATGTAATGCATTACCTTTATTTTTAAAAGCGTTGATATCATCGTGAACATTTGTGACTTCTGCTGAATGAGAAGGAACAATTTCCATTTCGCCTGATATTTATCTTGTTCTCCATTTTACCCTTGTCTTCCATAATTTATTTTTAAGCTTCTATAGTACATATATGAAAAGTGAAGAGTAAATTTAAATAATTTTACATCTCAAGATTTTTTTTTCCTTATTATCTAGAAATAAAAGTATAGGTTGTTCACAAATTCTTATTTACTTAAGTATGTCCAGGCGCGGAAACAGCGAACAAGAATGAATAACTTTTTAAAAAAAATTAATATGTTGCTGTTTTTATGAATATTCAAATATTTCTAACTTTTCGGTATAATGATGGAAATTTACCAGTATTTTATTGTAAGCAATCCAATCAGAAGAGTTCAGTTATAATTATTTTTAGTAGATAGTATGCTTGATAAAATTTAAAGATCAAAAAAGATACATTATCAAGTATTTGCTAAATCATGTGCATATTAAAAAAAACGGATCAAAATATTTTTTGAAAGCCCTTAAAGTCTATGGATCACTTAGCATTTCAGATCTCTTGTTTTTCATTGAGTGAAAAAGTTTTATACAATATTCAAATGAAGCCAAGGTCACTAGCTTTGATGAATTCAGAAATGATGTTTTTATTGCAAAAGATTAATAAATCATATTTTCAGTTTTAAATTTAAGTAAATTATATTTTTAGTGTTAAATTTGACTCTTATCGATTTGCCGGGCTTAACAAAAGTACCAGTTGGTGATCAACCTGCGGATATCGAACATCAGATACGAGAAATGCTATTAACTTATATTTCACGTGAAACATGCCTCATTTTAGCAGTTACTCCGGCAAATAGTGACCTTGCTACATCTGATGCACTTAAACTTGCGCGAGAGGTTAGTCTGGCTATGTTTGTTTTTTTGTGTATAAGTCAGAGAGAAGCTCAGAAGTTTGAAGTTTTCCTTGAATTGTTTTATAACAATTTTGTTTTTTAGGCGTTTCTTTTTTTTTTTTTTTTTTTTGTCAGGAAACCGTGATTGCAGGTTGATCCACAGGGATTGCGAACTATCGGAGTTTTGACAAAATTGGATTTGATGGACGAAGGTACTGATGCTCGTGACATTTTGGAAAATCGTTTATTTCCACTTCGCAGAGGTAAATTATCAATTAAATTATTGTAAAGCTTTTATAAAACAAATAGACATTTAGAAAATATCGCATGTTTTTCCTTAATGTAATTACTATTGGAATTAAATTCGTGCGGAAACTTTCTAACTTTTGGTTGCTGCAGCGCATTGCTGAATTATTTTGTATTCTGTGTGCATCCTAAAATATTTATCACTCTTTTAATGATTTGAAATTTTGTATTATACAGGAAAATTCTTGAAATTGAAATAAAGTAAACTCGCTGTCAATGATATTTCTCTACTTTTTATTTCCTAATTTAAAATTTACACTTTGTTTGAAAAAGCGAAAAAAAAACTGAACAAATAACAAAAAATACCCATAGTTTAGGTTATATCGGAGTTGTAAATCGAGGTCAGAAAGATATTGTTGGCAAAAAAGATATTAGAGCAGCACTTGATGCCGAACGCAAATTCTTCATATCACATCCTGCGTATCGGTAAATCTTTTGGTATTCTTTTAAAAGCTATGTTTCCAGACTTCTAGTTTGCATTTATGTCAAAATTATCAATTTTGATTAATAACAAGACTGTTTTTAACAGACATCTAGCAGATCGTTTGGGAACACCATATTTGCAAAGGACATTAAATCAGCAACTAACAAATCATATCAAAGATACGCTGCCAGCATTGAGGGATTCTCTACAGAAAAAGTTATATGCACTGGAAAAGGATGTTAACGAATATAAAAATTTCCAGCCAAATGATCCGTCCAGAAAAACGAAAGCTCTTATGCAGTATGTTACTAATTCTGTATTTATGTTTCTCAAATAATAATACAAATAGGATAAGGAAGGATTGTCTAATTATGCCGGTTTGTGAGATTTATTAAGCAGAATTTTTTTAAAGAAAATTTCTGCATTCAGATCAAGACTAAAAAATGCTTAACTTCCTGCTATTAAAACTTGCAAAACTAGAAGCAGAAACGGGATTGATATTAAGCATCATAATTTTCTCAGGAAAATTTTTTGCAACTTTTCCAATATCCACGTATCTTCTGCAGAAATATATAATTAATAGAATTATTGGCGCAAACTGGGATTGTTATCACTGCAAAAATAATTTTATCATACTATTAGAGGATGAAATAGATTTTTTTATCTAGGTAATATGTTTGATATCGATATTCTTACTTTTTATATCTTGGAAAGAGCTAAAATCATTATTCTTAGAATGGTACAAACTTTTACAACTGATGTCGAACGATCAGTTGAAGGATCATCATCGAAGGCCGTAAGCACAAATGAGCTGTCAGGAGGTGCACGAATTAATCGAATTTTCCACGAACGATTTCCTTTCGAAATCGTAAAAATGGAAATCGATGAAAAGGTTAAATTTTCCGAATTATTGTGTTCTTATTAGTTTTATAAGATTATATGCACCTGACATTGATTTTAGCTCTAATATTTCATTATAAATTTCAAATTTAAATTTTGAAACAACTTGGTTTATAATGTTAGGCTTATGATTTCCTGTTTACAGAAAGAAATTATAGATATAGATTTCTTGGCATATTTTTTGGGCATGAAATTTTTTCTTTTTTATGTGTATGTGAGAAGTGAAGTATAAACATACAGCATAAAATTGGTTCTTGATTTTTTATGCTTGATGGTTTAATTTTATAGGAGATGAGAAGAGAAATACAAATTGCTATACGTAACATCCACGGTATCCGTGTTGGTCTTTTCACTCCTGACATGGCATTTGAAGCTATAGTGAAGAAACAGATTGAACGTCTAAAAGAACCGTCACTAAAATGTGTTGATCTAGTTGTTAATGAATTGGCCGCTGTTGTACGACAGTGTGCTGAATGTGTAAGTTTCATTACTGTTATAGTTTATTAATCTTTGAAATTTATTCATTTTTTCGATGCTGGCAGTACTGATGTAATTGAAATTTTTCTGAAATCTCCAATTTTAGTTTTTACTGTTGATTTTAATAAATGATAGAGGATTTTTTTTATTGTTTCGTTCTTTCTTCTCTCACCAGACAAAGAGATAGCTATAAGCTTTTAGGATTTGGAATTAATATGATGAAAGCAAATAATGATTTTAATAGATGCAAAGGTTTCTTTTTGAAATAAGCTTATGTTTTAGGTTGCGCGTTATCCAAGATTACGCGATGAAATTGAGCGAATTGTAACTACAAATATGCGTGAAAAAGAACAATCTGCGAAATATCACATATCGATGCTTGTTGATTACGAGCTGGCTTATATGAATACTAATCATGAGGATTTTATCGGGTTTTCAAAGCAAGTTTCAATCTGTTTCATCCTAATTTTTTGCATTTTATTGAATTATACATGAAAAGGAGGCCATCGTCAGACACTTTCATAATGATATAATAATGATGTTATACTACTCTTAATTTATGGAATTAGATTATGTGTAATAATTCACGATATTTTCCGTGGCAAGTTCATTCGATGAAATTTATTTGGCATTAACACTATCCCTTGCTTTATCTTGATAATGAAACGGACAAAGATACTTTAAAATGTTATTTTACTTGGAAATTATACACTAACAATTTTTGATTTTTGTAGCGCAGAAGCAAAAGCATCTTCGACTTCACAAAAAAAAAATCTAGGTAATCAAGTGATAAGGAAAGGCTGGTTGTCAGTGCACAATATATCGTTTGTACGTGGTTCAAAAGACTGTTGGTTTGTACTAACGTCTGACAGTTTATCGTGGTATAAGGATGACGAGGTATGCTTTTCATTCTTTTATATTCTCATTAATATACTTTAAATTTAAATTACAACTTTAAATGATGTTTTTGTCTTCTATTTGTTAATTTCATTTGGCAAAATCTATTTTCTGCGTAAGAAGGCCTCTTTTTGATTTTCTTGAAGTCTGTATTATATGTCGGATATACTTATGATAAAATAATAGTATTTGTGAACTATGGTTGACCTATAAATGAGAAATGTTTCGCATTGGTTTAAAAGTATTTCTCGATATGCAATAACAAAAAATTATTGGCTTGTTGACTATGCATAAACATATGATATTTTGTGAAATCTAAGCTAATATGCGGATTTATCTTTCTGATGCTTAAATTTTTTTAAACGTTCATCTCTCAAACTTCAGTATATCTATTACTGTTCCAATATGGAATATATTGTCCAACTGGTTTTGCTGTCGATATTTTTTTGAAAACTTGAAAACATCAAACTGTAGGAAAAAGAAAAAAAATATATGCTACCTTTGGATGGAATAAAATTGCGAGATCTCGAAGCTGGTTTTATGTCAAAGCAACACAAGTTCGCTCTGTTCTATCCCGACGGAAAGTGAGTTATTTTTAATATTTTGTTTTTTATTTTATTTTATTTTTTGCTATTGAAATAGTTTATAACTGCAAAATTAGAAAGAGAAAGCGCTGAAACTAACAAAATTATTAACTGAAGAAACAAGTTAGGCGTTATATTATGTCTGCTTTTTGCTTTTTTGAATGCATTTTTACCATTGCTATGCTTACGTGAAAATTACTTATAGTTGTTTGCCTCTTGCATTAAGCATACTTTGACAGTATTATAAGTGGAAGTATATTAATAAAATTTAATAAAACTTTTCAGTAGGAAGTTTAATGAATTTCTCTTTCCGTTCTTTCTCTGTCTTTTTCTGCGATATTTCTTTAATTTCAGCACGTAAGCAATTTAATTATTTTGCTCGAAAATTGATATGACCTGACGGAGAGACGCTTGTTGAATTTGTGCGGTTAAATGTTTTATCTCAGATTTGTAATTCAAGGTTTGAGGTATTGGGCTGGTGCTGTTATTTCCAGTACTGCGCTTTTGGGAGTAATAAATAATGTATGACAGATGTATTTTGTCAGAAGCTCCATTTTTGCAGCAGATAGATTATTTTACACACAAAAAAAGTGAATCAGGATTTCCAGTGAAAAACATCCCCAGCCCATTTATAACTAATTAATATATATATATTTTTTCAACTTTTACTAATACGAAGTCTTTTGTATTCTTTTTGCAGAAGGTAATTGTAGCGACGTGGTATTTCAGTAACTTTTTCTCTTAAAATTGAAGTATTATAATTTAGTTTATCTAAAAGTTAGTGGTGGATCGTGTAGTGAAAATAGGCAATTCTTCTGTTTTATTTTTGTTTAATCAACTAATAGCAGTTTTTATACAAAATTAGTAACTTTTATTCTTGAATGCTTTTGTTTTCATTTTTTTGCATGCTAGTTGTAGTATAGTGATATGCGACTATACAAGGTGTTCATTTGTGAAAGGGTATAATAGGCATTCACAGTGACTAAACTCAACTATGAAAATCTAGAAATATGTAGAAGTGAAGGCGGAATGGCTTTTATCATTAGTTGGTATTATAACTACAGTAATGTATAAAAGCGAGAATGAGTAGAAAATATTATGTACAAATTACACCTCAAATAATATCATAAAATGTTAGGAAATATACATTTATAAACATTTTAACCAGAGGAATAACTTACAATTGATATCTATGATCGATAAAATTTTGTTAAAAACCAGTTGATACGGAATCTAGCGGAACCAATTTGTTTTTCCGTTGTTTTAATTTTCTGATTCCTAGCGCTTTTTTCATATTTTGGATTGATTGGTTCTTATATATCAGTACTGCTTACCAAGAATAATTATATGAATTGTACTAACTGCATGAATTCTGTGCATGTACATACTTCATCCTTCCGAAATGAGTGATAGAAATTATGATGTATTTGCCAGGAATATCTACAAGGATTATAAACAACTAGAACTTAGCGCTAGCAATTTGGATGAAGTAGATGCCTGGAAAGCATCATTTCTTCGTGCTGGAGTTTATCCAGAAAAAGAAAAGCCAACTGAGGATGGTGAGGTAAACTTTTCATTTTTAAAGTTTAAAACTTTTTTTCCAAGTTATCGTTTCTTTCTTGAATAAAGAATATTTTCTCGGCAGACAGTTACGGAGATTGAAGAAACATCAGTGGATCCACAACTTGAGCGTCAGGTAGAAACAATTCGTAATTTGGTTGATTCTTACATGCGCATTGTTACAAAGACAATACGTGATCTTGTACCGAAAGCAATTATGTTTCTTATTGTTAATAAAGTAAGGTCGCCTAATTTTTTTTTCATTATAATTTTTTTTGCAAAATCGATCAAGATAGCTTATATGAAAATAGAAAGATGATTATGGAGTAAAAGCAGTGTCTAAAAGAAACATTCCCTACGTGCTTACATATAATGAATGAGCATAAATTGAGAAAAAGGAAATTTAGGCTTAATTTTTCATTTTTGAATTCGGAGCTTATTTCCAGGTTAGTGAGTTTTTGCGCGATGGTGATCTTTTGGCTAATCTTTACCAGCTTGGTGACACAGTTAGTTTTCTCTAGTTTTGTTCATATTTTCCTAATTCCACATAAAATAGCAAAATCAAAGACTTCATTTTTCTCATGACTCGTTAAAATAAAGCTTATTTCAACGAATCTGCCTCCTATTTTTGATCGCAATTTTTTTAGTGTTATACGGTAACAAATGGATTCTTTTTCAGGATTCGCTGATGGAAGAAAGCCAGTTCGAAGCGCAGAAAAGAGAGGAAATGTTTCGGATGTATCATGCTTGCAAAGAAGCATTGAGAATTATTGGTGAAGTGAACATGTCTACGATTTCAACCGATGCACCTCCTGCAGTATCAAGTGATTGGTTGAGGTAACTGTTTTTGAGAAAATTATTCTTACTAAACAAAGTCTTATAAGATAACTCCGGCCGTAACCAACTTTAGTGAGAATTATCCATTAGGTTTCATTTTTTTGCTTGAAAAATAGTTATATAGTTCATTACTTCAAGTCGTGGGGAAGAAATCTCTAATTTCAGATCCAACGGACCATCACCGATACCGCGACCTGGAATGGTGGTGGATTAACTGCGCAGCGTCCAGCTCCAATGCCACCACGACCAACGGGGAATGTTCAGAACGCTTCACTTACGAATCGCCCATTACCTGGACCACCGAGTGGTCTTCCTGCTCCGTTATTACCTATGTAAGTGTATTAATTGTAGAATACATTTATAGATAAGTAACTGTAAAAAATTGTTTCGCATCAGCCTCTTTAAATTTCTTTAAGTTTAACTCTTTTAGATAATGTTGGAAAAATCGCGAAATATCCTTTTTGTCGAAAGTTATGCTTTTTGTCATGTCAGTTAGGATTTTTGATGTATTTTTGGAAAATTTTTTTTCTGTACCGAACAGTCAAGTAGTATATTTGATATGACTAAATGTGAAATTAATATACCTCTCATTCGTGTAAAATATTTAGCAGCATCTTGTTTTAAACTACCCTAATGAGATTGCGAAATGCTTTTTTATAATTGCTAATTAATAATTTTTGGAAATTTTGAGAAACTAATATTCTGTAATTATTTTTTTTACTTAATACTTATGTCATTAAAACTTTAAATTTATGGAATCATTTAGGCGTCCAAAATAATTCACCGAAGGGTAAATGATTAGTATTTTTTAACCTATTATTAATAAAGAGTTAGATGCATGTTACGTTTTGCTTTTGTTTAGTTTTTAATCCGAAACTATGATGGCATTGCTGTTGTTTGGTTTATAATATAATATAGTGACTGTGGTTGTTCTAATAATATAGGCTAATCACTTTTTCACTACTAAACATATTGAAATTCATGCATATGTTTGCTGATATATCCTGCATGAAATTGAAAAAAATTATTTAATTTTTGTCGTGCATAATTTAATGGGGTTTAAATTGTTGAATTCTTCTAATCTATTTGTTCTGTTGAATGCTGTACGAAGAGTGATCACATAAGATCCATATAAATGAACCAATAAACAAGAAAGTTAAATCGAAAACGTTTGAAATCCATAAATTTTCCCAATATTCCGTAAAAATAATCCTTCCTAGCTAAATAAATGGATGACTAGTTTTATGCTATCGGAAATTTAATAGACGGGTATCTCAAATGATTAATATTATGATAATTGGTGTTATGAATCATTAAATCTTGCTTATCATCTTGGTGCATGACTTGTGAATATAAATGTTATGTGCCGTGCAATCGGATAGAGTAATAAGGATAATTTATTAAATTTAATGTTTGATTTAAAGCAGCAAACTGTAAAGTAGATAATTTGTTTTGCATTAAATTTCTCCCGAAGCATATTAATAAACATTTATTTTCATTTCAGTCGAGTGCATAACAATTCAGCGGCTCAAAACGGTGTACCGCCGAGGATACCAGATCGACCGCAAATACCTTCACGTCCTTATTAAATTCCAGTTACAATCTTTCTCTCTTTTTCTCATGTAAATATTTCTCCTTGTTAGAAATGAGCGTTACTGAAGTCTAGGTTAAATTAGTCATACTCAAAATTTTGCGCATTTTAATTCTAACTCCGGGAAATTAGTTATGCAATGTAAAAGCAGTTTAGTCGCTTTTCTGATGAATAATATTGGGAACTAATATTAGAGTAAGGTGTAAACTTTTTAAACCATTCACTACAGTGTGTTTAATGTTTATTTATACACTTCGTTATACGAGGTTACTGTTTTTTACCAATCGTTCTCTACTTTTTCCAATGGATTTTCATTTGTGGCAATTCACAAAACCATTATGAAATTTATGATGCATGGGCTTATAGTTTATGTTTAAAAGAGATAATGTGGAGGTTTTCAAAGCGAAATAGATAGTTTAAAACCAATAATCTGTTTGTCCATTTTTTATCTACATCGGACTGATTTAGGATATATTTGAGTCAAATAAAAATTTTACATGAGACAAATCGATGACATATTTCTGTAGTGTTGCAGTTTCTCTATATTCGTAGATGTAATCCGCTGTGAAATGCTAAATATTTTATCGAGCAAGAGTAATAGTTGGAATTGAATCCTGATTTTTCCACTGGGATTCGATAAATTGCGGAGACTTTAAATTCCAATCCGTCCTGTTACTGATTTGGAAGTCCTGCTCTACTTTTTAGTTCCTTCGAGATTTAGTCCTAATTAATTTAAATTAGTTTCCCGGAGTTTTGTTTCTAATTAAATTAGATATTACAAAATACTATTTGTAAGTTCCGTTGTAAATTATGGCTGTAAGACTCTTGATTCTGAACACCATCTATTTTTCTATAATTTATTTTTCTTTTATCTGCAATTTTCGTTTCCCTCCGACTAACTTTCGGCTGAAATAGAGAGTGGCACTGAACAAGCTCTTCAACTCAGTTTTTACTTTAAATCTTCCAATAAATTTAAGAACAGCTACAATTTAGAAAAAAATAGATGTAAATTAGGATTCAGAATTGAATCTTAAATTCACTTCTTCCAGTAATCTCTCTATTGTCATTGCGTTCTATTTCTCACTGCTAAGAATTTCAGAATGGAATTCTGAAATTACTGAATATATCTTACCAAACACCTCCTACTACGAATACATTTATGCTATGATATTCCTTCTAGAAATATTTTCCAAGAGTTTTTTCACTGAACAATGTTCATGAAGTTGGTAATTCGTGTAGTGAGCTGATGTTCAAAGTAAATGTATCTCTTTGTCTTTGTGGTTCTCTTCACATATTTGAATTCCGTATGTTCAATATTACGCTCTGGGAAATTTTCTTTTTGTGTTGATAGGGATAACTAGATTCTTTATAACCAAGCCACCACAAACAAGAATGGAAATCCAATTTGATTCAAACAACTAAAAGAAAAAAATAATTTTGGGAAGGAAAAGTTTATTTCAAATGCTATCTACAACAGTAAATTCAAACATATTCTTCAAAAAGAAATAAAATGGATTTAAAAAAGTATAATCTTTTTATAAGGGCCTTTATTTGATTTACGGTTTCTCCGGCACAGAAGACAAAAAATTCTGTTGAAATTTATTATACGTATGATTTCTCTGTAAAAGATTTTTAATCCTAAGTTTAAATACAAAAACAATCAAAGACTTATTTCTGATTAAAATATTAATAAAAAATGTTGGGAGATTATTGAATTCAGAAAATGCAAATGCAAGAAGTTGAAACTTTCTAGTTTTCTATGGTTTCTAAGTCTTTGAAGAGGCTTCTAATAGTCCAATTAATATGATACACTTGTAATTAATGCATTAATGAGATATCAATCTGCTTCCTCTTCAAAATATTCATCTTCTGACTCTTTATCACTATTGTTCTGATGGCACTGGACTACTGGTAGTTGTAAATGATAGTGTTTGGGAAGAGATGATTTTGTTATATTTGCATGATTTCTATCGTACTGATTCCTCATTTTTAACATTTTATGAACATGGCGTAACTGTTGTTTTCTGCAAAATTGTAATTTCAGTTATGATTGATTTAATCTAAAAAAGTCAATTTGCAATCAACACATATTTCCTTGCAATATTTCTCTATCACTAGCTCTCCTATAGTCCAAGTGTTAAGCCAAACTTCAGCAAGGTACAGTATGAATTTTGGACATGGAAATTTTTTTATCATACAATATAAGGATTCTAATGAAGTGCAAAAAAAAATTTCAACATAATTTCTACTAAAATTGCAGAAAGTAAAGAAAAAGAATAGCAAATTTACCTGTAAGTCTCATCATCTGGATCAAATTTGAATGGAATATAAGAATCTCTTGACAATTTTTCTGGTGTTGAATAGACTGGCGAATCAGGAATGTGAATTAACTTTTTGCGGCGAATATTTCTTCGAACAGATTTCGGTGTTGGCGTACGCAAAATGGATAGTAATGAATCGTCAGAGTCAAAAGTTATCACTGACGGCATCATCTGAATATATAGTAATCATTTAATCATTCGAACGACTGAGATTAACACAGAAATTGTGTTTGGGAATGCGAAACAAAATTACAGAAATTGAAATCGAAGTCTACTGAAATTCAAAAACTGACTGCTACTCTTCTTTCATTTGATCTTACATCCATCGTTTCTTCAAAAAAATCCGAACCGTCTCCCGCTTTCAGATATTGTCGAGTGATCGATCTGCTTGGATCTGATGTGCAAGCGTTCCAACCTATTAATATTTTCATATTACAATCAAAAAGCGAAAAACAAACACAAGACGATAAAACGAGGGTTGTCTAAAAAAATGTTCCAACAAAATTTTTTAATCAAGTCAAATATATCATTCAATAATCGTCAGTATATTTCAATGCCAAAGCTTAATCTGATGTTTGTAACTATGATCAGATTGATATAATTATTTACTTTAGTTTTTCTAAGTGCGTCCACCACATCGGCTGATACCTTCATCGCCTTATTTTCTTTCGGAGTAACACTCAGTTTCAGAACTTCCACAGCTTGCTTACGACATTCTTCAGCCGTACGTGTTCGCATTGATGCAGCAATATTTTCCCAATCTTTCTCACTTTGGGGACATATAGCACGAACTGCCAGCTAAAAATTGGTTTGCATTTGCTATATCGTAGCATTTCTTAAGATTGTTGACAATGAATTACACAAAATAATTTCTGAAATTCTTACTTTAGCATGCTTCTATTTCTCTAGCAGATTCCTATACTAATTAATTTTTTATCTCCAACGTCTGCAGAGTGATCAAATACGATATGAAAATATCCCAAATTGAATTCCTTCTTGCCGATTGCAGAATAATTCCACAACTAAATTTTACCTTCAATCTGGTATTATCATTTCCTGTCCATTTTTTTGCATTTTTCATTTTTTTAATATCATCATTAACAACTTTATCTGTTCTCGCATTTTCCACAACACCATCCTCCGATTCCACATCACTGAACGATACAATCGGTTCCGTTTCCTTAATGTTATTTTCCTTGTCATCGTCCTTTTCTTTGACTATAAATTCGCAAATGATATAAACTGCTGATAGCATCCTTTTTATTCGAAAATCGAAAAAGTGAAAAATGAATCGTTTTTAACTTTTAAAAAGATACGCTTTTTAGATTTGTTCTTCGATTTTGGAGTAATGCTCTTATGGTTTTTCGTTTGGCGTTTGCATAATTTATGTTTTTTTAACACCTTTCTCTTCATGCCTTCTTCCGGCGAAGACATAATCACGCGTGAGCTATGCTGAAAATGATGAAAGAGTTGAAGCAAAAACATCGACCAGAAGCAATCATTCAAAAAATTCGAGCATAATAATTTGAAAAAAAGTTAACTTGCAATCCTCGTTATATCTAACAAAAAAATCAAGATTTACTTACAGATCTACGTTTTCCATAGAAAGGCGTTAAAAGTGTAGATGGAGACAATGCTCCATCATTGCTGCCGGAAGAAGAACTCTTACTGTCACTATAGGCAACGAGAGGAAACGTTCCATTGTTACCACTGTGAAAATTAGATTTTCGGCTTTTTTTTACTGGCGTTTCTCGTAAATTCGTTGTATTGACAGTTGATGAAGAGCTCTGAAATTTACAAATAATTTTTTGCTCATAAAATAAATCAGTGTTTTTCGCTGTTTTGTATTTATTTGTATTTCTGTGTAGCAAAAATTAAATCAATCGATTAAATAAGATGAATATCTTATTAGCTCACATTTTTTTTTATTATAAACAGAAAGACATTCTTTAAATTATTGATAAATAATTTTCTTATTCAATTATTATAGGAATAATTTCAAACTATTGCAAAGTTTTACCATATCGGAAGCACTTGTTGAATATATGGAATCTGTTGTAATACCGATCGCTTTTATTGGAGAACCGTGAATATTATACACAATTCGCTGACCAGTCCATGTAGCCAAGCGTGGTTTAATAGTACGACCACTTCTAGATTTCAACGAAGAATGGTTCGGAGAATCTCTCACTACAAAGCGTTATTATTTATCGTAAAACATGAAAACATTTGTCTTCAAATTTAGTTGGCTAAAAAGTAAAAGCATTGAATTGGAGGAAAATGACAAAAATAAAACAGAACAGGGAGACTTATCTCTTGCTTGAAATTCTCATATTCCATTTGATAAGATAATCAATTACCTGCATTCTTTTCTTCGAGTTTCACTCGCTTTACTGAGAACAGATGTTTGTTTTGCAAATATTTCTTACTTCTTTTTCTGGGCTTTATATGATCTGAATTGCAAGAATTCAAATATGGTGTGAAATTTCAATTTGATTGATTAAAATAGAGGAAGGATCAAAATTTACATGAATCTTCGATTCGATATCGAACAGATTTTCTGGAAGCAGGACGCTTTGTAGATTCCAAATGCTCTCTATAGTTTTGGCAGTTATCATTAGAAGATGAACTATCGGAATCGTTATTATCAGAATCACTATCATCAGACGAATTGTTTTTGGAACTCCGTCCAAAACCGCGGGAATATAAATTTTCCATTTCATCACCTCCATAAATTTCAGAAATAGTCAGCGATTGTTGAGGCGGCAATTGCGGTTCACTGAAATTTTATCCTCAGATTTCAACTTCCTGTCCGAAAGAAATAAGCAAAAAATATGATGTACAATAATCATGAAAATTTATTTACATCATAAAAAATTTAACAAAAACAATATGTTTATTAAATGAAGCAAATGAATAGAAAAATTAAAATAATATTCAAAGTTCTGCTATTAATTAGTTAGATGATAACCTTCCAAAAAAAGCAAATGGCAAGAAAACTCACATATAAGTATTGAAAAATAGTGATAAGATACGGCACCAATCTTCTGGAAATCCATTCAAGAACTGAGTAACAAATTCTTTCGGATAGCCTGAACAAGGAATGAAAGAAAACCTATATTGATAAGATTCTTAGCTAAATACATATATGTATTATATCAACTACTGATAAAAAGACAGGATATAGAAAAAATTGAAAAATTGCGATATTTCAATGCAATTTGAAAGTTCGATGCTTATCTTTATGCGATGAACACAAAACTGTTGTTGTATAATTTTTCTACAAAAAGCTAATAACAAATCGTCGAATATCATACAACTTCAAAAATCAATGACAAACAAAGCATACCTTGTTGAGCGGCCAATATTGTATTGATTGGTCCGATAAGCTCATATATGCCAGTTTCAGTACGTAGCAAACGACTACCTTCTACCGCAAGAATACATGATGTTTTCCAATCCAAATTTTTGTCGCTAAATATGAATTTAAAGACATAGTTTGGCTAAACTGATACTGATACTGGACGTAATGCATTTATACTGGCTTTCATTTATCCAAACGACTTGAAGTTTCATAAATCTAAATTGTGAAAAAAATTTTAAGAAAAGTCGTGAAAAAAAGTTTGGATAAATTTAAAGTGAGACGAAAATAATGTAGAATTGAGGTAACTTACGGACGAAAACCAACTATAACAAAAGCAAAATTTGGGAAAAGCTTCGAATGTCCTAAGTCGTTCGCAGAAAATCGTATCGTCCAGTTATATAAATGTATTGGTTCTGAAAATGTGTAGTCAATCAATAAAGTATTTTTTCACAATCATTTCCACATAAAAAAGCATATAAATATAAACAAAATGGCCAATTCACAGATCAGTTCTAAACTCAAAATTTGAAAAGTTAGTTTCCGAAATTCTGATACGAAACATTTGAAGCTAGTGCAAATGTCAAAAAAAAATAATATATAGATAAAAGAAGTTTGTGTGTGTCAACTATTTTTACTAAAAGAATCTGCTCCAATTTACTTGGACGACGTCGTTGAAGGGGTAAAAGCGGCATTTTGAACAACATATTATCCAGTGGTATCTTTTCCAAGATCTCTTTCTCATTAGTCATCTTCACATCAGTGCTAACAAAAGATTGACTATCATATTTTGGCGTCAGTTTTCGCACACTGGAATCATGATTTGAAGATGCAACAGATATGCAAAGACTTTTCGTAAATCCACTAATCGAATTCGTGCAGTTATCAGGAAATTTTGATGCAGACAGTTTATCTTTACTTGTTTCGTCGTCCTTTCCACAATTTTGTCCTTGATCAATAAAAATTTCGGGTTTTTTGCATTACAGCTCGAAACTGATAACATTTCATGCCCACAAAAACCTATAACTATGAAATCTGAAAGTTCAAAAAAAACTTTAACAGTCAAATAAAGAAATGGCCAATGAAAGTAAATAAATGAATTTAACTTTCAACTGTATGCCTTTCTGAAATCATTTTTGAGAGATTATAAAATGTGCTCTCTATACATTTTTTCGCGAGGAAGTGAATAGACAAGAATATGTAATTGTAATACTTCAGTTACCATTTCTAAACATTGATATGCGATGTCCATTGGTATGTGAATATTTAGAAAAATCTAGCAATATATTACTGAGCAGCGAAGAATGTAGTCCTTGAAATTCATTAAGTTTGTTAGCCTTCACCACATTATTATAATAATCACATAGAAGTTCGCGCCATTCATATGGAAAACCATCTTTGAATCTTTCGATTAATGTCTTTGGATATCCTGAAAAACGCATTATTTCTAAAGAACATTACTTCAAAAAAAAAAATCTATAGTGCTCATAATTAAATTTAATAATTTTTAAAATATAAATTTTTAAAAATATAAATGCCAATTGATTGATAAGTAATAATACTAACAACAAATTCTGCACTACAAATAAAAGGATTCTAGAAGATGATTCATCTATTTCTATGCAACATATCTTAGAAGTGATAGGAAAAAGACTGAGATACAGAGATGGAAGATGACTGAAATCGGATAACTGTTTAGTCCAGAAAAGAAATCGTAGTAAGTGACACTCATGATCCCTTGCATGATACTGCAATTATTATCGTTCTTAAAGGTTTAAAACTCGGAAATACCAATAATTAGAATAGAAATAAACTCTAACAAAATAAATTCACTCTTAGACATAAAAAAATTTGAATAAACCAACAAAGAATGTTTTTTTTTTTTTTAATTCTGAACAGTTAATGATAAATTATTACCAAGACCATATGCTGAATCCTGATCAAGTACTCCATGTAAAACATATCTGGAACCGCTAACAGTTAATAACGTCTGAGAGTTATACCTCTCTTTAACCGCTGTACTCCGCCAATTTTCTAGCTCACGTTCTTCGGCATCTTTCTTCCGATAACCCTCCACGCAAACAGCGAATTCATTCATATCGTTACGGATAAACTGAAAAACACAATCTGCTTAATATGAATTTACAAAAAATTAATTATCAAATACATCGACTTAATATCTATCAAGATAAAGAGCTGTAGAAAAAGGAACTCCTCAAATTCTCAAATATATGCTTATTAATGCAGTACAACACATCGACATCGATCATCTTAAAATCAATTGATCTTAATGTTCCACAAATGAAAAATGATTGGTTAAATAATTGTTAACTGTCTTCCAATAAATCTGTTAAATGCATTGAATTTGGTATTCACTAAAACTTTTAATGTTTTACTATTTATTAAAACTTGGTAAAATCAGTAAAGTTAATTTTATCTTTCATTCATTTAAAGAATGGATAGATTTAAAAAATATTAAAATGGAATCCTAACTTCTTAAAGTAGTTATAAAAATTTGGAACTTCCAAACATTACGAATTATTAACCTTGAAAATCCACAGTTTAAGACCAATTATTGTCTGCTGGCTCTTCTGTCGTGAGTACATTTCTTTTTTGCAAGTATATTTCTTTTTCTTGTTTAAAGCCAAGCTTCTGCAAAAATACTGCGAACATGACCATTAGTGAATTAAAACATATCACAAGTCTATTTGCACATATATTGCTAGAGAGCTTCAATCTTAAATGCATGTTATATATAACAGACTTTCCTAAACATATTTTTCCTGAGGAAAGACAAAAATATGTCCAATTCATTAAGAATACTGAAGTTCCAATATCTAATGGGGAAAAACGGACACAATAAATACGATATATAATAAGAATCTTTTATGTAATTGTAACGAAAAAGATTCCTGCACGTAGTACAATTTTTCCTGAAATTACTTCCAGCTAAAAAAAATTTTTTATGGGAAAATTTTCCCATAAAAATATTTGTATATATTTATTCTACTTCCGACCGGAATTATCTATTATCTTAATTAGAAATGGCTAAACGCAATTTAGCAACCAGGAATGCAATATGACACCTATCACCATGTATTTCTCTACTAATCATACGTCCCACGCGAGACACATTCGGCGTCATTTAAAAAAACGTAAAATTTGGCGCGCAACAATTGTTATATTACGTTGACCTGAATTGAGCTGGATTATATAAAGAGACACGACGTGCAAATTTTATCCCAAATGTTGATTGATATTGGTAATTCTCTATGGATGATGTTATATGAACTGGAGAATTATTGTGAATCAAAAGAACAAAAGTTAAGATATGAGGAAATATTCTTTATTTTTTTCAATGCTTTCTATAATTTTAGAAAATTTTCCTTAGAAATAAAATAATATCACAAAAATATGGTTTACTTCTTAAAATGCATAAATTGTTCTTGCCGAGAAATTAAACTTATAATTTTGAAGAGTTATCGAAACAGTGTCATCTAAATAAATGAATAAAAAGTATATTTAGAATAATAAGTGATACCTGGATTACTTTAACAGCTGTCGGATAAGCTTACATTTTTTTGCTTCTTTTTAATTGGTATATTTATTTAACGGCAGTTAATTTAAGAAAGAAATAATAATATGATGATAACTTCATCTCCTTCATCTTATTTGAAATGATTGAAACTCTTGAGATAGTCGTAATTTCGTACGATCATTATAGCTTGTTGGAAACAGATATTATCAACATTATTATCATTTATATATCATGATCATCATTATCATAATGTGCAGTATTCAGATCTTATTTTTTATTACGTTAAAATACTCATCGTCATTTTTCTTTCATATTTCATCCTCTTTTTCACTCTTTTCTGTTTTGGTATATGTGAAATGAAAATCAAATTATATCCTTTTGAATCGAATTTTTAATATTATCCTAAAATATAAGTCATTCATTATTTAAACAAATTAATTAAGACAATGATCATGTTAACTGTCAACTGTTCAAGCTTTATGATAAGATACAAAGAAAGTAAATAGATTAGAAAAGGATTTATCATTGGCTAAAATTTGTTATTCTAAAATCTATATTTTAATTTTTTGATTCTTTGAAAATTTCATAATTAACACTATTTAACTGCAAAAAAAATCTTGTTGGTGTTTAGGATTTTTGTTTACAACAGAACCGACGATAAGTTACAATGAAAATAATCAAGTAAAAATAAATTGCAACTGATTATTATGTGATATTACAAGTTTCTTCTTTTTTAAAATGTTTAAAAGATATGATGCCAAAATGCAATTTGATTATTAGTAGAAATTATAATGCATTGATTTTTTGAAAATACCGGCTTATATAAATTATTATTTTATATTTGCACAGTGCAAAATATTCGAGAATTATCCTAAATAATCTTCAGTCTTTCTTCAGTTTATTCCAAGCCTGAAAAGGAAACAACAAATGATAATGTAAATTTTTCATCCTAAAACTAGATTAGATTGAAGTGAAATAAGTTAACAAATTATTATTATCATTCTGTTTATTCTTCGTTTATTTGTTTATTTATTCTTTTTTGTTACGAAATTACACTTTACTTTTTTATACCTAAGATGTGTGAATTAAATAGTGCTATAAATATATAATAAATCAATAACGCAACATATATATATTTAAATTTTACTTCAACATTAAATTGATCCAAATGATTGTGCTGCAGTTATTTTATCGCGAAATATTTGCGAATGGGTGCGCATATGTGTGTGAAGATTTGATGCTCGATTGAATGCCTTCTCGCAAATGGAACAAATATAAGGTTTCACCTAAAATAAATGATTTTGAAAATTTTGTAAATGAAATATGCGAGAAAAGTATATCTTTACATCTATAAAATTAAATTAAATTAATTTATATTAGATGCATTAAATCACATAATCTTTGCAATATATAATACTTATTTGTTATTATAATGCAACATGCAAAATAAGCAACACATAATGCAACATCTTATTCTAAAGTTAAATGCAAATGCTTATGGCTGCAATCAGTGCAAGCAACATAACTCTTCTGTTTTCGCTAATACAATAAATTTAACTAGCAAATAAGCAAATCAAATTGTTTACCGTTGTATGAGTAAGACGATGGCGAGTTAAATTACCTGGTTGCCGAAATGCTCGACCGCAATGATCACAGTGGAACGGTTTTTCACCAGTGTGAATTCTCTATTCAATTAAAAATAAACAAATATAAACAAATTTTTAAAAAAGAAAATCCATAGAATTAATAATCGAAAATTTTTGAAGACAACTGTAGTAATAATAATATACGGCTTATTTATTTAAATAATCCAAATAACAAATTATTTGAAGACAATTTTTGAAATTTATCATAAATTTTCTTAGAAGATGAATGAGATTTCAATTAGATTCTAATATCATTACAATATTATAATAATAGTAAAAGTGGAAGAGAAGTAAACTTTAAAGCAATATAATTCTTATATTAGATAAAGACATTAATGAAAGATGTCAAATTAATACTGAAGGAAGCTTAATTTGCATTATCTTTCTTTTCAAAATATTTCTTAATCTAATCGGAAATTTTAAATGTCATTTAAGGGAGTTATATAATTAAATAATTAAATGAATATGATATAAGGATTTAACCTAAAAAAAATTTTTTTTGATATATATCAATTATAACAAATTCCTGATTTTTCAATTAGATCAATAAAAATTTTGCTAGGCTTTTTTTTCTTGACTTAACTTTGTTCTCACTTCTTGAATCATATTGGGAAAAGAGAAAAAGGAAGTGTCTGGATTGCAAAAAAATGATGATGGGAAGGAGATAAGGAGAAGAAGGAGGCATACCGGGGATACTATCTCGACATGATTTAAAAGTAAAAAGGATGAAGGCTTATCGCTTTAGCACAAAACCTATTTTTGCATAATTTATAGAACCAATCGGTCTCTTGTCTAGCATAGAGCCAAAAAGTCCTATTATTCGATGATGAACAGAAAGAAAAGACTTATTTCAAATTAATCCTTAATTTAGTTGGTTAGTCGAGAATTTCCCTCACCATTTCACTCTTTTCATTTTCCTTTTCTTTCTAACCTATTTCATTATTCATGAGCTTGATGAAGATTTCCGAATCTTCTCTTATATAAACAAAAATCATTGCGATATCGTAATTTTTAGCTCAAAAAATTAATTGATCTTCCCTTTTTATCTTCTACCGTACCAAATAAATTATGTCACCTTATGTGTCACCAATGTATTACTTCGGCTAAATGTTTTATCACAAATGTCACATCTGTATTTTTTAATCGTCGACTGATTATGATTACCCATTATTCGGAAACGATGTTGTTGACGATGTATGCTAGCTAAAATTTATTAAACTTTAATCATAATCATTCTTATTTGTTTTTAAAATTTTTAAACAAATCTGTGAAAATCTTCTTTTTGCTTTTTTGCAAAATACAAATTTGATTTTTTAATTTATTTTAGTCGGTTGTAAAGAAAGGTATTGACAAGTGATTTAACTTTCAATTCTTTAATTTTTTTATTTTGATGTAGTTTTGATATTTGCATTAAATTTTAGTTGAAAACTTCAAATATTTTTTTTTGTTTTCTTCCAAATATTTCTTATTTTTTAAAAGTTAAAATGAATAAAATAAAAAATAATTGAATGATTAAGTGAATAAAATGTAATTAGAATTTGTCTTTTCCAAATATGATCTTCATGTAAATATTCAAAAAAAAGAAAAGAATAGCGAAAATTACCTTGGTTGGATAAAATTTGCTGATTGATAGCTATCGTTGAAGTGGATAATGATAATGGTGATGATATTGATGTTGTCGTTGATGATGATGGTACTGACCACTGCTGTATCGCAGCTTGCTGCATTTGCATCAGTTGATAACGAGTAGTCATCAATTGTGATAAACTTGGTATGCTGTATTGTGACAAAGCCTATAGTTATAATATTTGAAAAATATCTTACGAAAATTGAAATTGTAATTGTCGCATAATAAATATTCAATTTGAAATATCTTCCAGTTTATCGGAAATAAGTTACAACATTCCGTTCCGGATATTATCAAGGAACTATTACGAAATTATAATGTTGTTAGATATAAGAAATGGAGGGATAAATTAATTATAATCTGCCTAGATGATTATCTAGAAAACATCCTTCAATTATGAAATATAATAAGCTCAAAGTAATTTTACTTAACTAATACAACGTTTAGTAATTTTCATTTTGTTTATAAATAAAGTTTGGTTTTGATAGAAGACTATCTAAATTTCGCTATGTAATTAAATAATTATTTGTTGAATTTTATGCAGAATAAAATTAGTTTTGTCGGAAAATCAAAGAAAAAATAAAATCCCAAATCTTTAATGAATTATAAAATGAGAAAAGATTGCAGTAAAGAAATGCAATTAATAAAAAAAATAAATTTTCGTAGTGAGTATTTAATTAATCAAATTGAAATTAGCAAATTTAATAAAAATAATGGTGAGGAAATAAAACTGTCATAGTTAAATGTCGAAGCTTTCAGACTCAAGCAAGTAATATGAAATAATCAAAACTAGAAATGAATAAGTATGATTTCAATTATTCCTTTCATTATTAAGTTGATAATTGCTGTTTCATTATAATTATAATTGTGATTATTAATCGAATTATGTTATTTGGTCATATATTTCTTGGATATTTCTAATAATGTCAGAAAATATCATTTTTAAAAAACTACCTGTAAATGAGTTGGTATTGGGATTCTGTACAAAAGATATCGAGATGATTCATTCAAATTTTGTAACTGATTTCGGATTGTTGGCACCGATGACATTAATTTTTTACAAGGTACGTCGAATGATTTTGGTGTTAAATTTGGCTGTTGTTCTACATTATGTGAACATTCTGGTACATCTCGATTCAATTTCCTGCAATTCCAAATCTGCATTACTTTGACCAGTTAAAACTTGTATTACTGTATCAAATTAAAATTTGCTTTATCGTATTAAATTAAGATCCGTATTATTATACTAAATTAGGATTTGCTTATTGTTGCCTTATTAATGATTGGTTAGAATATTAAGTAGAAAAAAAAAGAAAAAGAACTTAATAAAAAAAGAATGAAATTTAAATTTTAATGGTATGGTTTGCAATTAGCAGCCAGCGTTACGAAGTAATTAATTAATGTAGAGACTTAATTATTTTTTCTTACAAATATTTTTTGTAAGTTTATTATTTTTTTTAAATATTATCTTTTCTGTTATGAATCATTTTTCTCCAAAATTCTCTTTGTTTCTTTTAAATTCAATATGAAAATTTTTTCCTTTCTCACATAAAATTAATTAAATTTAAAAACTCTTTAGTAAACTAGAAATATGAAATTATTGAGGAAGAGATAATACGAGTAGTGTAAAATGAAATTTAAAATATTTGCAAAAAAAAAGTTTTAATAACAAAAAATTAACTGTAATGCTTCACATTGCTTGTTAATTATTTCCATCGATTCGACAGATTCATAACTGACTGTTTTCATTTCATTCGTATCACAATCATCGAGTAATGATGCTATCAAATATGTCTTTCGTTTCGGCATTATATTCCTTTCTTATTTATTCAAAATTTTTTCAAGCTGAAAATTAAATTTATTCATTTTTTATATTTTTCAGTAATTATTATTATAAACTTTTCTGCTTTCTGCAATTAATAATTTTATAGTTTGTTTGATAACTATCACAATCGTTACTTTAGATAATTATACTGATTTGAGAAATAACAAATTCTTAGCATGGTAATAATAATAATTGAAATTTTTAAATAACATAATAAATTAAATAACATAATGACAATTGTTCGGAACAATTCAAAAATTGAGATTCTTTTTTGAGATTATAATAATATATTCATATAATTTTCAATGCTTGAATAGTACTTTCACGATAGTTATTCAAATTAAAAATATTTTTCTAGAATTAGGATTATAATTAACAATTTTATCGTTGAATTATAATCGAAAATGGATATATTAAAATTGAAAGCTCAACCGCTCTAAATTAATCATAGTTATTCGGAAATGGTAGTATGAGAATGAAAGCCAAACTATTCAAACATAATCGGGTCAAAGGATAGTCGTTGGAATTGAAGGCCAAATAATCTGATGAAAAAGTAAATGAAATAAAGGTGAATTTTATGAATAAATCTCATACAACGACTAATCTTACTTGTTAATATAAATTAAATTAGTGTGCTACGGTAAAAATAAGGAAGTTAGTTAATTGAAGGAGAAGAGATATGATGAGATGAGAAGAGCGGGGGAGCGGGAAAACAGACTGGGAGATTAGAGGATATGAGATAATGTTAAGTAAATAGCTAATAATAAGAGTAACATTAAGGGAAGCGCTATATTTCGAGATTTAGCACGGGAAATGGGAGAGGCTTAACTAAACATCATCGTCTTTGTAACTAACTAATTCCCTTCCTATCAATCATTTAGTATTTAGCTACCGTAATCCTCTCATTCATCCCTTCCCGTCTTTTCATTTTATATTATAATATTGACCATAATATACCACTGCTATTTATGCAATTTCCTGATATTCATAAGATAAATAAAATGATGAAGAATAGAAATAATACGGTATATGAAATATCTGTTACAACTATTATTTGTTTTATTGATAATCATTTAATTTAATATTCTGTAATATATCACTGATATTTATATCTTGAGATATGAAATAAAATGATGAACTGACATATCATTTAATACTATTCTGTTCTGTAATATATCACTGATATTTATATCTTGAGATATGAAATAAAATGATGAACTGTAGAATAAATACGGTATAAATATCCATCATACTGTTTATCCATTTTACTGGTGGAATGATATGCAATTCAATGTTGATTTGTTTTTAGCAATTTCAGAAGAGAAATTAATTATAAAATTAGAACAAAAATTTTGAATTTATTGCAATCATTGATTACTGATTTCGAATGTCGAAATATGGATCGAACAGAGCAACACAGGGACCGTTGCGCTTTACGGAAAACAACGTCCCTGTCTCCGGTGATCCGATTCACGGAGTCCATTCTTTAACCGGGAAAGAGAACTCTGGCTCTTTTTTTTCTCAGCGTTTCCGATTTCATTTGCGTTACCGCACTAAATTCTCACGATGAGAATTTATCTCCAGGTACGGGAATATTAATTTCTAATTACAAGGGAGAAAAAAAAATTTCGTGTTAAGAAGAAATTGCTTGTGGATCAGTTAAACATTGGCATTTTGCTGCCATTTTCATAAAAAATGAAAATTTTCACCACTTTATTTATGAAAATTATTATTTAAACGAAAATGCATAAATTAAATATTTATTGATCGAAAATTTTTTATTAAAAAATGATAATTTAATAGAATTAAATGAAATAAGGAATGCCATATCAAGTATCATTTTCAATAATACGATCATATCATTACCTGAAAAGAGGTTAGGCTGTTGAGCAAAATGACAAGTTGTCTGATAACCTTATCTTTTTTCAACATTGTATAAACATATCTGTCAGATGATGATGATGCATACATGTCATTGATATTACCTTCTATATATCAATTGAAAATTTCGATTTAATCAGTCAGATGAAATATCGAATAGATCTTTAAGTCCATTTTATATTGCTGAAACTAAAAACTCACCATTAAACATCTTTTTTTTGATTCTTTTATTAATTTTGTTAGTTGAAAATATAAAATTTGATAATAAAAGAAAGGTTTAATGAATATTTCCTAATGGTTTAAAATAAAATTGAATTTTAATAAGGATATGTTATGTTAGCAATGAAATAATGAAGTTATAAATTTTGGCTATTATTTGAACACATTGATTGTTCGTCGATTTTTTTATAAAATTTTTGATATCATTGATCTTTGACTAAATGAACTGTACGAAATTTTACTGCTAAAATTTAAATCAGCAGCAATATCGTTTGTTGTAAAAGTTTTTAAGACATATCTTCGAGAATTCATTTACTGCTAAAAATGCTACTAGCAAAAAAAAGGATCGATAATGGTATCTTTCACAATTTTTCAGATCGATGTCTGATAGAGTGAAATGAACCCTTGAGAATACGCAATTAGCTTATAGCACATTTAGATTCTATTACTATATCCTTCCTAAATTATTACTGTTTAAGGATCAATCTGAAGAACACTTAGGCAGAATCAGTTATTCTCACATACATATGCTCCGTTTTTCTTTTTTTTTATTTTGTAATAACCTCTCTCATTAATTTAATTACTCATTTATCGTCATATGACGCTTGAAGTAATTATATCAATTTTGGAAAAAGTTTGGAAGAAGTTTTAAATTTTTCGAAATCTACTTATCTAGAAACAATTTTAGCATAAATGAAAACTTATATTTTAACTTATATTTGCATATATGAAATAAAAAGTTTGTTTCTACACAAGTTTTTATAATCACCATCAGGAAAGAAATATTTGATGGTCAAGAAGATTATAATTCCACACAAGATTTGTTCATAATTCATTTTTTGTCATTAACGAAAATAAATCGATCTTTTATATATTCTTTGTCAAAATATTTTAAATATATTAAAATTTTAAACAAGATGTATATGTGATTTACTCATCTCTTGACATTATGCATTTGTTATTTATTAAATTATTTATTGTTTGTCGATTTATTTGGTATTTATTTTATTTATAAAAAAAATTATTTATTTGAAATATTTGTAGTTTAATTCTAATTCTCTCAAATTCTCAAAAAAAGAGAGGAAATTTTTTTTGAAAGAAAGTGAAATAAGCAATAAACAATTCGCATAAAAAAAATTACCATATCTTACATATTTATTTCAATCAATTGATATCATTATAATGATAATTTATGGTTATTATTATTATTACTGATATACATTATATTTAGTTATCCTTTTCAAATGTAAAAAATTACCAGTATGTATTTATCTTATTTATTGCAACCAATTAATTAATTAGCATATGACTCTAACCGCTTATATTAGTGATGATTCTTTTATAAATTGCATCCCTTTTTAGCTAATTTTTAACATACAAGTATTTCATATTTGTATATCGGTTAATATAATCCATTAATGATAACATACCCTATGCTATTACTTTTTAAGAATGCTAATATAGTTATGAAAATCTGTAAAAAAATTGTTTAATTATATTATAAAATTTTTCAGGTATTTTGCATAAAAAGTATTGCATATTTGAAATAAAAATTCTATGGAAATTAGTGAAGTATTTACGCAGATGTAAAACAGTAAGTAATTGAATAAGTTTAGACGATTTCAGTAATGTTTGATAATGGAAATCATTAGTTTTTTCATATAATTATATATAATCATATAGTTTCTGCCTAGTGTATCTAATTTTATTGTTAACTGTATCTAATTAATTGTATTATTATTATTATTATTATTATTATTATTATTATTATTATTACTTTGCAAAAATATGAAAGGAAAGAATAAAACCGATGAAATCACTTTTCGTCTAATATTTAATATCTTTACATTTGATATAATTTATAGAAAATAGTAAGCTATTTTGATCTAAATTACTAAATTACAATATATCACGAAGCTTTCTTATAATCATATCAATAATTCAAATTTTAAATTTTCCAATATTTTAATATTTATTACAAGTGATGTTTACTGCTACACATTTATACATAATAATATTAATCGATCCAGTATATAATATTTGATTATATTTTGTAAGGTACTAAAACATGTAGAATATTTTAAATTAGAGCAATAGGATCTGGCATTTTTTCTCTAAAAAAAGTAGCGAAGCATTGTGTACAATAAATTGTTACTTCATTACTTAAGTAATTGAATGGTCAAAATCAAACATTCTCGAATCATTGATGCGGAAAGTAAATGTAGACAATAACTAGATAAAGAAGAAGTATCAACTACACCACCTGCTGTTAAATTTGCCACATCAATGAATTCATCATCGAAATCATCAATTTGACAATTTGACAGTTTACATGACATTCTTCATTCGTACTTTCTCGATACGTTATCATTTGATACTTGTTGGTATATATGATAATAGGTATGTTACGTAATCATAGTTAATTTACGATAACATTGGCAATACATATTTTTAGATATTTATATTCAGAGGAATAGTTAGTAACAATATAGTATTACTAACTATTTTTAATTTTAAATATAATATTAAAAAATTACTAATAATAAATAAATAATTTTTATTTGTAAAGTCAAAAAATTGTAATTTTTCTTTGGCTTTTTTTGCATATTAAATATAGTTTTTAAATATTATACTTAATTACTTTATATAATCAAAAAATATTAATTAAATAAAAAGGGTGATAAAGCTGCAAAAGTGTAATACAATATACATAGATAAATATGTATAGATTAAAACATAAGTTCCTTTTTAAGTTACGTAATTTTATGTCTAAATGAAAATATGATGTATAAAGTTTAGAATCTTAAATGAACAAAAATGCTGCTACGTTAAGTTTAATTTCATATGCAAATAAGAATATAATGCTGAACATTTTATTCTGAATTCAAATTTCATATCTTAAGTAAATACAAATTTGTCATTTCTCAAAAAAAGAAAAAGAAAAAAGCATCGTTCTGCTTTCATTTTCTTTATTGATAAAACATTATTCTGAACATTTTGAGTTAAATATTCTCAGAAATATTTTAAATTATCATAGAAAATTGATTTCTTTCCATGCTTAAAATTATTGTTCATTATAATACTCTTGTCGAAGCGTTAAAAATGTTTTTTTTTATTTTTCATCATAAAGTTTAATAACAAGGCTATCATGAAATGTTTTAAAAGCACATCTAATATATATTCATCATTCATTGGTCTGATAAATAATTAATCATTCAATCATCTTCAGACATCATCTGCTGATCAAAGATACGCAATTTTGAAAAGGTTTTGACACGCACATCTATTTTTCGTTTTCTCGAAAACGATTGAGAAGCTAATGTATAACCTAGGCTAAATAAGTTTGGCTAATTTTCATTATTTTCATCAATTCTTTTGTCTATTTGAAGAATATATGCTATTCTTTTAACTTGGAAGGAATTGAAATTGATTTAAAAGAGATGTATTTATATTATTTTTCATTTCAATAAAACATTTTACCTTAGCAAAAAGTGATCTATTATTTTTATAAATTGTCATATATAATATAATCATGCTTACCATAATTTATCATAAAAATGTAGTGATAATTTTAACATGAAACGAGCTATTATAATGTTATTAACAGTAAATGCAAAAATTTTTATTTGAATAATTGCAAATAGCTATGATTTAATTTGTTAAAATTGCAAAAATTCATCCATTATTAAAAAAGTATGCTCCAGATATTTTATATTTGTCATAGTGATGGATTTACTTTGTACTCCCGATAATTTTCGATAATTAAAAGTGATAGTGATAATTAATTACCAAAAACTTCAAGATAATTGGTAAATGGGACAAATAAATGATTATTTTTTCATTTGAATGAATTATCTGAAATTTCTTTTAAAGGCCCCACATTTTTTAGCATCATTATAAAACGTCTATTTTAAATTTTACCAGAAGGAATAGAAATTTTGCATCCTTAAATTAATCAAACTATTCAGTGTGCTAATGTATAAAATTGTAACGCTAATACATAAATTGTGACGTTTCTCTTCAAATAATTATTTAAAGGAATTTGCGTTTGTAATTATATCATTGACTGATAATTTGCTCAAAAAAATTAAGCATGAAAAATGAAAACTTCTTTTTCAAGAAAAAGAAATTAAGATAAAGTGATGAAATTAAATTTGAATCAATTTGAATATAATTTATTCAAATTTCTAGAGAAACGAAAAAAATTGGTTTTAATTTGGAATTTAAATCAAAAATTGAGAAACAAGAAAATGGCTTTGAATACAACTTATCCAAGATATTAAGCATGAAAAAAGAAATTAGATTTTAAATTTGAATTTTAGGCTAAGATTTGATAAATTGGCAGTGTGAAGTATGCAGAATGATCTATTTGAACAGTTAGGTGATAAAATTATGAAAAATTGGAATAAATTATTCAAAATTTATTAAGCTGATATTTGCTTTGTGTGAAAAAAATGAAATTATTGAAACAAGTGATCCAGAGAAAATTAAGGCATGATAAGGTAAGTCTTGAAAAAAAAAACTTAACGAATTAGCTGATTGATTATTCCAATTTTTTCTTTATCATATTATCACTCTTTTTTCTTTTAATGGTTAATTATATCGCTTGCTGATATGGCATTTCATTTTCATTTGAGAGGGTCCCTTTTGTGAGGAAAATAACTGAGAGATAAAACAAACATTCAATTCCATGTTTTAAAATTAATCGAATAATGTTTCTTAAATAAATAAAATTTCGAGACGACAACGGATCTTGTGAGGTAAAATTAAATGATTTACGGCAAAACAGAATAGCTATACTTTCTTCATATTTTAAATTCCATGCCATATTTAATTTGTTTCTCCAAAATTCGTCTGACATGTCATATTTCATAAGTAATTTAATCAACAAACCATCATACATCCATTTTTGTACTATTTAAAATTATTTTCATGAAAATATTAAAACTTTTATGATAAGATTGGCCCAGGATATATAAAAGGCAAGCTCAAAAATGATATGACAAATCATTTCAACTATTATTGTCATACATTTTGCAGACAGTTAAAATAGAGAAATCAGTAAACAATCAATATATAAATTTAATTAAAACATAATTAACATTGATTATATTTAAGTTTAAATTCTATTACTCCTTTCCCTTTTCTATCCAAATCGTATGTTATTAAAGAAAAGTTCATTTGCTTAAAACTGACAGGAATTTCCAGTTTCAACATATATCACATTTTTCTGCATGGATTATATGTTTGTATATGTATAATCTAATTCAATTCAATAGATATTAATTGCTTCACTACAGCAATGAAATTGGCAAAGATGAATTGAAAATGCATTTTTTAACTCGTATCAGTAAAAACCATTCCTGCAGATCATATGCATTTGCATCTGACTTCGAAAACTTTAGAAAAGGGGCAATCAGTATTTGATTTTTGATCATTATTATTGGAAAAGTATCATGCGCTTTGTTTATTAAAGCAGAATATAATCTTATGATACTTTAAAATTATAATACGACATAACGGATCAGCTGATAACAGTTTGTGACTTCCAATGATTGTTTTATCTAAAATCGTCATGTTAGAAAGAATGATTACTTCTTGTACCAAATTATATATTGTTGAGGAGTGTACAAATAATATTTGAATTTATAGGTCTTTGGCTGTTCGGACAACTTTTGAACTTATATCAGTCACATTTGAGAAATCTGCGAGAATATTTGATGCATAAGAATATTTTTTTCATAAACTTCCGAAAACAGCAAAAATCAACCTAAACCTTTCATTGCTTTTCGAGGTCATACAGAATATTATGATGAGCTATAACTTTATACAGGACTCAAAAATATTCCTTATTTTGATAACATAAGACAAAAATTTTCAAAATTACAAAATGCACTTAATAAGCCCTAAATTAAATTTACAACTTTAAATTTTTGATTATAAACTTTTGATTGTGCGAAGAGTTGGCTTTATTACTTGTTTCTGAATAATAGTGCAGATTAAGATTCAATAGTAGAATCATGTTTTTATCCATCTGACATTATTAGACCAATCATCCAATTCGTTAATTTCAGCATGTTAAGATCAATGCGATAACTCATTACCTGTATCTGATTTTAAAAACTAAATCATTTATTTGATCTTAAAAACATAAATAAAATTTGGATACTTGGAGTCTAAAACATGAAGTTATTTATTAGAGAAAAACTCAAATCTCAAATGAATTTAGTAGAAATTATCAGTTTTATTCAGAAAATAACAAGATGGAAAATAGATTAAAAGACATCAAAGAACTTAAAAAAACAAGCAAATATTACTAATTTGATCACTTTATGATACTTTAAAATTATAATATTGATAAAATTATCCAAACGAATGCCATCTGGTAATTATAGGATAATATTTTAACTTACCTGAAATAAATATTAATAAATATTCTGTTAAAAAGTGAAAGATCATGATAATCGAATTTTTACAACTGGCATCTTCTCATTTTTCATTATTTAGTGATCCTGTTGAATAAAACGATAAATTCGTCTATCTATCATCAAAATCAAAACAAAAATTGAAATCAAAATCGAAATTACATAGAATATGAATTTTTTTTTCATTTCAATAAAATATGAAATTTTCAATAAATTTCAATAAAATATGAATTTTTTTCATATGAATAGGCATATGTGTAAAGTTACAATAGCAAGTTATTATAATCAAACAAAAAGTATCTCATCAAAATTCTTTAAATTCGATAATCTTTGATGTTTATGCAAATTTATTGTCATTGCATTTTGGTTTTTAAAAATATTTCTGATTACAAATCGAGTTATTTTAAAGCTGGAATATTATTTCATATGATGTATTATATGTAATCGCAATAAATCATTATGGTCAAAAGCAGTGGTAAAGGAATTTGAATCAGTCCTCGGATAAATTTAAGCAATGAAAATATTACGGTATTATTACAGTAATTTCTAAAATTTCTCGAGATAATTCAAAAATATTTCTTTGTGAGCCGAGGCTATTTGCTGAAATGTTTTCAAATAAGATGGATCAGATTTATCAATAGATGAACTAATAACGATATTTTGTTGATCGAGTTAAATTTCCGATATTTTAGCTGTACTTAAGGCGATAAAAGTTAAATTAATTTTTGAGGCGTCCGAAAATTACTTCTATAAAACAGTAAAATGCATTGCTTCATTTTCGAAAACAAATTCTATTATATCCTTATATTCAAAAATAATTAATTTTTCGGTGACTCAATATTGGCAATTCGCATTTTCTTTGCATTATTTTCGTGAAATTCATTGGAGTGATACTTGTCGTGGTAGCAATATTTGATGACGCAATGCTCGAAACAAAGTAAGTATCGAAAACATCAAACAAGTAAATATTGTTACGAACTTTTATCTGTAGAATAAACAAATGTCACATTCGAATACTATCATTATTTGAGAATGACCACTGTCACTTATTGTCTCTCAGTGTAAGGAATTGATAATGGTTGCCGAATTCTTTTCCCAGAATAAAATTCAACTATGACAACGAACATCAGATGCATTCAAATTTGATTTTCCTTCTTATCCTTAAGATAAACATGCAATATGCGAATATGCTAAGCCTGATTCTGCAACCTAAATAACATAAGAAAAATTTTTCCACATGAAACATTAATCTGATGCAGTTATTGTAAAATGTTCGGAAACTAATACATTATCGATACCTAAGACTCAATTGAATTTTGCGCTGAGAGATTGCGTTATTGTACGCCAACTTGTGAATCGTCGATGTTATCATCATTTGCAGTCGTTTTCGCCTTTCGATATTATATGTAGGAATGAAAGATGAAACGGAACGCGAGTTGAAGTAATATTTTGTGCAAGTAATTAAACTGTTTCAGGAATAGTGAATTTGAAATATGAATATTTATAAGCTTACGGATGCAATTTCTTATGATATTGTGAAATCAAAATTCAAAAATCTTTCTTCAAATTTAAGCTTAACGAGAGCTTATCTAAAAAGTTTTAAGAGAAATTCAAAGACATATTTAAGACCTATATGGGATGTGCTATCAAAGACCTCTAAGATCAATCGAAACGCAGTGGTTATACTTTGGGCTTTTTAACCAAACTTTAGATGCAACGACAATCTTTCCTGTCTAATTTTAAAATATTGTCTCTCGACAATGTGTTATGAGTTGACGCAGATCGATTTCACTTCTTCTTCGCAAAGTGATATGGAAAAAAAAAGTACTATTATTTTTTTCATTGTTCGGAAAAGAGATTTCACTCAAAATAATATCTTTTACTGATGTATCTTTTTTTCAGATTCTTTTATTTATGAATAAATATACAAATCGAATTATTAAAATTTATAAAAAAGGTTTATTTATAGATATCGAAAAGTTGGATGCTTAGACGCAATCATAATGAAATCTGTAATATTCTTCTGATACTTTCGAAGAATTTGCTCCTTTTGATGCAAAAAAAGAACTGGCAATATGAATTGTTACCACTGAATTTTATTTCATCTTTCTATCTGGCACTATTCCAAACAATTAATTTTTTTGACGAAAATTAATTTGCTTTATCACTTCGCAAAGAATCAGTAACAGTAACAATAGGCTATACTACATTTTATGATTGCTAATATAATCAAAAATTTTATCAGTTAATTTAAAATGGAACAAAGCATCAGAGAACTTTGCATTTCAATTGACTCATGAATTCAGATGCCAATGATGGAAAGGACATCAAAATTTCCGCACTATCAGCAAGTGTAATGATTTCGTTGTCATTGAAAAATTCCAGTAAACAATGCTAATTATTCTGCCCAAAGAGAAAAACACATAATTTGTAAAAGCTTGAAAGTGAACTTACAGGGCAGAAATTGTTCAGTTACTTTAACGCATTTGACATTTCTGGCGAAATTACGGTATTTGCAGGCTTCTTTTCATAATACTTTGAAATTGAAGATAAAATCTAACTTTTAATGTGCTCAGAATGTCCTATAACCAACTGGTTTCACAATTTCTGAAGAAAATGAAAGCTTTACAATTTTCTGGTCATTATGATCAAAAGCTTATTCATTATTAATACGAAAATTAAAACCTTACTAGAATTTTATTAGAACTACTTTAGAATTTAGAATCAAAATTCCAGCAATTATTCAGACTTTTCGATTTTCGTTTTCCATCCAATGCTGAGTGTTTCAGTTTATAAAATCACAAGGAAGAGGTTACATACCAAAAATCACATTGTCAAAAACATATTTTTATCGAATGGATTAAAGAAAATTGTCTATATCTGCAGTAGGAAAAATCAGAAATTTATCCTTTATTCAGGTTTCTAGTTTTATTCAAACCTAAATATTTTTTGTCAATTCCAAATTTTAATCTCAGTTTATGCGCGAGACACTAGTTGAATAGAGATCTATTCAATGAAGTTATTGTTGAATTCAATAAAATTCATCGAAGAAATGTGATAAGCAGTTAACAACAAAAAATTTTTGAATTTAGATTAGTGAAAAAGGAACAAATACTGAACCTTCAATATTTTGACAAATAATCCTATTGCAATTGATGAATTCTTGGAAAAGCATTTGATATCGATCATCCCTTCCTCTACGCAATTATTGACAATCGCGAGATTATTTCATTGATTGATCGTTACATAGACGAACAAAGATTTTCAAAAAACTGAAGAGGACGAGACTTATAGATGAAAAACTGTGAAATGATAATGCTATGGATTTGAATTTTTTTGTTCCGCTTTTATAATTTTGGTATTCTAAAAATTAACCTGATCAAGTTAAAACGAGAAAGTCTTTGCCTTAATGATTTATACTAATCAAAAAATTCCTATTTATATTACTCATTGCTCCAGTATATTCCTAATTTGTCACTGCTAAATTCAAATTTTCCTCTCGCTTCATTTTCACCACAATTTCTCTATAAAAATTTTCAAATTTTACATAACTGAATCAGGAAAATAAACAAAATGCACGAAAAAAATCTTACAAAATCAAGAAAGTTAGTTCTTGTCTTAATGTACAAGTGAAATCAATTCGAGAAATTTTGATTGGTTTGGAACAATGATAAGGCGAAATTTAGCACCGTGAATTTTCTCATAGAATCGCATTTCTTTTTATATTTAGTAGACTAAAAAGAATCTGATCATTGTTTCAAGCTTGGATATTAATTTTTAATTTTGTAAGTATTTTTTTGATTATAACTTCTTAGCATGTAGGAGTATTTTACTTTTTGGATACAAATTAAGTCACTTCAAGCTGATGCATCATGATACATTAATCTGAAATAGGTTACCATAATTTATAAGTAGACTAAAAGAATCTGAATCAGTTCTCGGATAATATCAGAGAAGACAAGCAAGCTAAGAAATATGCAAAATGTAGAACCTGCCGTCATCATTCAATTTCATATTACACAGTATCCAATCATAATTAAGTATTGATTAATGGACTATGGGGAAATACCAGATGAAATGTTTCTCCAAAGAAATATTTTTCCGGAACGATTTACGAGATTCTTTCAAAGAAGACATTAATGCTTCATCTGCTAGTAACGAAAATGCACTATACATAATGGCTTCATAAGAGTGTCTTTACGGATTTATTCGGATGAAATACCTCTTGCCATGATGAAGCACTTTCCTGACAGGAAATGGAAAATACACCCGTCGGCATAGCCTGTGGCATGCGATACCTACGCAACGTCTTATTGTGATAGGAAATAGTATTTTTTGTGATAAATTGAGTGCTAAGAGAATTGCTGTTTTGCGAAAGGTTGAGGGTAATGGAAATAGCATAGGAAAAATAATAAGCAGAGAGAAAAATTTATGGAATATTATGCGATTCTTGTTATAATTAGAAGCGAAAAGAATTATTACCTGACAAAATTTGGCAAATGTTTATGTGAATTAGAGCGGACTAATTGAAAAACTAAATAATTAAAAATTTTTTGTAATGAAGGAATGACAAGTTATCAGTGATAATAAGACTAGTGGTGACGAGTTACCAAGATAATAATGGCAATTGTGACGAATAATTGAATGTTGTGATTATTTCTTTGTTTATTGTCTTTTCAAGCTTTGATTTCTCAGTTTGACTCCTAAGTTGCACTCTATTTAAATTGTAAGATATTCCAGAATAGCTATATGCATTTTCAATTGCTGATAATCTCAGTGATTTTTTATTCGCACTTATCAAAGTTTTATATATTTTGCTATGTTTATCATAGAAATGATAATAAAATAATTAAAATAAGATGTAGTGATTGTTTCGGAATGCCATTTGACTCTCTTGGGAGTGAAAAATCATTGGAGAAGTTAGTGGATCGAAAAAGAGCGAATAGTGATGATCCAAAACTTATAGATTTGAATCAGGTATGATAGTAAAATACATAAAATTCTCTTAAAGAGTTTAAGTTCTCTTTTTTCAAAATTGTTATATATTTTCATTGATGCAAATAAAGGCCATTTATGATGATTCCAGAAAAAATTATTTCTATTTGACATTTTTTTTTAGCTTATTCGGATTAGATATAGCAGGTTGGATATAGACATACTTTGTCGAACAGTTTGTCTAAGCAATTTGAATTTCATTTAAATTTCATTTTGCTAATTAATTATGCTTTTTGGGTAAATAGAATTTTCTTCCCATATTAGGAAATTATTTAAAAACCTTATTATTTTCTTTGTTATTTAATCATGCGTATTACTTCTCAATATTATCTACTTTTTTAAGAGAGAAAAATTAGAGTGTATATGAACATTTAATGCTTTTTTCAAAAATCAGAAAATGCAGTTTTTTTGTTTTGTTTCAGAAAAAATCAGAAACAACTAAACGGAAACTTTTCGATTTCCGTCACGATCCAAAAGTGTTAGAAGTGCAAAAAAGGATTTTGAATAGCATTGTAAGTATTGATGCAAATCGCCATGTAATTGTTTCCCGCTCTTTACTTAGCAACCAGAAACTTAAGTAACACATTATTTTGGGCAGTCGAGCGAAGAACTTTTGAGACAAACTTTTTTTTTTGCTGAACTCAATGAACCTATTTTGTTTTATCTATAATAAGGTTATATTTTTTTAAAGTTACACTGTTTTTAAATTCAAACATATGCTGTAGCGAAGGGAAGTTTTTTTCTTCGGTTTTTCTATTAAATTTTAAAGATATTATATATCTTTATTTTTCAAATTCTGAACATATACATATAGAAGCGTATGACTTCTATGATATAAGCTAATTTTTCTGGAAATCTTTTTTACTTAAAAGGGCAAAGTTCTGCAGAGGCAATGAAACTTCTGGTTTTTTTTTACTTAAGAAATGAAATGGAGCATTTCTCTTAATAAATTGGCAATCAATCAATTTATATCATATTCTCAGAAGAATGCTTCGTCAATAAATGGAACTGACTTAAAATATCCATGCTCCATCTGTTCGGACGGAAGCGTTGAATATCGGAAATGTTATCCAGTTATCAAAAGGAATGATGTATGTTCAGAATCAAGATTTGATACAGATTTCAAGTATGATTATATTTCACTTTGTTGTTTTTTGGAAAATTCATCCAATAATGTCTTATCTTATTTTTTTTTACTTGAGGCGATGTATATTTATTGCATCTTAAACACTGATTTCAAATTAAATTTTCAACAAAATGACTTCAATTTGCTCCAGAATATAATTCTAGATAATGTGGTGATTAACTTATTTTATGAACTTTAAAAGTCTGAATATTTGATTGCACGCATAATTAGTGCGGGTTTAATTTTAGATGGCATTATTTTTATAAATTGTTATAATGTGATTGCATTTCAATGAAGGGATGTTTTCAGAAGTGCCAGTGGACGACCAGTTGTAAAAAAAGTACTGCCAGTGTTCGCTAATAATGTAAGTTTATCAGTAAGTCTTTTCATTTTTTTACTTACGTTTTGTTTGTAAAAAAAAGAATGAATAGTAGAAAATTTTTTCAGTAGATAAATATAATATCTAGATTTATATGAACTAGTTTTGACAAATTTTTTTAGACAATTACTCAATTTTTTATGTTTTTTTTTCGGTCTTATGAATTCTGAGGAGCACATCGCAAAATAAATTGGTATTTATTTCCAATTTTTAGGTAAATTCCGATAAAGAGAAGACACAGCGATATCTGGGAGGAAAGTAAACTTTAATGCAATTTTTTCTTCTAATCTTTTTGGAAAATTTTTTGTTTATTTATATTCAAAATTGATATTAGTATTCTTCAGTATTTTATTTCGTCGATGCTTATTGTTTTAGCTAGTGTTTGGGTAATGGGTGTTTGTTCAAATCTTCGATTCACTAATTTTCTTTGTTTATGCTTATAATCTTAGCAATTGATCAAGAAATCACTTTTCCTAATTGCTGCTAAAATCATTATCATTTGTGTTAGAATATACGATTTTATAGTCTTCATATGCTTTTATTTGAAAATTTCTTAACACATTTATAGGCGAGTTAGTCTGGCAATTCATAACAAAACAGATGATAACGAGTCAGTGCAAAATAAACAAATTATAGTAAATGGTGGATGTACTTCGAGTAAAAGAGAAGGATGGAAAGCGGATGAATCATTGAAAAATTTCGACGACAATGTACTTAATACGATTGAAGCTGAGGTTTGTTGTTGTGCATAGTATTTTTAGAAACTATAAATTTAGATTTTGAACTGTTCATTAATTTGTTACTTAGACACACCGTTTCTTTTTAAAATTGCATATGAGAACATAAATCTTAGAAATTTTCAGGAAATTTTTGATGTGTATTGTTTTGCAGATAAACAAAAGAATATTTTGGCTTTCTTTCTGGTAACAGTGAGAAATTGAATAGGAACTCTCTCAGATTTCTTAATTTTCAGATAATGTTAACACGAGCAGACATTAAGTGGACGGATGTATCTGGTTTAGAAGCAGCAAAAAAAGCGTTGAAAGAAATTATTGTTCTTCCATTTCTCAGGCCGTATGATTTTATGTACTGAGTAATATATTGTGATATACAGCACGTAGAAATGTTTATATTGCTAAATTATTCTAGCTGTTCAACTTATATTCTCTTCAGTAATATTGAATTATATTTTCTAGTGAAAATATCGGAACCTGATAGACTTATTTTTTTATTCCGCGGTAGTATATAGAAATCTTTGGAAAACTTTTTGTTTCAAAATTGAATTTGGGAGAAGATGTTGATGAATTGAGGTGGAAGGCTACATGTTTCCTACATTATCCAGAAATAGCAAAAAAAGTTTACTACAGCCAATATTTCTATTTCGTATAATTTAGTTTTTATTACTGTTACTTCTCTCATACAACATTGTTTCAGTGATATTTTCAAGGGCATACGTGCACCACCCAAAGGTGTATTACTTTTCGGACCACCTGGTACAGGTAAAACTATGATTGGTAAGTATATTCACTCCTGACGATTAAAAAATAAATGCATCTTTTATTACGTCGAAATGGGTCGGTGAAGGTGAAAAACTTGTCCGAGCCCTTTTGCAATAGCGAGGGTTTTGCAGCCTTCTGTAGTTTTCATCGATGAGGTGAACTGAATTTAATTTGATTTTGTTTTAAGACAGTATATTTGACTGCAACATATTATCTGGCAATGGTTTCAAACAAGGCTAATAAATGCCGATATTTCAATTGTTTTAAATTTTTAGATCATAATTGCTAGATCATTACGTATAGTTTAGGTTCTCGAAATTTTTGAAATTTTAATTTTTCATCGTATCGTTTATGTTATTCTTTAATGCTTTTCAATTTTACATTTTTTCTAATAAATTTCGTTCTAATAAAAATTAAAAAATAAATGTTTCCTATAAAATCTTTTCTATTGCGTAAACAATAGCATTGAGCTATGGCATTATTTTTGTAGGACGTTGTGTTGCATCACAATGTAAAGCGACGTTTTTTAATATAGCTGCATCTTCTATTACGTCGAAATGGGTCGGTGAAGGTGAAAAACTTGTCCGAGCCCTTTTTGCAATAGCGAGGGTTTTGCAGCCTTCTGTAGTTTTCATCGATGAGGTGAACTGAATTTAATTTGATTTTGTTTTAAGACAGTATATTTGACTGCAACATATTATCTGGCAATGGTTTCAAACAAGGCTAATAAATGCCGATATTTCAATTGTTTTAAATTTTTAGATCATAATTGCTAGATCATAACGTATAGTTTAGGTTCTCGAAATTTTTGAAATTTTAATTTTTCATCGTATCGTTTACGTTATTCTTTAATGCTTTTCAATTTTACATTTTGGATATTGAAGTTTTTTGATCCGTACCGATAGATAAAATATCAATCAATGTTAAAAATATCAAACCATTAATCAAATACGTCAATACTCCCTCAGTATTCGTCTAACTGTAATTGTAGATTGATTCACTGCTTACAAGTCGTAGTGAAAGTGAGCATGAATCATCAAGACGAATAAAGACTGAATTTCTTATCCACTTGGATGGCGTTGCAACTACATCCGATGAAAGAATTCTCATTTTAGGAGCCACAAACAGGTTTATTTCATCGGTTTTTTTTTTTCATTGATATTATTTCATTCTTTAAACATTATTTATTTTACTTTTATTTGTTACTTTTTTTTTTCAAAAATTATGAAAAAATATAATGCAAGTTCAAGTTCATATTTTTGTTTCTAACCGTCGTAAGAGTATTGTAACCGAAAAGAGACTGTAAAGCTGCATCATTATGAATTTTTTTCGTTTTTTGAGGCCACAGGAATTGGATTCGGCTGTTAAACGTCGTTTTGCGAAGCGATTATACATTGGCTTGCCATGTAATGCTGCAAGAGTACAAATGATTCAGTCACTTCTTAATGATCAGAAACATGAGCTTTCTGATGATGATATAGAATATATAGCGAAATTAACAAATGGTGAATTCATGCAAAATTTGTTATTATTATCTGATTATTAAAGCACTGCTTGTAGAACATTGAATTCACGTCATTGCCTTCTTGAATACTTTCTTTCCATAGGACCTAAAATTGAAAATTTTTTTTTAAATTAATATGTGGGATTGTTATTGTTGCTATTGGGAAAAGAAAATTGTATTATTTTACTGCTACAAATGTTATAAATTTCATTATGAAGACATTCTAGGTTATTCGGGTGCAGATGTAAAACAACTGTGTTCCGAGGCGGCGATGGTTCCAGTGCGTAATATTTTAGATTCATCATCATTTGATATTGCTTCCATTAGCGCTGATGATGTCAGTTTTATTGATTTTTTAATAACATCAAGTTCTGCAAATTCTAACGTTTGAATCCATAAAATTATCGATGTTTTCAAATAGTTTTTACCCCATAGAATATTATTAATTTAAAAAAATCCAATTTCTTCAAAAATTTTTTCTAAATAAAAGCTGTTTCATCTATTCATCTCTTTTTATGATTCATGTCGTTGTCAAATGAAAAAAGAATTTTTTTTTTTGTCCAGATTCGACCAATCTCTTTCTCGGATTTCGAAACAGCAATGTGCTTTGTTCGTCCAACTGTTGTTGAAAAAGATCTCGAAGGGTATCAAGCATGGAACAAACAATATGGATCTTTTGTTCAGCAGTAGATGGATAATGATTATTAAGAACAATTATCATTCCATCATTTCTATGCTATAATTTTTTAAGAAATACACCTGTGCATTATTGGATAAACACCTGTGCATTATTGGTTTTATTTTTCATTGTTTATGGAGCAACTATTACAGAATTCTCCAAAATTACGCACTATTTTTTGTTGTTATCAATTTGGTTGTCATATTATATACTTTGCTGCATGTTGCATTTATTGTATTGATGTAACAAAAATCTGCGTTTGATAAAAAATTTTTTCAAATATGATTTTGAAGAAGATGAAGGAATTTATCAAAGTTAAACAAATTTCAACTTCGTATTGCCATGAAATCTTGTAATTCCAGTATGCTTCTTTACCATTTTATTGCTATCACAGCTTAGTTTGATAATAGGATCAAATGTTACACGCGAAGTTGTAAAATTGCATGACGAGAACATCGTTGAACACGCTTTTTGCGTTACTTTATCCTACATCAAAAATCAGATGAGCTGATTTTAAGCGGTATTAAAGTGAGTTATAACAAATTGTTTTTCGATTATTATAACAAGAAATTTTGTATTTGGACCTGGATTAAATTGTCATGGAACAAAGTGAATTGGAAGCTTATCGGTTGCAGGTTTGTTATATATCTTTGTTTAGATCTTTTTCATTTTTTGAATATATCGCGAATTCCCGACAATGGCGAGGTTTTCTATTTTGACATTAAGATAAAAGTGCTTGAATAGTTTCCATAAATAAGTGAGGTCGATTCAGATGATTGCAACTAAATTCTATTTAAATATAGGTAAAGTTCCCTGTATAAATATTCGTGCAAAAAACAAGTGAAAAAATAATCGTACGTAGACCATATGAATTAGAGAGTTTGAGACCAAAATTAGTTAAACCTGTGGAAAAGTCATGGATATGATATTCATACCTTTCAGCTTAAACAAATTGATGCAGAGCTTGAAACATGTACAGATCTTCAAAAAAGAAATACACTGATGGATGCACATTCTGATTTAATGGAACTTATCGGACTTTTGAGTGGTAAGAAAATTTTAATTTCAATATTTAAAGCATTTTATATATTTCTCCATTTTGTTTTATTACTGTTTAGCATTACTCTATACAGAAAGTTGCAAATTGAGATTATCCATGACTAGTTTAATAAATTTTCAGCGTTTAATACACACATAGTTTTGAGAAAATTCATGATATTAACGGGCAAAACATCATTTATTCCATTAGTTAATTAGTATTTTCTAATGATTTCAGTTAACAAGAAAGCATTGGTTTAAATTTAAGCTACTTGATGCTGAGAATTAATTTGGGAAAAAACCGTGATTGATTCTATAAACCTAAACCAATTTCCAATGCACTATAGAATTTTTGAGATTCTGAAAAGTCTCTTCCTCTTGTTCTCGTTTCTCCGGCCATTTACATATTACTCTGCAGAAAATGAAACGAAAGAGATTGAACAGAACTGCAGTGGAATTTGCACTAACACAGATGTTGAAGATTGCGATCATTTGATTGGAATGCATTGTCTTGCACCGTACAATCGAATCATTGATCGAGCAATACATTTCCACGATGCCGTCATTCTAGATTTTGCTGAAAATTCAAATAGAGAAGAGAATGACCTCATAGTTTGTTGAACTAAACTAATTTTTATAACTTTGATCTTATTTTCTTTTAATGAATGCGGAATTATAACATTAAAAAGTGGTCGTATCAGCAAATTTTGTTATCGATAAAATGAAATTCTTTTTTTGCGTTTAATTATTTTGTATTTTTTATACATTGTATCACATAATCGGTTTTTCAAGCATTTCATCTTATAGGTCAAAGTACTATATGGTCATCCTCTTGAAACAGCAATGAAAGCTTGCGAATATTTTCTTGATGATCGTTGTAACTATGGGAATGAATGCCGTTTTTCGCATGGTGAAGAAGTTTCATTTTCGGCCCTCCAGGAATATCAACAACCAGATATTTCGTATGTTTATGAATTATACTTCCATGTACTGCTTTTTCATCTGCTGTAAACAAATTGCCAGAATAAATTGAATAAGAATACAGTTCTTAATTCGTTTTCGGCAAAATAGTTATTTAGAATGGTGAAAGAAGGCTCAGTTGTACTTGTATTGGGTGAAAACAAATTATGGAGCAGTGCTCGGGTAACTGCTATAGATAACGAAAAATTGGCTGTCCGGTTGTTGGTTACAGGAAAAGAAATTGCTGTGGATCAAAGTAAAATTTATCCAATCCCTCAACTAGCTGATGATACCGAAGGTTTTTTTTTTGAGCTCAATTTTTTTGTCAGAATTTTATGAAAATATTGATTTTTATTGAAGTACTTTTTTTGAATTTTTACTACTTGTATTGGGATAAAACAAAACTGTTGTTGATTTTTGTAATGAGCCAAATAAGCATTTTGCGAAGCAGACTTATCGTGCGAATCATCCAACCTTTATCTTGCTGATTAAACATTAGTGAAATGATGTTGATTTTCTTGAATGATTCAGCATTTAGTCAATTTTCTCTAAAATTTGTTCATGTAACCAAAATTTTTTATCAAAAAATAACTGAATTTACATACAGTAAGTTTTGTTGATCAATTTAAGCTTTTTCTGGAAGGGCTGTTCTAAATTAAAATAGAGCTATATATTGTTTTAGACGAAATCGCTACAGAAGATTTAGCTTCAACTTCATGGGAAGAATATAAGCAGAAAAGATGTGGAAGTGTGGCAATTGGCGACATCGGTAACTGGGAAAAACATACACGTGGTATCGGAATGAAGTTATTGCTGAAGATGGGTTATCGGGCTGGTGAGGGACTTGGTAAAAAATCGGATGGAATTATACATGCCATACAGCCAGTAATTTTCCCCAAACGTATGGAATTTTGAATTTTCCTAATTTCTTCTTTTTTTTTTTTTACGAAGCGGAACGAAATCATTGATTTTGTTGATTGTTGATTGCCGACATTATTGCATGTCTTATATATATTAGTGTTTTGGCGAAAGTTTATAATATAACTTAGCAGACATTTCTCGAACTTTAAATTTATTTCAGTTAAATTATTTCCTTATTTTGCAGCTTGAAATCTTTAATTCCTTTCGAAATTTTCTCTGATTAATTTTTTTTTATAATTTCATTTAATTTGAAAAATGGATATATTTTTTTTTTTTAAGATAAATCATTGGATATATGTATGGAAGCGACGAATAAGAAAATAGTGGACGGAATGAAATCTCGTCAACAACAGGTGAGACAGACAATCGCGAAACAGTTGAAAGATGTTGAGAGGCCAGTCGATGTGTTCGAATTGTTAAACGATAAATTAAATAAAGCTTCAAACATGGAGAAACAGAGAGATGAAATGAAGGAAATGAAAAATTTACAGGTAAACAAATTCTTGTATTAAATGAACAGAAATCAAGTTTGTGAATTGATTTCAAGGGATATTAATTTTGTGATCAATGTTATTTCATTTCTTTTTTTTTTGATGGGGAAGGACAATGTCTTTATACCGACAAATGTAGTGCATTGTTGACGGCTAAGTTGTGCTTCTACAATATAATGGAATGTCGTTTGAAAAAATTGCTTTTTTTCTAGAATAGTTCCCCGACGGATCTCGGTATTCGATCATTAGATTTGGATAAAAAGCTGAAAGAGCTGAAAGATAAGGAACGTAAGCTACGTGAAGGTATTACACGTAATCAACGTGATGCTGCTACAGCCAGTAAGTTGAAGAAAAATTTGATAAAATGTCGCGACGAAATACAACAGTTATTGAATCGACAACAACAACTCAATAATTTGATGGATAGTCAGCGAAAGAAAAAAGATATATTTTGAAAACAATAAGAATAGATCCGTTTTCTGTGATTAGTCATTTAAAGGGAGCGATATAATAAATTCATGTATTTATGATTTCTATCTAATCGTACGATCTGATTCTTCTCACAAGCCATAAATTGTAAAGAAATATAGTAATTATTAAGTGATTTCAAAAAAAGCATTTCTAATTATAGCTGTTTAAGATACAAGTGTTTAATATTACAAGATCTAACACATTTACTACAGTTTGAAAAATTGATCTCTTCATTTTCAAAACTTTTAAATTGACATTTATTGTCGAGTACGGAATATTTCTTGACGATTATTGGTCAGTGTAGCGAAAATCAAACATCTGTCTGAATTGATTTCTGCAAAAAGTCATAGCTGCTCTCCATTATTAATTAATGAAATAAAGATGCAGTGAAAAAGGAACGGAAATTTAAAAAATATATCAAAAAAGTTTCATGAATTTGATATGAGTAGCAGTCTTTCATCACTCTAAAAGTTGACAATACGTAATGTTTGTGTTGAATTTTAATTACTAGAAGTATGCAAGAGATTGGTAAAGATCATATTTACTTGAAAATTTAAACATAATTCCCATTCCAGTTATCTCTGTCGTGAAAGAAGAGACTATCACAAGTTAAACTTTGTAATTTGAAATAATTTTTCTTGATTTTACTGACAATCATTTATTTAATTCCAATTTCCGATAGGGAGATGTAGAAAATTTAGATATATATTAGTAAAAATAATCTAGTAGTGATCCTAAAATCCAGTTGTTTGAGTCTCCAACTTTTCAGAAATTCCATTTCTGCGATTGAAGATTTTATAATAAAGAACAGAATAGGATTGAATTTAATTTTATCCTCTTTTTTCTTGCACTTTATTTAGGTCGATATTCATCGTTTTAGCCATCACTGTTAGATATGATATTAATTATAGCTGCAGGGCTATTAAAATTGCTTTTAATGTTGCCAAGTAACTATACTGATGAATTATAATTTTTTCATTCCTTCATTCAATCTTTTGTTTCAACAATTTCTTAAATTCGCCAAAAGCATTTAGGAATTAATTTTCAATTTTAAGAAATTAGTAAGATCTTAAATTTGAAATATTCCTAAGAAAAAATTAATTGTGACTTTTCACTTTCATTCATCGTCATCAAGAGATAGTAGAGAGAGTTTTTAACAATAATTTTAAATTAAAATGTTAATTATATATACATATATATTGATTAAGCAAATTTACAAATTTCCGGATGATTTAGTTCAAAGATTTTTTCCATAAAAAAATAGATTAAAAAGATATGTCAAAATGCTATGAACTATTAATAATTATAACTGGCATTTTACTATTTCTTTCATGGAGTATATATATATATATATATATACTTTCTCGAACATTTTCATTAACACATGAGCTACAATAGAAGATCAGATTTGAAATGAATACCTCACTTTAAAAATTTGAACATTTCATTTGTCAATTTTTCTATTGCCAGATTACTGTAATTTTTTTGAATCATTAGTTCATAAGATTTGATCTTTTTCTTTTTCCGTTATATTAAATTTGTCTTGTTTCCTTGATTAATTATTTAATTAAATGGTTAATTGATTCCTTTTTTGCAGCAACACGTTTCTGCATGAATATCCCATATTTAGCATCGCTCCAATCATCACGTTTACGTAACCTTTATATAGCCGCTGGTTCTGCCGCATTTTTTGGTTTCACGTTTGGTTTCGAGGGAGGAATTATAGCTAATGCTTCATTTTACATGCAGCATAATGAAGCAATGAAGCCTATGAATCAAACATTTCTCTATATCCTGGTGATTATCTCACCTGGTAGATAATTTTTTATTTTGCTCATAATGATGATAAAAATGAAACGAATAAACGTGTTGAAAAATCATAAATAATGAATCAATTATTTTTTTTCAATTTTTAATAAAATAATATTTATAGTAAACATTTTATAATAATGTTGCATCTCAAGCAGATTAAAAAATTAAGTTATTTTTTTAAGCTGCAAATATGTATTAAAATAGTATGAAAAATTCCAAATTATATAAATTACGCTAGCAAAATTATTTTATTATTTCCATTTTTGCTGCAAATAAATCCATTTTTTCGAAAAAATCTTAAAATTTCTACTTTTATTCAGAAAAAAAGCGAAAAAATAAGTTGAGAATTATCAACAATTGTATTTTCTACAAAGAAAAATTTTCAGGTTTATCAGATAGCAAATAAAATTTGTTAGATTAATCAATTGCATCTAATCGTGGTTATTATGAAATATTATTATTACTATTATCATTCATTATTATCATCTCTTTCGTAGTTATCATTAGATAATTATTGAATGTTTTGCCTTAAATTGCAAAAGAATATTAATTGTATTAAGAGATGACAAAGTTAGAATAATTAAAATTTAGGAGCAGCAACAATAGCCTCATTATTAGCTGCACCAATAAGTGATCAATTCGGTCGTAAAAAGGCTATCTTAAGTGCGATCATATGCGACACAATTGGAGCGTTACTCTGTTCCATTTCGATAAATAAACAAATGCTTATTTTTGGACGACTTATAATTGGTTTTGCATTAGGTAGGCATTTCATCAAAATTAACTTCCCTTTTCACTTCCCTTTTTATTCTCAACAATCGTTATATCATATCATGTCATTCATTCATATTCACATCCATATTATGCAACTTTCAAAAAAAAAAAAACTGAAAAGCAAAAATTCTTTCGCTTTTTCATCATTAATTTATAAAACGTTACGATCAAAAATCAAATTATGCAATAACAATTCTATCAAATAGTTTTAATAAATTATATTTGTGAAATAATATTGATATATATGTGTTAAAACAAATTTATCTTCACCATTTTTTGCAAATTTATTTCTTAATTTTTTTTGTTTTTTTCTTCCTTACAGATCTATTTCTATTTAAAAAAGGTAAATATTATTTAGTTTTTTAATTTTTTTGGCTCTAAAAATCTCTTAATATTTAATTTATAATAAATGCATATTTTTTGTCTATTTATTTTCTGCAAAACAAAAAAAAAATAATTCAGTATATTAATTAATATCATAATTCTTTATTCCGGACAAACAATTTCTTCTATTGTTCATTATTATTTCGTTTTTGTACAATTATTTTTCAACAGAACATAGTTTTTTATTATCCTCTTTTTTAATTTATTACTTATCATACTTATAGTTTTTATTTTTGTAATTTTATGTATTTTATAAATCATGATTTTTGATTTATTATTATCAATATAATTCGCTATCACTGATATAATTAATTATTATCTTTTGCACAATCATTTTTAGATATTTTCGCAAAATAAAAAAAGTTATATTTTGAAATTTAAGTTTTTTTGAATCCTAAAACTTTGTTACAAATTTGGCTCTTTAATTTTTTTTTTAAATTGTTAAAATTTGTGAATTCATACCCTCACAATTTGGTGATATTAGTGTTAGGAAAAGTGTGAAATTGAAGGTTTTGGATCAAGCGTTGTACCGGTATATATCAGTGAGATATCATTACCTAATTGTCGTGGTTTTCTTCTCACATCATTTCAAATGTTTATTACAGTTGGATTAGCATCAGCAAATATCGTTGCAGGTAAAATTATCAATATTTATCACAGTATTCTTTTAAAGGAAAAAAAACATTAAAAAATTTTTTGTTTTTTTGATAATTTTTTATTTTTAAAATGTCGAAATGAATTTTCGTTTGCAAAATTATATTTGCGGATAATTTGAAAGAAGGTTTCGTTCGATTATTAAATTTTTAATAACTAATGAAACCACCATTATACCAGATAAATATTAATTGGAGTTTTAGAAAATGAAAAAGTTTCAAAAATTGCAATTTTGAAATATGCAATGTGCGTAAAAACTTCATAGTCTTTTAATATGAAACGAATCTCAGAGAGACATACTGAATAATTGAAAAGTTTTTGATAAAATGATTTATCGTAAAGATAAAATAGAAAAACGATCAGTGATCAGTAATTAAAATTCAGAAATATATTATAAATCTCTTAAAAGCGATTTTTTTTTTTTTTTTTTTTTTTTTTTGAAAAAAATTCTTTTCATTCATACGTAAATTTGTTGAAGAAAATTTTCAATCAATTAATTACTATCACTCATCAATGAAATTTAATTTTTATCAAAATTTTTATTAATATAGGTGCATTATCACATGTGCAACCAACATGTACTGGATGGCGCTTAATGCTTAGCTTCATAATTGCGCCAAATTTAATTCAATTTGTCGTTTTCTCATTCATGCCCGAAAGTCCACGATGGCTATGTGCTAATGATCAACGAGAGAAAGGCATTCGAGTGGTTTTTTTTTATTATCTCATTTTTATAGATAATAAAATAACACTCCATAAGATGGGCAAGATTCTGATATCAATTAATCAATATAGCCATATTAAAATATTACTTTTTCCTTTATTTATGCATTGCTTTAGTAGATAAAATTCGAGATATTTTTCCTTTATTTTTGTTTTTTGAAGCAAATTATGATAATTTTTTTATTGTTAACTTTAATAACTTTACGGGCAACCCAATGGCTTCATCGAAATGATGAAAAACTTCAACAAGAAGAAATTGATCGATTAAATATTTACATTGGTTACAGAAAACGACTTAAAGAAATGTTAGAAGGTATACAAGAAAATAATCAATTCAAATTTAGTTCTTCTGTCATTTCTGCTTTTTCCTTAAAAAAAGTAAAATAGTGAATGTAATATATATTTGTTTGAATTTCGTAAAATTATGATGTAGAAGGAAAATAACTTGTGAGGAATGCATATGTCGTTTGAAATTTAAACTTCGATAATTTGATTTACAGCTACTTCATGTAAAAAAATATTTTTGCAACTTAGAATTCCTTCTCTTTTTTCTAAATCATCAACTTTGCTAATTTTCCTTTGACAACCTCGCTAATAGCAAAAATGAAGAATGGCATAAATTTACAGGTGGATGGCGTATAATGCACATTATGCATGATATGAATGCACTGCAGCAAATATTAGTTGGTTGCATGCTGCAAATATTTCAACAATTATCAGCTGTAAATGCTATTATGCAAGTTTCTTGATTAATTGAATTAATTAGAATTAAACATCCCTCTAAATTCTTAAATTATAAATCAATTGGCATAAATATTTTTATTATTAATTATTTTGATTAAGGATTTTCCTATATACTTCACCAATTTTTTAACTTCTTTAGAATTTTTATTAAATTATAGCCTGGGTCTTAGTTCGATTTTCACTTTCCTTTTTCTTATTTTATTTGCCAATAATTTTTACAAAAACTCCAATTCAAATAATTCAAATTAACTCAAATTTTTTTATCAGTTACCATTCGTCAACAATTATCAGATCAGCTGGTGTAAAAGATATGGGATTAGTTACATGGCTTCCTTGTCTTATTTTGGGTAACTTTTCAATCTTAAATGAAAGATAGCAAAAAATTAATAAATTTAAGTAATTTTTAAAACTCTGTTCATTTACAAATTTAATCCAAAACCTAATTTTTGGATATAGATGAATCCCTAAAATTGTAATTAAAATTTTCTGAATAGGTATCAAAAGATAGCTTGAAGTAAAATGAACGAACTTTGTCAATTTTGTTTAAACATTGAGCTACAATGAATTAATATTCGTCGGACGATGTTGGCCAATTTTTGGTGCTGAATTCAAATTATAAATCATTATTATTGCAATGTTATTTTATTTTCTTTTCAGTAATAAATTTTTTGAGTACAATAATTCCAATGCTAATCATTGAACGTTTTGGTCGACGGAAATTACTGCTCAGTTCAGTAGCAGGAGTAATTTTTGCGCTTATTCTCATGGGAGTTTCGTTTGGATATGTCAGCCGTGATTCTGTAATTGCACTACCGTTAAATCAAACTTTTCGAGAAGATATTGCAGATTTCGTTCCATACTTGAAGCATTGCGCGCGGCATATGTTAATTTTTTTTCTTCACGAATTTGTCTTTGTCCTCTTAATTTTGACAAACTTGTGAAACGATTATCATTATTATTAGTTTTGTATTATTAATTATTACTAATCCTAATTTCATATTTGTTTTTGTATTCAAGGAAACGAAAACTTAGTAAATTGAATTATTATCTCGTAATATAATGACTTCCAAGAAAATATTCGAAATTAGTTATTAAATCGTACTATTTTAGAAATTGTTATTCGTGTACTAGTGATGAATATTGCGGTTTTTGTATGCCCAGAAATTCGCCAAATTATGGGTGAGCTATTCAAACTTTACATTTATTAATTTAGTAATAAACAAAACAATGATTTACTAACTAATGAATTTTTGCAATTCATTATCAAAAGCATGAAAACATATTTTTGTAAGATTTGAATAAATCAAAAAGAAATATTTTGAGAAAATTATAAAATATATATAACTAGTGATAATAATAATAATAGTAATAATAATAATAATAATAATAATAGCAAAACGGTAAAAATGATTGTCAGCAGCAATAATGATACTAATGACGATAATCAGTAGTAGTAATAATAATAATAATAGCAACGATGATAAAATTATCAAAATGGAAATTAATAGAAGATAGAAGAATAATTAAAAAAACTATTACAGAGATTGTTAATTATTGCACTTGAAGTTTTTATCATCTTGCTAAGAGAAAAATCTCTATCCAAATATTTAATTGCAATAATTCTGCATTATAAATCAAACGAGGAATTATATTTACTTATTCTAAATATCCACTAAGAAATTCAACTAAGCTAATTAATCCAAATATTCTCAAGCTTAATTAGTAAAACATATTTCAATCCAACGATAAAGTTCTATGACCGAAAAATTAAGTTGATTTCAGTTATTGCTTACCGGTCGATCAAAATGCAAGTTTAGTTGGATCAAAATCTTTGATAGGTCCATGCTCGTCTGCAAATAATTCAGTATGGTATGATTGGATGGATGATTACTGTGTGCAACAGGATATATCCTTATACTTTTGGTTCCACTTGTAACTTTCATCGTATTCTTTGCTTGTGGTACAAATATTCGTCCGTTTTAACTTTCCTGTTAAATTTTTAATTAATCTCTATGTGGAGTTCTTTAATTATCTTAAATGTGCTTAAAAAGCTTAATTAGCTTCCTAAATTTCAGATCAGGTCTATTCTTTGCTATTAAAAGGAAAAATTCATTCATTCATTTATTTATCTTTTATCGATTCGAAATTTGATGAGAAAACAAATTTTGAATGACTAGAAAATTTTTAGAAAGAAAAAAGAAGTAAATTCCATTATTTCACCTCATTTCATTGCACCAATTTAATTAATTGTTTTGCAATTTGATTAATTCATTCAGTTTAGAACCTGAAAACAATTAATGCTGAAAAGAATAGTATGTTATTAATTTGCTTCATTTTCTAATATTCAAAAGAATACTAAAATTTACAGCAGCAAACAGTAAATTTGGTTTAAAAGTTGTGAACTATAATTAAAATTTTCCGAGAAATCATTCCAAAGCTACTGTCTTAAATGACGAGAAAAATATGCAACTTTTTTGCAAAAAAATAAACTCTAAGATAACTGCCGAATTTTGTCAAGAAGAAAGATAAAAAGGAAATGGACGATTTACCATACTTTTTGAAATTTCGAAAATTCGAGAAAGAATTATAACTAGGTAATTAAAATAATATTTTTAGGTTACGCACCGTCTTCGTGGATAATTAATGCGGAAATTTATCCCATGTGGGCACGAAGTATTTGCGTTAGTATTTCTGCGTTTTGCAATTGGTTTTTCGATATCATTGCCTCGACGTCTTTTATTTTATTGATCAAAAATGTTGGAAGAGATAGTAAGCATTTCAATGAGATATTTTAGCTTCATTTGGAAATTTTTATCAAACATAAGAAATTAGTAATAAGCAAACGAAAATCAGTAAAAACTATCCGATCACTTACATGGCTCATTTTGTGACGGGTAAAAAACTGTACGTCATAGCATGGACATATTTATATTTATATTTATGAAATTCGACAAAAGTATACACGATGTGAACCACTGATTTATCATAACTGATTATTTGATTGACAATGCTTCATATGTTAACAAAAATCTTTAAAATTTTTCCAAAATTATGCTATAAATGAATAAATTTTTGAAGTTTTCAGCAGCATTCTTCATCTATGCGGCTCTCACAATGGTTGCATTTGTGTTTTTTTTCATTTTCTTGTCCGAAACGAAAGGAACAAGTTTGGAGGATTTGGAAGCAACGAGTAAAGTTAATCGAAAACCTATGACACTTGCATTCTCCGAATGTGAGCAAATGCATTTTTTAAAGAAAAAGCAAACTTTATGATATAGAATAATATTTATTTACAACAAAGCGATAAATGAACAAAAATCTCAAAAATATTACAAAGATCACTGAAAAAAAGCAAAGCAAAAACTGACGTTTAGGACTTTAGCCTCTTTTGGCTTAGAAACTCAGCTCTTACGATGTTTTTATGAAAATTTTCGCGAAATTCAAATAATTTAAAGTACTACTAAAAGTTTACTTAAAAAATCATATTATCTCGATTCTGCAACTGAAATTATAACTGGTTTTTAACTGTAGCATAACACCTAACGTTTTAAGTTGACTGCTATTACACAAACAATTATTTAATAATACATATTATTTGTTTACCAGAACTTATGAAATTAAAAGATTTCATAAATTCTATGATTTTTTATTCCCAATATGTTGCAAAGACTTTAAATAATAATATCACCGAAAATTTCCGAATTCAATGATTAGAATGTACATACTAATGGATTTGTTTTTCTCATTCAGTGCTTGGAATACGCAAACTAAATGAATTTATGTTTTTTTCCGCATATTTTGGAAAATATCCAAGTACTGATGCATGGTATCAAGGGCACTATACGGTTCCGGTTGGGCTTTTTGCAAAATCGATGGCTTCTCGGCCACATGATCGGGGAAAAATACTGCTATAAATTCTTGCAAAAAGTTACCACATTGTGATGCCACGCAAGACGGTGCATACTCAACTTCAACAATAACGCCTTTGCTAATTACACCCATTGAGGCATTGCCGGTCCGAATAATAAAATCTTGCAATGTATATTCATGACCAGAAACTTCGAATTTTCCAGCGGTATCCTGTACTAATCCGGAACTGAGTTTTGACAAAATACAATCAAAGCCGCGATCGGATATCGCCCGTGGACAATGTTTTTGTTTGTCATTCGGTGCTATTGTGAAAGTACTTTGCGGAAAACGTGAATGATGCAAGATGAATACATGATTGATAGCTCCTTGAACATTGTCATTTGGCTTGAACGGCGTCGAATCAACCGCAAAAATACCACCTTTTACGCCACCTTCCCCTTCGATTGCACGCTCAATGCTAACAGCAGTTTTGTCGGTTTCGAAAACCCACGCAACACCCATTTCAATCTTTTGTCGTTTTGTTTTTCATTCATATGACGAAAAGAAATCCTATGAAGAAAACACTATATATTAATTAAATAAAGGAAATTACAGGTAGAATGTGCAATAGACCGTTCTATTCAAAGTTTGTCAAACAAATTTCTAAAAATATTCCGGAAAACTTTCAAGACTCATTTAACATTCCGAAAAAAAATGGAAAATAAAGTAAAAAAATAGAAAAACTACAATACAGTACATCTAAACAGCGTTTTATTTCTCCTTAAGCAGTAACTATTAATTTTCATCATCCATTTATTCATAAGAAATTATTGTGTTCCATTATTGAATATTAAGTGCAAATAAATACAAATATATGTAATTACGCCAGCAAATGCGTCAAAAACTAAAGCACATTAAACATAGAATTTTCGTATTGCAATATATTAAAATTTTCAGATAACTGCAAGGTCTATTTCATACAACCCGTATAAAATAGCATCGTAGTTGTGATGAAACACAAAATATATACATATGTTACGCAAAACGGCATCAAACGCGATGCGTTTGATTTTTCTACAGTTTTCTTCGATGCAAACTTTTACTCATCTCTAACAAAATATTAGAAAGTGCATTAAATAGAAGCTGAAATTTGAAAAATTAGGAGGAAAATATTTTGAGAGGAAATAGAGATTAATGATTATAATAAAGCGCTTCTAAAGACTGACAAGAAAAAGAAAACGCCCGTAGGATATATACTCATAACAAAGTTGAGAATAAGAAAGAAATACTATCAAAAAAATACCAGAAAAGGAAAGAATTAGAAAAAAAAACATGATATGCAGGATGACTGTAGTTGATAACTGACGCTAGTGAATGATAACTGACGCTAGTGATGCGGTTCAAACTTGCGAAGTTAAGATGAAACTATGAATTCCCTCCTTAGCAATTTGAATGTAATCCTGGTAGCTGCAGATGATGTTCAAATTGCGAAAAAAGAGATCGATAAATAACGCATAAACTGGAAGAATCAGTCAGGAGGCATGGCGTAATGGTGGGGAAGAATTAGATTGAAGATTTTTTGGTTTTTTAATTATTTATGATTTATTTTATCTCGCAACAAATTTTAAATAATAGTTGATTGTTTATTAAGTATTTATAGTCATTCAATCTCTTGCAAAGTTTTCCAAATTCAATATAATTGTTAAAAACTATTGTCTAGAATTATTGATTGATTTTGTTCGTTTATTCTAAGTCATATTATTGATTACTAAAATATAATTTATTTTTAAATTAATTTTCTTTTAATCAGCTGTTTATAATTTTTGGTGGTTTTCATTTACAAAAATCGTAAGTTTTTCCATTCATTCTTACTGTTTCTTTTATCCCCTTTCTTTTTTAAGGTATGAATAATAGTAAATCAGTGAAAGGTTTTCTTTTGGATATTACTGGTGTTTTATATAATAGCGATCCAAACACGATTGGACGTGTTATAGAGGGATCAGTGGAAGCAGTGAATAGGTTTTTTTCTAAATTCTTTTTTAAAAATTGGAATTTATTGATTTCTTTGGCTTGAAATTGGAATTCTTTTTTTCAAGTATATGCTCTTAATAATCAACTATATTTTGAAAAGATGTTGAAACTTTAAGTTATCATTTTATATTATTTTGAAGTAACCGATAATATATCGATAAGTAGAATAGAAATAATAGTTAAGCTTTCGACAGTGTAAACATTTTGCATTTCCCGTGTATGACAAAATGTTTAATATTCATGAAAATTTAGAATTCGTTAGTTAAATTTCGCATTCCTTTATGACATCCCTTTTCTGACTTAAAATAAATTTTTAATATTTGAAAAGAATCTGCATACATAAGGAGTTTGCTATTACTCAAGTTTCCTAAATTTCTAATTTGTATTATAGTGACAGCATAACAAATGGTATTGTGGAATTTTAAATGGACGAATCTAAATACAAGTCGATTTCAATTCAATGAAACAAAAAATTTTCGACACTGATGTGCCTATTTAATTTAATTTTTTTTGAATTTTTTGCACTTAAAATTTAAAATTTTAAGTTTGAAATTGTTAAAATTTTCAGACTCTATGCTGAAAGTGCAGTCCGATTTTTAACAAATGAAAGCACACGTAGCCGTAAACATTTATTCGAAAAGTTGACAAAGCTTGGATTTACTCTGAAAGAAGAACATATTTTTATGCCGATTCCAGAAGCGATACGATACATCAAGGAACATAATCTTAGACCACATTTACTAGTACATAAAGGTATATTATAGGATTTCCATGCAAAATGTCGTATTCTTAAATTTAAATCACCAACTTGATTTTTGATGATTAGTTTCCATATTTTTTACAATTTGAAAGAAGACTTAATAAGTTTTACGGTTTATTCAAGGTGTCATGAAGGAATTTGAAAATCTCGAAACGGACCATCCAAATTGCGTCTTGATGGGTGATGCTGAAAAGGAATTTACGTATGAATCAATGAACGCCGCTTTTCGGGTCTTACATGAAACGAACGATCCTTTGATTATTACTTTAGGTTATGGGTTAGTTTCATCGTATTAATAGTTTTAGGATATAAATGGACACTCAATATTTTAAAAAATCAAAGCAAATCATTGTTGCAGTGGCACAAAACTTAACGAAAAACTCCAGAAAGAATTGAATATTCCAGGAATTTACATTTTCATTGGAAATAATTGAGAAAGATTAAAAGCAAAGTTTTAAGAATGAATGATTGTTCTTTCTATGAAAGTTTTATTTCCAGAAAATTTTATCAACGAGTAGATGGACCGTGTATGGATGTTGGTGGTTTCGCACGTGCGTTACAATATGCATGTGATGCGCGAATTATTATTATAGGCAAACCAGATAAGCAATTTTTCAAAGTTGCTACTGACGATATGGGTTTAATGACCAGTGAGGTGACCAATTTTTCAAATATTAAAAAAATACAAAAAAAATTAGAATATAAATTATATGTGAAATGCAATCTCATGAGAAATCCTGCACTGTGTTCAGTATTATTATTTATTAATAATATCTTTATTATTCTCTTCATTTCTCTCTCTCTCTCCTTTTCCCTCTGCCTCATCAGCCGTTCTAAATTATAAAGAAGAGGAAAAAAACTACAATTTAAATATAATAGCAGAAGTAAATTGCTTTCCAGCATTAGTATTTCTTTTGAAAAATTGATTAGAGCAAAATTAAGAACTGTTACTGTTAGCTAGAAAGTACGATTTAGGTTGTAATGATTGGTGATGATATTGTGTCGGATATTGGTGGAGCGCAGAAAGCTGGAATCAGAGGTATACAAGTACGAACAGGAAAATGGAGGTAAAATAGTGCTTTGTTTAAAAGGGTTTTTTCATTTATTAAGATGTTTTAATAATGAATTTAAAGTTATATCCGCAATAATAATTTTCAAGTGAAAACATTTTTTTTGTTTATTATATTGATTTTGAGTTGAAGAATTCATCATATTTGCAAGCCTATAAATAATTTCGATTTGATGGAGTAGAAAGGAGACAAAAACGGGAAAAGAAGATTTTTTGAATAAGTAAGTTATATCATAGCTTATATAACTAAACTATGATATATATAGTTTACTTATATAAGCTAATATATATATATATATATCAATTTTTTAGGGAATCGTGGATAAACCATAGCATCAAGCCAGATATGCTAGTTGACGACTTACGATCTGCTGTGGATATGCTTCTCAATAAAGATGCAAGCTAAAATAGCTTCAATCTCTGTACTGCTAATATGATATATCTGAATTTCCTTTAATCGTCATTAGTATATGTTTCGAAGCTAATTTAAATAAAATATATTCGTTTAAGAGTTTTCTTTTGTATCTATTGGTTATGTTTCAAAAAAGAATGAGTATGCTATATGATCTTTTAAAAAGAGTCTTTTTTTGATAATTCAGTTTGCATAGAAATTACAATATAATTTATAAGTATAATTTTTGCTTTCAGAAAGTGAAAATTTTCGTTTCTTTATTTAATTAATTTCGCTTCCTGTAAATTAGGAAAACTTGCAATTAATTTATCATTTTTAAGATTTGTTTAATGTTTTCCGCTATTTAAATTATATTAGATAATTAATGCTTTCAAATTGATGTTAACTGTTATTCAATTAAGTAGACCTAATTTGGTCGCTATTTTTATGCCACATTTAATATATAAAAAAGTCTCAACGGAAAGTTTCTCCTTTTTTTTCGTAGTGAATTTTCTGCGTAATAAAATTTATTAAATCATAAAAGGCATGAATATTTCGTTTCAGTTGAAAACATCTTTACTACCAAAAAAAAGAAAATAATGAGACAACGATATATATTAGTTATGGCTTGGAATTATATGTTTCATGATTCATTCGAATTTCTTAAACAGCTTATCAGGCTTAGCTAAGTAATGTAATGCCTTTGATTAATCAAAATTCCTGAGGTAAGAGGGTTTAAGTAATGAAGTGTTAAATCACAATGAAATTAATCATATGCTTTCAATAATTATGTATTAGCAATATAAATTTCGAACGAAATTGAAACTTAATGAAATTTTCTCATTCATTTATCTTATCATATCACAAATGTTTGCCTATAAATAATTAAATAACAGTTTTATATTTCATTATTGGTTGCTATCATTGTAAGAATGAAAGATCGGAAAGCAATTTCAATCCGCTGTGATTGAAGAACCCATCTAATTAATCGAGTGGGTTTATTAATTATGAAATTTCTAATCTGAGAAAAATTGGGTTTTTTATTCAAATTCTGCTCACCAAAATCTCCCTGAAGTTTATTTACTACTATCAAAAACAAAATATTTTTGTTTTTATCATTTAATTAATATATTTAACCGACTTTTACAATTTCTACAAAAATAAAAGGAAGTAATGAAAATTAATATTTAATAGATAATGAAGGCGTTAGTTATTGACTTTCCAATTAATAAGTTTTTTTTTAAGTCTAATACTTTTTTCTTTTTTTAATACCATAATTCATTTTCAGATGTTTAGAAGTACACAGCTCTTGAATTATGTTTAATGGTTAACCAATTAACATATATTGCAAGCGTCTCTGCTTACTTGCATCGTAGCATTAATTCTAATTATCAGGTATTCAAACAATAACAAATAATTAATAATAATAATAATAGTAATAACAATTAAATAAATAAACTATAATAAATAAATTACAATAAAAAAATAGATTATAATAAATAAATAAATCATAATAAATAAATAAATTATAGTAAATAAATAAATTATAATAAATAAATAAATAATAAATAATAATAGTGATAATAATGATAGTATTGACAATAATAATAATAACAATAATAATAATAATAATAATAATAACAATAATAATAATAATAATAAATAGTAATAGTAATAGTAGTAATAATAATAAATAATGAAAGGATGATGACGATGACGATGAAATGATGATAGATTTAATAGTTGCGAAAATCCACCATCTTATTGCTTTTAAAAATTTTAGCAATCAATAAAAATAGTCGTTTGGGAATATGCGCGTATTTACTTAATAACAACACTATTAATAATATTTTGATATTACTAACAAATATGAATTGAAATATTAGTAATAGGAATTCAAATGCTAATGTAATGTATAAATTCGCACCAAATTGTTAATTTTTTTAGTTACTATTAAATAAGCAAAGAAAAGTTTACATATGAAATGAATTTATAAAGAAATAAAAATGGGTGTATTACATAAATGAATAATAATTTTGTAACTGGAATCAATTACGAAATTCAAATTGGTTGAATAGAATTTCCACTAAATTATATCAAAATAATATTTAGTATTCATTCATATTATGTAGAATTTCCAATTCAAAAAATTATTATTATTTTCTTCTTTTCCTTTCATTTAGCTTCCTTATAATATAATAACAAACCTTTCAGGTGTTTGGATATGTATTAACTTCGCCGTTTCAGTCTGCTACCATAGCACTTGTCGGATAACAATTTTTGTCTTTTTTTTATTTTTATGATGCTGTTATAACCAAATAATCATAAATAATTTTGGTAATTGTTTAATACTGTATGCAGTGTTTGTATAATCTTAGCCATTATAACTTTTTGTTCAAATATAAAATTTTGTATACCCGAACGGAGGAAGATCAATTTACAGAATTTCATTGATGCTTTTTAGTTATCACAGATAAAGTTTCGACAAACTTAAGTGAAATTGATTTATCTCTTGTTGATTTTTTTCTTCTTCATGTCATCTTACATTAAACAGAGAGATAGAAAGAAATCAAATGGTGTTGAGATTTTAATTCTTGATAAGAAAATTTGTTTACGTTTATAAAATACAAAAGAAATGAAGACAAATAATATATAATTTTAATTATAAGCTAGCAATATATTAATAATCTTTTTCTACACTTCGAATTTGAAGAAAAAAACTATTTACTAATATTTGATAGATATTTTATTACTTTTGATAATTGATATGAATCGACTAAACACTTATGTCATCAACCTTTGATAATCTTTGCAAAATTATCCTATATTGAGTAATCTGTTATAATCTTACAATAATTATAGTGTCTCATATTTAATCAACTTTATACTATTCATCAAAAACATGTGCATGTATTCCTTATATTTAAATATTTGGGAAGCTAAGAAATTAATTAATTGTTTTATTTGCAACATATATTTCATTGTATCCATTCCACTAGCCCATTTGTTTTTTTTTGCTTTTGTTTTTGTCTTGTTAACATTTTAAAATAAACAAATTTTTCATCCATTGGCTACTTCACAAAACAGACGCATTTCTTCAACATTTAAAAAATGAGATCATATGAAAACGAAAAAAAAGAACAAAGAAATGCATTAGAAGCAAAGAAAAATGAAAATGAAATATTTTTAGAAAAGAAAAGAAGGAACAATATATTGAAGTAAATATAATGAATTGTATGGCAAAGAAAATTATGAAAGAATAATACTATTATAGCTTTTCTCAAATCTAAAAAAAACCAAGTTTTTTTGGAAGAAAAAGTAAAAACGAAACGAAGATAGATAAAAAGAAAAGACACAACTGAATTAAAATTAAATGGTAAATTAGAGAAAAGTAAAAAATAAAATTTGGCCAAATTATATGACACACTTCGTTGAAGGGAGATAAAAAGATGAAGAGAGAAAGAGACAGAAAAAGAGGATGAAAAAAAATATCAAAAAATATGAAATATCTTAAGAAATAGAAAAAAAATAAACATCCGTAAGATATAAATAGGAATTAATCTAATAAAAAATAGGAATCAATCTGATAAAGAAAAAAATTTTGAATTTTTAGCCTTTTCCAAAATTGTTCTACTTCTATACAAAATTTAGTTTTATTCGATAAATAAGAATAAATTAGCAAAAGAATAGTTTTTCCCAGTTAATACTTCTGATTGCTAAAAGCAATGTACGGATGTTAAAATTCCTAATAATTAAATCCCACGAACAATTATTAGCAAAAAAAAAGAAACAATTTTTTACGAAAAACAACTTTTAAATGGTTTTAAAATTTCGAAAATTTTTACGAAAATTTTAATAAAAATTCTCGAAAGCTTACGTAAAAGATAAAAATTCTTCATTTCAGAACAAAGAATGAAGAAAAAGAGATGAAAAAAGAAGTTCTCGTTGACTAGATTTTCAATAATACCAAAGATTAGCTTATTTGTCAATCAAATTTTATGAGATATAATAGATTCGGGATACATCAGAAAAAAAGAAATTAAAAAGAAAGGAATTTTAATTTGAATAGGAAATATTATGAACGATAAATGTGAATTTGATACAAAATGAATAAGTAATTATGACATTTATAAAGGATAATAAATCATCTAGCAATTTTAAAATCACATTTAACAACAATAATCATATCAAAAAATTCAATCATTAAATAATAATATACATTAAAAAGTTCACATAAAATCAAAAATATTTGTTTGGAGGTAGAAATAATAATATAATCAATATTTTCCCTCAATGAAAATTGACACCGTGATATTTACCTACGGTACCATTAATCTCAAGTATCAGTTTCCAAATCGGTAATTTACACATACATGTATAACATATGTTTACAAATAATAATTGGTACTTTCAAAATGGTATATATATAGATCTTAGTTTAAACATTGATAATAATGATTAAGAAATATTTCTGAATAATTGATTTCGCGGAAAAGAGAGAAATTAAAATTAATAAAAATTTCTAATTTTTAAAAATTCTTCAATAAAAATTGTAATTATATAAAAACCTGAGAAATATAACGGGTTTAGAGAATGGCATATATATTATTATTATTATTATTATTATTATTATTATTATTATTATTACATTAAATTGAGAATAAAATGCAAATATTACCAATTCAAATAAAAGAATAAAGAGAAGAAAAAATATAAAAATGAAAATAAGTAACGCAGTAGAAAGATAGAAGAAAAGAATTATTTGACATATAATATTTTCGTTCGCTCTTCATTTTGTCTTTTTTTCATTTTTGTTAAAAAATTGCAATACTTTGACAAAGTATTTCATAAATTTTTTACTTGAAAAATTCAACTTTTTATTTTGTTCCGCTGATCGAAATAATTAATTGGAAGACAATGGAAATAGAAAGAAAAAATCAATGAATAACATTATTTATAAATTAACTTCATTAACAAATGAAATCAAAAAAAATTTCCAATTCTTTTTTATTTTTTCGCCCGAATTCTCAATTTTTTTTCCTTTGTCAAAGTATCCTGAAATATGATATCAAACGGACGACTCGTTGAGCATTGCTTTAACTGTTTTCAATTGCTCACAAGCTTCCTCCCTGAACCTTGTCACGGATGAATTAATTCCGGTTTGTAATTGAACCAACGTATAAATACTGTTTAATGCCATTTCCAATTGCTTCTCTAATCGTCCAACACGTGTATCCAGACCGGTTAGTAACTGGAATTAATTTTTTTTTTTGAAGAAAAAGGCAAATAAAATTTTTTTTTCAACAAACACAGTTATTTAATTTTTGAAAAGTATTTTCCTAAAAAAGATTTTAAAAATTCATTTTCTTTCTCATTGAAATTATTAAAAAATAATTTTTCTTTTTCCATAAAAATCAAAATTTACCATTTTTATAGGAAAGATAATTCAATCATTTAATAAAAAAAAAGAAATACCTGTTCAACACGTGCTGTACTTTGAGCTGACCGCAATTCACCGATCATTGATTTGATTTCCTTAATTTCTTGATGAACTGGTGCTGATGAAGGATTTTCATTCTGAGAGTTTCCTGGTTCGGCTGAAGTACCACAATCTGAGCATTTTTCAGCCTGGTCATCGGATGAAATAGAACTACCGGGTGGTGGAAAGCCATGATTTAGCGTCATATGCACTTGCAATGATGAACCTTAAAAAAAGTAATATTATCAGTTGAAAATATTATATCTTATCTACTTGATTCATTCAAATTGTTTTATGAAAATTTACTTTACATTTATAGCCTATACTTTTTGTTTGACCTCATTTATTTATAATTTCTTCTACTTTTTGTCAAATGAATTTACTTCCATCCTTCGTGCATGGATGCGATAATTAAATCTATCTAATAAATGTCATCTTTCATTTATTTAAGAAGAAAAATTTTGACTTCTTTTATTTTTTAGTCTAATCTTTCTCTTATCTTATTTCTTATCCAAAATAAGACTTTTTCCATTTTTAAATTGTTTATCAAAAAGATTAAATTATAAGTTTACTATTATGAAATAATTTATTGGTATAAATTAGATAAAATATTTGTATCATTTGGTGCTTTTCAATAAAGATATTTCTGTTTGATCAATTAAAGATTGAAATAATTAATTAAAAAGAAAAATCTTGACTTCCTTTTTTTAAAATACTGCTATCTCATTTTTATTCTTTTTCAATAGCATCGTATTTTGAACAAAATTTATAGTTTTTTATGCTTGCAACATCTCCCTTCCCTCAATTCCGGAATATAATTATTCAGAATGTTCAGAATGTCGAAATGCTCCTATATAATCTTCCGGAATATCTTGGATATCATCCAGAATGCTTTCCTATAATCTTCCCTGTTGCTTCCGTAGACATTTAGAACGTCTCACGTAATCTTTCGGAATGTCTTCATGTAATGGAATTTTTCATACAGTCTACCGAAATGCTCTCATACGGCAATCAACGAACTATTTCTATCCGAAAAAGAAATATGTTTCCCATGTAATATTTTAAATTTTCAAGAACTATAATTTTTTTAATTTATAAATTTGGAATAATTAGAAAATATAATAATAAATAATAAACAAACCTTTGCGGAAATGTTTGCCGCATTCCGGACATTGAGTACGTGTATTATTAGCCATATGAGCGATCAATGAGGTAAGATGCTCGTTGGTACTAATATTATTCAACGGTGATGATGTACTCTCTTCACAATCCAATTCACCACTACCGCCACCCACTCCAATTTGCTCATCCATCATCGGATCGGCAACCGATGATTTCTCGCCTATAAAAATCCCTCACATATATTCAGTCATTTAATTAGTTAATTAGTTAATCAACCAACCAATCAATCAACCAATCAATCAATCAATCAATCTGTTAGCAAGTCAACTGAAACAGGAAAAACTCAAAGTAGAAAATGAAATTGAATTTCTATGTCTTCGTTCTTCTGCTTTTTGTGGTGATTTGAAAAATAAATGGAAAAAAAGGAAATAATTTAATATATATTCTGTTTATAGGTATTATTGTCACCTTATTTTTATTCATTTCTAATTTTGATTTTAATTTGACGCAATTTTCAACTTTATTTCCTTTATCAATTTTGCGATTTTATTTTGCTTATTCGAAATTTAAAAAAAATAACTATAATTATACATAAATCAGCAAGAGGAAAAAGCAACTTTAATATTAATCAGAACGATTATATGAAAAAATAACAAATTAAAATTCACAATCAGTAATACATGTATTACATATTACTTTTATTGAATACACTTTTGCATTGCCCAACTATTCTAATATTAAATTAATTTCAAAAATTTTTGAAATTCATTTCCAAAAGTTGCAAAAATTTTATTCCAAAATCTTCTTATATAAGAAGATAAAATGTGAGAGTTTTAAGTGCAATACTTCATAGAACGAATTGTTTTAAAACATATTCTAACAAATTTCGAAGATCAATTTTATAAAAAAAAGCGAGAAAAAGAAAGGAAAACGAAAAATCCATTTCGTTAAAACTAATAAAATTTAAATAAACTAAATTAAAATCAACAAATTCAATCCTACTGTTTGTGTCTAACAATTAAATACGAAACAATTTCAAATTTCAATTTGAATTTTCCCCTTAGATAATCCAAAAAATTTTGCACTTTGTTGCAATTAGCAGAAATATTGAAAAGAAAGAATTTTCAATAATGGCTTTTTTTAATAATTCAAAATCCAATTAACATAAAGAAAATCAATTTAGTAATAAAATTTTTAAATTTAAAAATTACTTCTCAAATAGCTTATTTAATAACATTCTTACGTTATCAATTTTTCTTTCGCATTTATATAAAATCAGCCAAATATCTCAAAAATTTAAAATTTTGTTTGGAAAATTTAAAAGTAAAAACTAATTTAATGACTGAAGAAATTTTAAAGATAATAACTGAAATAAATTATCCATTTTATACTAAAGTTTGTCTATGATAATTTAATTCAAAATTATTTGAAAAAATCATCACGCTTTATTTTCGGTCTTTGCAAGTTATTATGATGTCGAATTACTCCAAATTTTATAGAAATTATATCAACAATTGCTTCATGTTAATCTTTATTTTTATCTTTGTCAATTAATTTATTGACAATATAGAAAAAGTACACATGTTATTATATTATTCATGCAAAGCTTTTTCATAAATTTTTTAAATAAATATGATATATCTTTAAAAATATATCGTAAATTTGTGAATTTCCTCGCTAGTTCAAGTTTATCACTGTGATACTATGAATTTTCATCATCATTTCAATTTCTAGCATTTCTTTCTCTTAATAAATCCTATCATATTTAGTTAATTATACAGTTGAAATCATTCTTTTTTGTTTAATGAAATTTAAGTAAGTGATAAGGAAAGAAGAAAGGAGGAGAAAAAATGAAAAAAAATATTCACACTATTTCAGTTTTTCAAATACCGCAAAGTGAGGAAGAATGAAAGAAAAAAATTGATGATATCATGATTCTATTTGATAGAAGGAATATTTGCTAAAACTACGATGTAAAGAATGAAGAAAGATAAATAGTTATGCTAATCAATCAGTCTAATTTTATCAGTTATACGATATTATACAATATCTTTTCTTTTATTCCATAGATTTTCAAATGGAATTTTAAAATCCAAATAAAAAGTTGCTAAAAGATTCTTCTCACTTTTTTTAAAAAAAGTAAAACAAAATAAAATATAAAAATAAAAGAAAAAAATTAATAAATCATTCTTGTTCATTCAATTCTTTTCTTATCATTTTTTCAAAATGAAATTCTTTTCTTATCATTTTTTCAAAATGAAATATTATCATTTTATGACCAAATTTTTTTCCCTTTTTTTAAAAAAAAGAAAGTTTCCTTAAAAATATCAATTGGATCTTATGAATGTTAATCAATATCATAATCGGTTGGATCATATGCATTATATTCTTTTAATCTTAGTTTGTTTTAATTGTCTGATTTTCAAATAGTAAAGTGTTTATATGGTAATCAAGGAAAAAAAATTAATAAATCATTTTCGTTCACTTAATTTTTCTTTGCTTATCTTTTTTATTAATATCCAATTACCTTTATCATCTAATGATAATTTTAACAATCACCCCTATATAATATATATATATATATATAGTTATATAAATTTCAATATTTTAAAGTCAGACAATTACAACATGCTGAGATTGAAAGGATGAACCGAATGAAAGAAGATAACAATGCTACTTATTACAATAAAATAAATCGTTGTTCGGTTTCGCTTAAAATTTCAAAGCTTTCAACTATTTAAATTAAATTCATTACACATTAGTATCCATACAAAAGTTTTAAAGGAAGCGATTGCGAACGAAAAGTCATTTGGTAAATTAACTCATTTATCTATCCCACAGCATAATATTATCATCTATCGATATCTATATGTATATATATATGTATGTATGTATGTATGTATGTATGTATGTATGTATGTATGTATGTGTGTATGTATGTATCTATGTATGTATATGTATGTGTGCATCTGTATATGTATGTGTGTGTGTATGTGTGAGATGACAGTGAAAATTGTAATAGTGATTAATTAATTTAAACTTAACAGTATAATAATACAATTGTATTGTAGGCATTATTATATACTATGAATATTAGATTATTTTAATAAATACAAATAATTAATATAATATTCTTGTAACCGAATAGAATTTTCTAGTTTCTAATTTTAACCTATGAAATAAACAATTAAATTGGAAAATATTTAAACACTTAATGAGGAAGAAATGATATGATATTGTAAAAATTAAAATACGAAATTTGCATTGTTATGATGCAGAAAACAATTTGTAAAGGAATAAGATGTATATGTAAGATCAATACTCTAAACTTTGATAACCTTAATATATTTTTTGAATTTCAATTAATTACTAACCGCGAACCGCAAAAATGGATTCTTCTTCAGGTGAGGTTGACCTGAGATCCATACTGCCCGTATCAAGGCCAAGAGACATAAATATTGAACGACCTTTATCATTCTCGTCGTCCATTGCTTCCTGAGAATTATAATTTCTTACTAAATTTGAAACTAATCAAAAAACATTATAAAGAATTCATCTTAATCTCAATTCAATACAATGCAAAATTATTCATTATAATTAAAGAAAAAAATAAGTCGGCTAGATCGATATAAAATTACATCTTTCTGAGCGGGTAAATTAAGCGGATTTTCTGAGGTACCGGAAGTTAATACTATCATTGATTTTTCGAGGAAATCAACAGCTGCCGGATCTTTCACCGATTTTTTACCCTATAATAAGTTAAGATATAACATGATTACTTCTTAACTTAAAAAAAAGTTTTTGGAAATTAAAGCAAAATGTAATTTCAACAGGAATATAAAATAGTTTTAAAACATTAAAAATTTATTCAATTTTTCGGGTAAAAAAAGATCAAAACGATTCAATTTTTTATTAGCCTCAAAATTTTATCAAATAAATTCTAATTTATGGAACTAACTTTTTTGATTATAATATCATCTTTACCAATATACGCATTTTGCTCTTGTTTATGATGCTTCAGAATATGTTTCGTTAAATTTCCTGAAAATAAAATTTTTCTATTATTAATTGTTTAAGTATATTTTTTAACAATAAATATATTTCACATGAAAACTTCAATAAGAAACTTAAATACTTAACAATCAATAAAGCTAACAGCAAAAGCTATCTGTTAATTGATAGATTTAATAAAACAAAAATCATTCAAATTAAATTGATCAATGATTTCATTAAAAAAAAGTGAGAATGAAATAAATGAATGTAGAAGAAGTAGTGTAAAATGAAGTTAACAAAAGTAAAGATTAATAGATTTTGAACGGAATTGGTGAAATAATTATTAATCAAAAAGTTAAAGGTTTATGATTTTAAAGGAAGAGAAAGAGAAGAATTAAAATTTTCTTAAAATATTTTTACTTTGATTATCCATTTGTTTTGCAAATCTCGCAAAAAAATTTTATGAAATTGAAATTTTCCGCTTCATGTTATTTATTATGAAAGGATACAAAAAGTTTTCGGAAAATAAAGTTGAATTTTTCTTATTTTTGCTTTTGTAGGTGATTTCATTCATTGATTATAGTAGACTGCACAACTGTAACATTGGAAAATTGAATTGCATGATTAATTAAATTATCTTTGCACTCAATTAATTAGTCAATTTTTTTTCTCTTTTGTCAAGGTCTCTTGCTAGAAGAATTATCCATTCAATTTACATAATATAAATGTATTACATCGAATGAAAGAACAGATGCTGCACAAATGAATGAGTCGCATTATTCTTTGAATTTCTATTTCAAATTATGAATTTATTAATTAGAAAATATAATTGGAAGAAAAAAAATTGAATTAAAAGATATGTAAAAAGAGTAATCTTAAAAGAATAACATCCAAAAATATCTTTCATCTGAATAAAAACAGCTAATTTTGATCAGTGGCTAATGCTTGTAATATAAGAAGAACTTGAATATTTATTAAACTTATAAAATGATTACTGGAAACGAAATATTCAATCATCAGTTCAAAGAAATACTGGATATGAAAAGAAAAGGGATAAAAAAATTTATGTTTTCTAAAACGAATATAATGATCTGAATAGTTTTATAACAATGGAAAAGAATTTTTATCATTTATTTCAAGATTACTTAGCAAAATAATATGATGCTACTTTTTTCTAAATACATCTATTCAATCATTAATAAATTTTTCAAATTCCAGGAATATTAATTAATCAATTAATAACTTACTTCTTGATAAGTAAGATTTTTCTGATAAAATAATTAAACAAATTCTGCTGCATCTGAGAAAGTGAAAAAATTTTCCAAATGCGATTGAGTAAAAAAGTAGAAAATTTTATTCTTAATGCTATACTAAAATTTATTCTAACTATCGAAAGCAATACTGTGTTATGTAAAATTGGAACATAATTAAAGTATCATAGAATATAAGAGAATTATTTAGTGACATCTTTCTCTTAGTGAAATATATTAATTGTTCGGAAGAATAAAATCTCACAGTATCATGGAATATGGTAGTTAGTACATTTAATGATACTTTATAATTATTATTACTATTATTAAAATGTACTAATTGTTAGATAAGAATAAAGATTAAAATATTGTGAAATAGAGATGATATTATACTATTATTATTGAGATAAATTATTTTAAGATAATAATACAATACTACAGTATCGCAGTATACAGTTTAAAATGCAGTTTGAAAATGTTAATATCTTTAGCGAGTATCCATTACTAGTCGTTACTTGTACCTAATTTTTCATTTTTTTAATGCCAAATGATTTTTCCAGTCTCTCTATAATACAGCAAAGCAGCACTGCTAGCGAAATAAAGAAATTAGATGACCTGATAAGCTAAAATATACGTTCCAAACTATTCCAATTATTAATCGCACAAAAGATCATAGTAAAATATTTAAAAATATTACAATTCTTATTAGTTATTCGATCAACATGGATTAAATATGCTGTGCAAATATTTGAATGAATTATTAAGAAATTATCAGCTATCTTTTACAATAACTTTGATTTTTAAATTTCACCCCTACTGAATCGATGACTGAACAATTTCGATGAAATATTTTAAATTCATTATATAATATGTTATTTAATGCATGGTTTATCATATTTATCCTATGTTATCATTAATATTATTATCATTTAATTCAATCATGACAAAATTGAATTATTGATTCACTAAGAATGGAAAACTAATGTATTTAAGAAATGGGAAAAGGAAGTAAAATTTTTGCTAAATGTATTTTTAATTTAATTTCATTTCATTTTATTTTTTCGTATTTAAAATTAATTTCTAGAAATCAAATTTATCAGAAAATAAGTTAGATAGGGATAGTTTTTGTATTTCTTTTCCCTGCCATTTTTAATCACATTTATATTCAAGTTTATTCCTTCCTTCCTACATTCTTTCTAAATATTCAATTCAACAATGACAAAAATCCAAATCTTATCCGGTCAACATTATTATCATCATCAAATGGAAATATAAAATACAGGTTTCGGATAGAAATTTCTCTTTCTTCCCGATTATCATTTTTAAGACTTTACCCCCGTCCTTTCTTCCTCTCCCCCGCCCAACTTCCCACCCTCCTCCTCTTCCACTAAAACATCGGCGGTACTTTCCACAATAATGATCATTTCGTTTTGTCCCGCTTGTCTTACCATCCTCCGTCACCAGTATTATCATCACCAAAATCACCGAAGGCAAAATTTTTTCATGAGTAAAAATGCATCATGAATGCAAACAACGCAAACACAGAAGAATAGTAGACGATAATGATGATGATAATAGTGAATATGACAAAAGATGAAATTTGCCTGTAGATTAGTAAATATTATCTGATTAAATTACATTATCTTTTATCTATTTTAAAACAAATTTATTAAAATATTTCATTTATCTAAATGTTTAATTTATTTCGCTTGCTCTTATTTCCTATTTATGTATTCATATTTAAATTAATTATTTCACAAAACTAGCTACCACTAAAACTCTCTTTCGTTTTATCAACGATTCATACAATAAAGGAAAAAAATAATAACTAATCGTGTCACCTTTCGAGTATCGATGACAATGACTGTGACCATTATCATCATTATCAATCAATTATTTAAAAAAAATAATTTTCAGGTATATCTTCTTTAATAAAAATATCCGTTACATGAATAAGAATTATCAATATCTTTCATCATCTAACCATTTCCATCTATCAAAATTTCTAATCTTTTTTTGGCCTCCATTACTTATTATCATTTTATACCCTTCTCTATCCATTCCTTTCTCCCTCCATATTTCTGTCAGCAAAAAGGGGACATCCTATTGTAGTACATTTGACAATGACAATTCTTATTTACAAACCGGATATATTAGTGAGAAATATATAAATTTGATTACATGCAATAAATCGCAGAAAGAAACGGATACACCGTACTTTTTTACCAATTATTTACATATATCTTCTATTATTTGTTGAGAATTCTTTCTCAAGAAAAAGTACACATATGAAGGAAGCACATTTAATAGGAACTTAAAATTTTAAATAATTGAAGTTCAAAAAAAAGAAAAGACTTAAATAAAATTTACAAAAATTATATTCCAAACTAATAATATTATGAGCTAATCATTTTATTGCACTTTTTCCTTCATTTAATGATTGATACTAATAAAATAGTAAATGAATATAATTTATGACTTTTTCAAAAATTTTTTCTTTTTTTTGAATATAATGATTAGGAATGTTTTTTCTTTTTTCGAATATAATGATTAAGAATGTAATAACTGATATTTGATATGATAGATTCATTTAATCTAATAACATTAGTAATGACATATGAAAAGAGAATGAAAATATTTCGTCCTAATAACTTCGTGTAATGTAATGTCCTATTGCTATTGCTTATTATTTTTCTTTCTTTATACTTAAAAGCATTTTTTTTAAAAGAATAATTCGACCAAAAAATATATAAATATATGTGTATATGTATATGTATATTGATTCATTCAAATATATTATTATGGGAATGAGACAGAATTGAAATCCGGTTCATCTACTATTCCTTTTGAACAGAGCTTATTTCTTCAACAATTATCATCAACAAGATAATAATTTTGGTAATATCTTATTTTTGATCATTCTCAACTACATCTTAACTGTTGCTGATCAAAATTTTTCATTTTAATTAACATTGCATGGAATCGATAACCAAAATAATCGTACAAAAATGAACAAATATGATAAGTGGTGGTAATGATAATTATGATGATTGCAATTATGACAATAGTGATACAGGTGATGATAACGTTTCAGTTCCATTGATAATGAAAGCAGTAGTAATTGCTAATAATTATGGGAAAAGCAAGTTTTTAATAATGGATTTCATATTTTGCCAACAGAAATGTTTCCTAAAGCATAAATTATTTCAACGAAAAATTAATAGGCTTATTTTTGTTTTTATTATTATCAAATCATGTGTGAATAAAATTTACATTTATGAATTACAAGATGTGAAAAAATTATTTGTTGCGGAAGTTTCATGCCAGCAGCTGAAATAACTTATAATGATTTGAAATGATAAAATAAAGTTATACCATAAAAATGTTTCTTTAATGTTAAAATGAAATCATGCAAACCAAAATTCCACTATTTAAACTTAGATAAATTAAACTTGGATAAATGAAGTAGATAACTTAATTATCTAAATGGTGATAAGTTAAATGTTTGATAATGAAGACTTGATTATCTAGATGTAGGTATCTCTATAATCTAGACGGTAATAGATTAATCATTTAGACAGTGTGACAAATTTAACGCAGCAGATGGAGATATTAGATCATCCATACAGATGATAATGATAAAGAGAACAAAAATTTTGCAAACTGAAACTTTAGTCATGGTAATGTAATTGGCATTTTAATATTCCAAACTCCGTTATGCAAGAAATATAAATTGATTATAAATTGGAAAATAACAAAGAATAAACTAAAAATGAGTGGAATTCATTCAATTAGCGTACTTAAATTTAAAAGTTCTCGACGAAATTTTTCAGTAATTCATTTTTAGAAAATATCGATCAAAGATCAATTATTTCGATGTCTAACGAGTTGTTAGGATTGAAAAATTGCTTTTCTGATGATTTGTTGCAGTGAGAGATTAAAGATAGCTAATGATAAAAAATCGACGATTAGATAAGCTGTAATATAAGGTTTCTTACAAACTGGCAATAAGCAGTAAATTTTAATGCGTTAAATTCAAAAAAAGAAAGAAGCAAATTTATAGAAAATGAAATTATTAATAATTTAAACGGTAAAAATTATAAATTTCCTACCTTCTCATTTTTCATTCTTTTTTTTCCTACGGATATTATTGGAACAGTATAAGTATTAAAATATATTTTGGTTAAATAATTAAAACAAATGCATGGGATCTTGAATCAATCGATATCATATATATGCAAGTAATAATTAATTACTTCCACAAATAATTTATCATATAATGAAAATGGAAAACATTAAACATCCGCTTCAAAAGATGTAATTATTTTTAAGCATTAATAATTCCAAATCTGTTTCCAAAAAAAAACCACAGTTGCAAAATTAATCATAAATTTTTGTGGTAAGTTTGATGAAAATATAAGAATGTTAAAAAATGAATTTTCCAAGTTTTAATTAAAAAAGAAATGGGAAAATGATTTTATATGATTATAAAAAGGCGAAGGGAATGAGGCATAGATTTAATTTTCTTAATAAATTGCTAAATTTTAAAATTTATTTAAAAAAGTTGAATAAGCTGAAAATTATGAAAAATTGTTCATATGGTTGGAAACAAAATAAAGGCGGAAAAACAACAATTATAAAGAATTTGATTCTTAAAATCTCCAAAGATTTTTCTTAAAAATTGAATTAACAATAAGATAATATCATTTTTACTTTTTTTCCGACGATTCAAAATTTGAAAAATAAAAAGAAAAATAAAAAAGCGATGTATAAATTTTTCCGAATATAAATGATTTATTGCGTGATATGAAGATGGAGAAGGTCTGGTAAAAAAAAGAAAAAATGGATGACAAATAAGATTTTATCTTAAAAACACATAACAAATAAAATTTCATTAATTTTTATTCTCTTGGCTGATTAAATAAAACTTCTAATACTTTTAACCTTATTTTAATTTAATTAAATTGTAAATTTTATTGATTATTTAATTGTGTTTATTGGCTTTTGCTTCTTTTGTTATCCATCTCCAACAACTGTCTAATCAATTCTTTTGTGTGAACCGCAATTTTTATTATCTGCAAGTAAACAAGCTAATCCAGTTTACCAAAACGAAGTAATCAATGATGAAAGTTGCTTAGAAGAAATAAAAAGCAAACAGCCCGCGGGTAGAATAAAGATACATCATCGGGTGCAGCATTTACTAAAAAGTAGTAGTACCTGCTATGAAAAAGCGATCGTCTATGTCCGTTTTCATTTCACTTCATTTTAAAGGATATATCATTTGCTACCCTAGGCCGGTAAAAAAAATTGATAGATTTCATTTACATAGAATTTTAACAAAGATGAATAGAACATCTGACAAGACAAGAAGGAAATAAAAAAAATTGATACGACTGGATGAGCTCACTTCGAGATGAATGATTTTTAGGACAAATTAAGACGGGAAAACAAATTTTTTTACCAAAATGGCAAAAAATCTGATCAATTAATTATTTTCAGGCCATTAAATTTAAAATTTTATTCGAAGATAAGCTGAAAATTATCATAAAAATAAAAGGAAAGGAAAAAAGAGATATCAAAAAATAAAATGAATTAAATAAGTGAATGGAATTAGTTCAATTTTTAAACTTATTAATATCATATGCAATTAAATATTATTGATGCATATGTGGAAATTAAGAATGCATACTTTTTTAAGATAAACATGAAAAGAGAAGATTGGAATTATCGACGATATATAAGTCTCTTTTTCCACTTAGGATCAAAAAAAACCTTATTATATGTAACAGAGAAATTACCATTAATATTATCATTTCAGGTTTACTAAATTGTTGCAATTATTGGAAGGTTTAAAAAAATGAATAATTTTCGACATATTAATATTAAATGGATAGGCAATTAAACATTCGGTAATTATAGCAACTTCGCATTATTAATTAATCAATCAGTTAATTGAACCAATTAAAGCTAATAAATGGGAATTTTAGACAAAAAAGAAAGGAAAAAGTGCTAACCTTTAAGTCTTGATGATTTGCCACAAAATTTGCAAACGTATGGCTTAAGTGCGGTATGAACGGATCGATGTTCCGCTAAATTAGACCGGAACCGGAATGCTTTACCGCAAATTTCACAAATAAATGCTTTATCAGTATGAAACATATGCTGGTGTTGTTGAAGTAATTTTTGGCTAGCAAAAGTCTTCGGGCATAAATTGCAGATAACCTCGTGAACCTGAGATGACAAACTAGTGAGAGGATTTGACTGAGTTGATAAAATAATAGCAGAAGACGGTAATGATGGTGCTGGTGATATTGTTGGTACTATTACTGTTGCAGGTGTTGTTATTGTTGTTGTTGTTGTTGCTGCTACCGGTATTGCTGTTGCTGTTGTTGTTACTGATGATGATGATGATGATGATGGTGATGATGACGATGATATCTGGTGCTGATGACGATAATGATGATTCTGCTGCTGATATTGGTGATGTTGTTGATGCTGCAAATGTGGAATGGAATTTACTGCTACTGCTGTAGCATTAATAATAGTAGTGGCAGTAGCAGCAGTAGCAGTAGTGGTAGTAGTAGTAGTAGTAGTAGTAGTGGTAGTAGTAGTAGTAGTTCTAGTAATAATAGTATTACTGACAGCAATCTTATTGTCTCCGCCTTCGGGCGTTGTTGTCGTTTGTAGCACAGTATTATTACAACTATTTACTACTATCACTATTACTTATGCTATTGCTATTTCGGATCGCGTTAGCAGCTGCTGTAGCTGCTGATGCAACTGCTGCAGCTGCTGATACCAGTGCAGGTAACGTAGTAGTTGTTGATGATGATGATGATGATAATGATAATGATGATGATGGTGATGACGATGATGATAATAGTAAACTGTTTCCACTCATATTTTTGTTAACAAATGTCACCGTTTTGAAGAAAGAAAGAAAATAATAATATTTATAATGATAGAAGGAAAAAAATTCCGTACGGTTTAAAACCGGTTCTTTTTTCTTTTCCCGAAGCAATTTCCGGATTACCAAAAAACAAAAAATTATTCGTCAATTTTCCAATTTAGCAATAATAATACACCAATCGTCGTTATCATCTTTTAATGGCAATATAGCCAAGAATCTAGCAATAATCATATAGGATGGTAATGATGATAATAATGATGATGATGATGATAATGATGATGGTGATAATGATGATGATGATAGTGATAAATAATTTAGCATCACTGAAAATTAAAAATTTCCTTCAACGAAACTCATTATAAATTTTTAGAAAATTAAATTCAAAAAATTAGAAAATTTTTTCTTGTTAACAAACTTTTTTGTTGGGATAAAAAATTGAAACATGAGCTAACTGAAATATTTTTCTTTTTAAAATTAGGAGTATCATCCGTCGCATTTTAATAGAATGAAATAAGACTGCCAAGAATAGAAGAAAAAGGAAGTCATCCTTGTTTGTATATGTATGGCATTTCCTTACCTTTACAGGAAGATTACGATGTATGTGACAAAAACCTACGTTGATACCCACATATGTACACTGACGCACAAACAGACACATGCACACATACAAATACATCCATATATTATAATACATATATTTTAGATAGATAGATTGATATAAGCTCCGTCCTCCTTTCCCCTCCTATATAACGATAACGACAAACGGGTGACATGGTGGACATGTTTCTTCTTGATGGTTGGATGGATGGGTGGATAAATGGATGGATAGTTTTGAAAAGAGCAGAATATTATCGTGTATTGGTGTTGATAGAAGGAAGTCTTTCCACCCCCGCGGTAACAGTTCTTGATAACTTTTGTGGGATGATGTGACGGTAATGATCAGTATTACTGGATTGAACATTTAAAGAAAATGGGAAAAAAAATGTTGAAGAAAAGTTTGATGCTACTACTAGTACTACTACTACTACTACTACTACTACTACTACTACTACTACTACTACTACTACTACTACTACTACTACTACTACTACTACTACTACTACTACTACTACTACAATTTGAATTTTAAAAATATTTTTTATCGATTATTATTTTTGTTTAATTCATAGGAAAATTTAGAATTGATTATATATAAAGTCTATCCATAAAAGATGATATAAAATTTGGATTTTAAATTTAATTATATCTTTTTTCGATTACTACTTTGTTTAGTTTATAGTAATAATTTATAAGTAGACTAATAATAATATGCATTTTTTTTTTATTTCATGATGATTTTCTGTTTTTTGGAATAATTGAAAATATGAAAAGTTTTAGGGAAGAAATTGGGTTTTTTTCGTTTTTTTAATCAATTTATATTCCGTCTTTTTCCTTTAATTTTTCTTTCGGCTCTGTCTTCACTTGTTTCTTTTGTAAAAAATTTTCAATTTCAGATATAATGTATTCGGATGAAGAAAGAAGTAGAGTGGTAATTACTGGAAGTAAAAGCTTAGCAAAATGAAAATGATTCGAGGGATGTGAGGAAAAAAAGTGATTTTTATTTTTATTAATTGGATTTTAATGAAAGGAATTTTTTGACAAATTTCAAATATTTTAAATTAAATTTACAATCAAAAAATACTTTAACAATGTTCATTTATGCTAATTAGAAAAATATTAGTGCTATCTGAATTTTATTTTGCATCATAATGAATTTAATTAAATGTTAATATTTCTAGATATCTATATAAATGCATGCATGCTACTGAAAAATTCTTATTTAAATATTCAAGTATTGTTATTACAATTAGTATTATTATTACTTATTATTACTATTATTATTATTTTATAATTACTATTATTATTATTATATTATTATTATTATTATTATTATTATTATTATTATTATTATTTTATTATTATTTATTATTATTATTATTATTATTATTATTATTATTATTATTATTATTATTATTATTATTATTATTATTATTATTTTATTATTATTATTATTATTATTAATTATTATTATCATTATTATTATTATTATTATTATTGTTCTCATTATGAATATGAACAATAATATATCGTCCTAGCATTATCGCAAACAATGATCATATTAACAAAGGATAGGTAATATAACAAGGATAGATGTAAATTATGATACGAGAAATACTATAAAAGATGATATAGTGACGATGATAATTACAATTTTCAAAAAGTTTATTATTACTTTTTTTTTGTCTCTTTTTGTTGCTATCCGATTACAATGAGATTATACTAAATAAAGTTATCGAATAAATTTGTTAACTTGTAAATTAGAACTTTGTCTTTTCCCTCCTTTTCTTTCTTTCTTTTTTCCTTCCTTTTTCTCTTCCATTCATTCATTTATTCATTCGCTGATATTTTTACAAACGAAAATTTAAAAAAAGAAATTGCTATATCTTTTAACAAATTTAATAAAAATGAAAGATATAAAATCGTAAACGAACATAATTTAATAATATTACCTTATCACTTTTTTCCATTTCTTTTGTTTTACCTTATCACTTTTTTCCATTTCTTTTGTTTGATTTAATCAACGTTAGTAAAAAAAAATGATGATATTTTAATCATAAATTTATCATTTGCCTTTATTATTTTATAGATTTTTTCGTAAAAAGTAGGCTAACATTATTTATTCCACATAATATTAGTATCAACAAAAAGTAACAAACAACAAAAATAACAACTATAAAAACAGTAATGACAACGACGGCGACAACAATAAATATAATAATAATAACAGTAACGGTAGAAAACAGTGACGAAAGACAAATAGTAACGATAGTATTCATAAAAATTGAAATTTTCAACACTAAAAATAATTAGTAAAGGCGATAATTATTAGTATCAATAATATGAATTATTATTCCTAACGATATTATTATTATTATTATTATTATTATTATGGTTATTACTATAGTCACCACTACTATTTTTTACTATATAATAAACATTTGTGACTAATAAAAAGTAATTTCAAAATAGATAAATTACAGAAAAATAAATTGGTAATATAGAACGGAAAATGGATAAATTAGTATTTTCAATGTATTCATAATATTTCCTTGAACAGTAAGCATTTGTGATAATTTAAATTATAAAAAATAAACTGATAGTAAAAAAAGATAAAATAAAAGATGGGTGATAAGTTATAAAAATTATTCGCAATGTAAACTCAAAACTACAATCAAAAGAAAAAAATAGTAGCTTGTCGGCTCGTTCTGTTGATTACTTTCAGAGGAAGACAAAATTGTCTGACGAAATGATGAAAAGGTTTATAGTCTCTCTATCTACTTGGCTCGTTAAGTGAGCCAGCGTTGCTAGCTAGCCAAAAGCAAGTGATATCCGATTGGCTAACACAATATAATATAAACAGGCAGATAAAACGACAAGATGAATGAAAATGAACAAGAGACAGATGTTATGGGGAATGAGACAAGCTTTTAGCCATAGGGTATTATAAAATATATTTGTACCAAAGATCGATACAGGCATTCATAAAGAAGCCTTTATGGTACCTTCTTGCCTGTCAACCGCACAAGCATCATGGAAACGGAATTGAAGCCCAATAGGATATAAGAAGATTGGAAAAAATGAGATGGAGAAGAAGGAAGTGATAGCATAAGGGTAGTAGCACAAGACAAACTCTCTCACTACAAAAATTTGATTGGACTTCGAGAAAAAACGACGACAGACCATCGAGACCAGAAGTTAGAACTAATTCAGCCGTTGCTAACTGCATCCTACTATACCATACAAACAGCTCTTACAACAAAATCTATTAATATCCTGAATTGAATCAATCACTACCAACTTCCACCATTTATCATCATCACCATCATGAGCATCATCATCATCAACCATCACCACTATCATCATCACTATCACCATCATCATGAACATCATCATCATTATCATCATCATCATCATCATCACCATCATCATCATAATCATAATCATAATCATCATCATCAACCATCACCATCATCATTGTCGTCACCATCATTACAAATTTGCCAGCTGTTATTCCTTTCCACGCTTTATCTTAGTTACAAGGATAAAACTGGATAAGAGACAAAGAAAATATCCTAAAACAAAAAATATAATAAACTTACCATATTCCATTTGTAACCGTTAAAATATTCGAGCAGAAATTGGTGTAATCTTGGGTATAATGATAATAATAATGATGGTATCAACACGATGCAATATTCACCATTCAAGAAAATAGATAATGATTAGCAATGATAATATCATATCGACAAGCATCATCGAATAATTCATTTTTCTTTATTTATCTCATATTACTTTAATGTAAATATGAAACATTATAAAATAATTCTTAAATTAAGCAAACAAAAAAGAAATAAAGATTAAAATCCAATAATTTAAAAAATGTCGTGCATAACAATGATTTTAAATTTTTCATTTACAATTTAAACTTGAAAGGATTTTTTTTGCGGTAAAAAGAGAGAAAGATATATAGGAAGAAAAGAGAGAAAGATATATAGGAAGTTAAAATGATAAAGAAAGTGTAAACAATTTTATTTTGGATATTTCTCGGATCGGGATCACGGATAATAGAGTAAAATTTATAAGCGAATACTGTAGATGATATGTGCAATAGAATAAAACTTCGAAACTGAAAATTTTCTATGCTAAATTTACAGCAGTTGAAATGCTTCATTTTTCTTTTATCATTTTTGTTTGAAAAAATTTTCGATTTATTCCATTCCCTTAAATCATTTTTTCTCTTTACTTTTTTCTCAATATTAATGGTTGCAGGAAATTTGAGAAATATTTTGAACAAAAAGTGATAACATTACTGGAACTTTTAGTACTCATTAAGAAAATTTCGATATTCTTGATTTGAATGGATTTCTTTCAAAAAAAGAAACTTCATAATTAAGCTTAATATTTGGATATTTATTAATGAGCTATTTCTTTATTCGCCGTAAATTTATTATTTTTTCAACCCACCAAACTATTCGAAATATTATTCTGAATAATACAATAACAGCATCAACAACTATATGCCAGATACGACTATTAGAAACGCCAGATACCAACTTATCGAAATCTCCTAAGATATCATTCATCCATATCAAATGGTTAAAACTGTCGATATTATTATCCATGAACGAAATATTTAATTTAAAAAATTTGGGTTAATTTTAAAACAAACTAAATGCATAATAATACTCAACAATAATATCAAAAACATTCTTTTATATTAGTATACTAGCGAATTTTCGAATAATTATAAATCGGATATCAGTCAAATTATCAATTTTCCCGATTTATTAATGACCAGAAATCAAATGTTTTTAATTATATTTGGCTAGAATTTCAATATATAATTCAAACTATGATTTGAAACAATCCCGATGTATTTATCGTCAGGAATTGGTTTACTTAAATTAAAAAGAATTAAATATAAGTAATATCAGTAATATCGAAATATTTTGAAGCATATCGCGACCTTTTCAACTAACTACATATCGGTATCAATCAAAATCAATTTTCCAGATTTCCTGAGACTTATATGATTTTAATCATTTAGTTGGCGAAACTATCTAAGCCAAGTTTACTTGCTTAGCTAGGAATATATCACGGGTCTAGAATATAATTGTTATTTATGATATACTTACTGTACAGGCTTTAAAAATCGTAAAGTAAGCTAAAAGGAGGAAGAAGCGAAATAAGAGAGGAAATCAATAAAAATGTCGAAGGGGAATGCCTAAGCTATGGTTTATTGCTTATGGTCTTACACATCAGGCCTAACTGACGATGCATATTTGTGATTGTGAGGCTAAGGCCTAGGATAATTGCGCGCTCCTCATATGTGCTGTGTCTGTTGTGTGAATTGTAGGCAGAAACAATATTCAAGTAGTATGGTTAGTAGTTGTTATATGTGTGTCGGGAATGGCAATGAAAATTGAAAGGGTGGATGGAGAAGGAAGGAGGGAAATAGTGGTTTAGTTGTTAGGTTTTCGATCGGAAAAGCTTGGCCAGATGAAGAAGCATTATTATTTATACAGACAGATATGACGACGACTAACTGCATATAAAACATCAACCCACACATTATACATCCACGCATAAGCCTACACATACACCCACACACATGCATATGTATATATATACATACATACATATACATATATATGTAGTAGACAAAAATAATAATTAAAATTGTTAATCTCTATAATTTCTTTTATCCTATTCCTAACCATTTCTGTATAGTCTTTTATTTATTTTTTGCAAATCTTGTCTCAATTGCAGGATAGTGATAGTAGTAGGAGTGAATTTCTTATCACTCCTACTACTATAATAGTAACAACAGTAAGCAAAATTATCAATCCAAGTTTAATCATAATCCCGTTAATTTTTTTATGCATCCTATACCACCTTATCCTATATATCAAACAATAATAATTAACAACATCAATAATCTTCAGTGATCCCTATCAATCCTTATCCGCTTATAATGTTCAGTTATCAACAGCAATAACAATCTTCAATGATCTCTACCATTCTTTCTGATTAATGTTTATTTTTCTCGGAATTCTTATTCGTATGGTGATTTCATTTTGCATTATATATTTAATTTCTTCCTATGATGATGACCTACCACTAATAGTAGTAGTAGCACTAGTAATAGTAGTAGTAGCACTAGTAGCAGTAGTAGCAGTAGTAGTAGTAGTAACAACAATAGCAGTAGTTCAACGATTCGAATGTATTATATGACATCTTCTAAATCTGAAAATCTGTGCTACTTCTTCTATTGCATGATTTCTGTGTACTTACTTCTCAGTTATTTTCCCCTTTCCCGCTCCCCCGTTTCCTAATATACTATTTTTATACCTCGAATCATTATACTGATTTGTAGTATGAAAATTTGAAATACTCTATAACATTCTGTTGCTTGTATGTATCGAAATGTTTTTCCCGCAGTGCTATTTATAAAAAATCGATACCATATCGGCGGCATTTGATGCCACTTTACTTACTCATTTCTCGAACCTACCCATTTCTCAAATGGCTATGACAAGAAGATCTAACGGATAGTATAGAAGAAAGAAGAGAAAAAAGGAAGCCGGAAGTTATCGTCATTTCTAACATTTGCAAAATCAACATCATGCTTGCTTCTACTTCACTAGGCCTGTTTATTACAACTTGGCTCATTTTAAGGCGCTAAACACATATTAGTTATGTACATGAAAACGCACAAAAGTGTTAGATCTATACTGCTATTACATATTTAAGTAAAGCTAAGACCTAATATTTTTCGCTGCATACTTCTATGTATTTCTTATATAATTTTAACAAACTCAACCTTAGTTTTATTTAAAAGTTTAAATGCATAAATTGTTGTAAAAGCATACAGCGACGAAAGCCTAATATTATCTTTGTACATTTTAATAAAAATAAGGCCTAACGTCATTTTTGAGCCAAAGGCTGATACACACATATATCTCTACAGCACAATATGATAATTATATTTAATAAAATTACTTATTAACATAATGTATGAAATTTAGAACTTTGGACAATTATAATGTTAATGACAGATATTAGAAAGATTGACTTGTTTTCTAAAAAATTTCAATTTAATTTTCGATAAATTATGTTTTGATATTTTTTTTTAAATTGTATAAGTTCTAAAAAAAGTGTTTTCTAAAAATGTTTATGAAATTAAGCTTGAGAGGTTAATAAAGCATTATAAGACAAATTAACAGAAATTAAAGAATTTAGAAATCTAAAAAATATGCGCAAGTAATATTATTTTAATAAGCGATCAGCTTCAACAACGCAAAAGATAATAATTTAATCCACGATGAATTATATAAAATGGCTTAATTATCAGTATATTTATTGATTCTATATGATAAGCTATTAGATTCATAGAAAAAATAGTAGATTAGTAACTGATCCCAAGTTTTTTCGAGAAGGATATTATTAGGTACAATCAGATTATCGGATAATTTTCAATTTGTCTTTCCTTCAATGTATTTCTTGCATCAATCATTTACTTATTATTGATTAATATGCTAATTTAAAGGTTTACCAGTAATATTATATATAGACCCAACAAATTATGAAAAATTTATAATAATTCATATCCCTTTTTTTGTTGAATTTAGTTTTAGTTTTAATTATCAAAAAAAAAATCTTATAATGTAACGGATAGTTGAAAATGTTTATAAAATTTATTTGTAATCTTTATCAATGATATTTTTAAAATCAGCAGTAAAATGCTTGTTAAATCAAAAACCATTTTTTACTAAAAAGAATGAAATATGAAAGATCAAAGGATTGTATCGTTTATTATTATTGTTAGCATTATCATCGTTATTAATATTAAAATATTCATATTGATATAGTTATTTTAAAAATTATTTCTTATCAAAATTTAAAGAAAAAGAATTGGAATGAAATTTCAACTGCTTGTTGGACAATGGAAGAATCGGGATAAATATCGAAAGAAATGTGATAATACGATTCAATGTAAATAGTAATAATGATAATGATTATAATAAGAGATCGAATAAACTGGACAAAATTTAAATAAGGATGTGCTCGGATGGCTACAGATCGAAACAATTGCTACTTAACCATCAGCAACTAAATTATCAAAAATTTCATTTTCTCCTAATCTCTCAATTATTATTATCTTCAACAGACAAATTGAATTCCTACTCATTCTCTTCTCTTCCCGCTTTTGTCTTCTCCCATTTTTCCTCATCGCCTGCGGCTTTTAAAAAGCGCAAAAAATCGGTAGATAATTTGGAAAACTAGAGATGAGAGAAGTACGAAAGACAGGAAAGCAAAGTATTGTTTGTATGAAATAATCGCTATAAACTTTGCGGCATCGTTTCAAATCTCAACTTTATTCTCTTTCTCTTCCTTTTCTCCATCTTTCATATCTGAATTTTTTTACAACAAATTTGCTAAATCAAAACAGATTTCACAAGATAACAGCTAGAAGAATGAAATGTGAAGGAATTAAGAACGAAATGAAAGGAATGGATAAACTTTACAGTACCCTTTTAAAATTCTTTTTTCATTTACATTCCCATTGATCTCATTAGTTAGAAGCACCAAAATGAATAGGAGGAATGAATGAATGAATGAAATGAATGAATGAATGAATGAATGAATGAAATGAATGAATGAATGAATGAATGAATGAATGAATGAATGAAATGAATGAATGAATGAATGAATGAATGAATGAATGAATGAATAATGAATGAATGAATGAATGAATGATGAATGAATGAATGAATGAATGAATGAATGAATGAATGAATGAATGAATGAATGAATGAATGAATGAATGAATGAATGAAATGAATGAATGAAATGAATGAATGAATGAATGAATGAAATGAATGAATGAAATGAATGAATGAATGAATGAAATGAATGAATGAAATGAATGAAGAAAGAAAGCTGTATATATATATATATATATCCCTTCTTTCACAATATTCCTTTTCAAAATTGAACTAAACTAAAACTGAAATGAAAAGCCATTTCGAAAATTATGTTTAGTTCAAAATGCACAACAGCAACACATACATATATACACATACACACACACACACACACACACACACACACACACACACACACACACACACACACACACACACAACAAGCAATTCTCTTGGGATAGTTAGTTTTAGTTTGCCTTCTGTTATTTTACAGTTGTTTGTAGCTTAATTTAAGTTAATTTAGTTTGGTCCTTCCTCCTCAAATCCTTCAATTCTCCTCCCTTCCTTCCTCATCCTCCCTCTTCCTCTTCTCCTTCCCTTCCTTCCCCTCCTCTTCTTTCTCCTTCTCACCTCCTTCCTCCTTCTCATCCCTTCCTCCTTCTTCTCTTCTTTCTTCTTCCTTTCTTTATCCTTTATCCTTCAACATTTTCATCCTTATCATTCAATTTCATCTATCCATCACCCTCTTCTTTCTTTCTTTCTCCGTTCTTCTTTTCCTTTCTCTTTTGCTGTCATTTCTTTTCGTTCTTTTCAAAAAATCTTTTTAGCTGAAAATTTTTTAAATGTCACTCATTCATTTACCGCCTGTTTCCTACCTTGTGTTATTAAATTTGATCTTAAAAAATTCTATACTATTTCCTCTTCCTCCTCCTCTTTTTCTTCCTCCTCCTCCTAATCTTATTGATAATAATAACATGAATAACATTGGTGTATTATCGATAATGGTTGTAGTATAGTAATGATCATATTCTTTTTTGTTTCCTTCATTCTCATTGAATCCCTATTAATATTATTATCACTTATCTATAACTAAGAAAATAATTATCTTAATTAATCCACATACATATACATACACACATACATATATATATAATAACACAACAGTTAAAAATAAGATGAAGACGTAGAAAAAGAAAGTTTAATTTACAACACGAAAGCTTATAATCACATGCACATCAACACACAGCTGACACATACACACACACACACACATACACCATACACACACACACACAGACACATATACACGTATACATATATATATACAATACATGCATACACACATACACACACATACACATACATATATATATACTCACATACACACAGACACACATATATAACAGATATCACAGTTTTCTCGTGGGAAAATGCGAAAAGTTTGCTTTCTTTATATCATAAGCAAGAATTAGTAAACGATCCAGAGAATCGTTTCTGTTTTTCATCCCTCTGCTCTAAATCTCTCCTCTTTTTTCATTCCTTCTTCCTTTTCTTCCTATATTTTGCTTTCATTTCAAATACTAATCATAATTTTGAATTATAATTAATCGATTTACAATTTCTCTGTCCACTTATTTTTTATATATATTGTATGTATGTATATATATATACATGTGTGTGTATGTATGTATATGTGTGTGTGTATATGTAGGTATGTGTATATATATATACATACATGTGTGTATATTTGAGTACGCGTGCGTGTATTTCTGTAAGTACGTGTTTGTGTGTATGTGTGTGTGTGCGTGCGTGTGTGTGTGTGTGTGTGTGTGTGTGTTGTGTGATTGTTTTCAATAATTGCCTGCTTCTTTTACAATGTTGTTAATTAAAATTTAAACGAAAAATTTTTTCTTTTTAATATTTTACAAAGATCTAAAGGGATTGAATATATATATCACATATCATTATTATTATTATTGTTATTATTATATTATTATTATTATTATTATTATTAATTATTATTATTATTACTATTATGATTATTACCGTTATTATTATCATTATTATTATTATCAGTTATTATTATTTATTGTTACTATCGTCAACAACATAATTATTATCATCATATTTTTATGTATGCTCATTTTATCAATAATAATATGACAACAATTGTTTGAATTCTTTTTTTACAAATATCAGATTAAATATAATTTTAATGCAGGAGAAATAAATAAAAGGACGAATATTTATGACGATCAAATGATCAGTGAATAATCGCCGCTTGTTAGATAAAATGGAATTGTTGTTTGAGCTAATAAGCTTAAAGGAATTATGAAAGGTTCAGTATGAATTTTTATAAATTGTCCTTTTTATGATCAAATAGAAACACTTTTTACTGTTTACCTGCACCCTAACAGTAATAGTAAATTTAGATAGACAGTAAATTTAACTGGGGAATTTCCACTGATATTGTAAATGAAAATTTCTAGTGATAAGCCAGAAATGATAAAGCAAAAATAGTAAAAAAGAAGCAAGAAATATTAGCCTAATTTATCTTTCATATAGTTTTATATTTTCATATATATTATTTTTTTAAGTCATTATTATGCTACTATATTGATTTTTATTAATTACATATATGTATAATTGAATATTTATATCCAGTTATGCATATTTTTAGATTGTTTAAATATATTCAGTTTAAACTAATTTAGGATTTTAAAATTATTGAAATGGCAAGTTTTAAACGATCTCATATAAAAGTGTTAATCAAATTCATTCAAATTAAAATGCCAGAAAAGCTAAGTACAATGAATATATTTTCAAAACTGATATTTATCATTCTAATTATTATTATTTTTTGATATTTCAATTAGCTTCGTTAGCTCAGTTCATTTCATTTCCTTTCAATAAAGTTAAATATTAAAAGATGAAAGGAGAGAAATTAGTAAAATAACAAAAAGGAAGAATCGAACGAACAATTAAGCCAAGACGAGTTTAGCTAAGCCAAGAAGAATGAATGAAGTTGAAAAAAAGTATGAATAAAATGATTGTAAATGAATAAAAAAAATAAAAGAAGATGGATATTAAGTATATATATATATATATATATATATATATATTGCAATGATTGCCGTTTTTTTTTTCTTTTCCTTTTTTTATAAAAAAATGAAAAATAAGTTTTACCTAAACTAAAATAACGATAATAATGATAACAGCAGCAGTAATAATAATTCTACTAATCAATAATAGTTATAAAATTGACAATAATAATTGATAATATCAACGATATTAGTATTATTTATACCTAAAATAATTAATAATGATAATAAAAGCAATAATAATACTAGTAATGGACAATGAAAATACTAATAATAAAAGTATTGGAAAAGAATTGAATAATGATGTGGGATAGCACGCTGCAAGTTGCCAATCAAAATCATTCCCAAATCATCTATCTTTTTCCCATCCTGAAACTATATATCTATTTTATCACTAGATTAGTAAATCTCTGACTATTTTGATGAACACTTGTCAGCTTAATATGCATACTTGATAATGCTACACTTCATTCCTCCTCTCTTTATGCAGTCGAGCCGATGAAACTAAAACGAAAACAGTGAAAAATAACAATTGGAATTCGACGTAATATAAATTACGCGTTCATCATTCCATAATTCTAATAATAATTATATCTAATGATAGGACAAATATAACAAATATGTGAAACAAAGAAAAATGATATGAAAAAGAAAGAAAAAATATATGGAATAAAATAAAAATAGAAAAAAAAAGAATTGAGATAATGGGAATATATTTTATTTCCATTATTTGAAATAAATGAATTCTTTTATGGTACTTGACTATTGGTGATAAGGTAATGATAATGAATAGACATGATAAAATCATTATATTGATAATCTTTCTGTCAAGATCAAAAATGGTGAATATAAATATAGTAGTATAAAATTTTCCTGTTGATATCTTTGTTGATGAATACTTCTCCTATTAAGAATATGCGCTGATAGCAACAATGATAATAAATGATATGGTAAGATTTTAATATTGAAAATTTCATTGTTGATTATTAATAATGTTATTACCATACCATGATGGTAAATATGATATAACAAGATTTTAATCATCTCAATTTCATAATTGGATAAAAAAGAAAAAATTTTTTTGTGGTACATTGAAAGAATCAGATGCAAGATATTAAAATGTTAAATGATCTATGATAAACATGATAATTGTTGAATAGACGATAATTAATAACGATAATACCATATAATCTGATAATAATACTTCATAACTCATAAAATGGAACGAAAAATTCAGAGAAGAAATCCACAAAGTCATATAATATCTGAAATTTTATTTTTATATATAAATAATAATTTGTCAATAAAATATTCCTACATTAATTCAGCCAAAAAAATTGAAATTATTCATTTCTGAATTTGCCAATTTGAAATTTAAGAATTAATTTTAATAATTTTTTTTCTAAAATTATTTAATTGAATACTTGAAATGCATGCACGCAATAATTAATTAATATGAATTTTGCTTCCATTTACATTTAATAGCAAACACAGATGGCTCAGCCTATTTGGCTAATAATTAGCGGTTTCAATATTTACATATGATTGAAGTAGTAGATCGAACTCGAATAATAATTTATCATTTATATCAGATGATAAAAACGATTTCTACTGTGTATTTTTTGAATAGCAATGTAATTTAATTAAACCTAATTAAATTACTGTTCGCATATATCTAAATTTCAACGTGTTATTAGTTATAAAACTGAACAATTATTAGTTTAAATTTTTTTGAGTATTTTAAACTTTGTGTGAAAAAAATTTTAAAATGCATTTTTATATTCAAATATAGTTATATATGATATTAGTTTGGAAATTTAAACTTAAAATAGCATAATTAGAATCATTATTTTATCATATCTCTATATGTCAGCTTAATTAAAAGAGAAAAAATTAATATTTAAAAGTTTATGCAAAAATTATAAATTATGAACGAATGAATTGATTTGTCGGTTTGAGGATACCAATAGCTGATGAATGACGGATGAAGGTAAATATGATTATGTTAGTTTCAAGAATTGATTGTGATTTAAAAATGACTTTTCTAGAAAATATATGCATAAAAAATAATAGTTATTAATTTTTTTGTTCCAATTTTTTTAGCTTACTGATTGAAATTTATTTAAATATAATTTTAAATAAATTATTTAAAATTATGTTTAAATATTTATATGTCTTATGGCTAGAACATTTGTGCCGTGCGCCAACCTCATGTAATTATATGTTTATATTGTACATTATTTTATCATCATTAAGATTAATTATTAATGATTGATTAATATGATCTATTTCGTAAATGATATATTGGCTGTTGTAAGATTTGTCTATTCTTTATTATCATTTCTAGTTTATCATTTATATGATATATATATGCAGAAAATGTAAATGTAAAATGCATAAACATATTGAAATTTTTTAGATGAGATTGAAAACTAAATTTAAATTTGTCCAATTTTATTTTTTCAAATTATTGTTTTTACAAATAGTAATTCAAAAATTTATGATAAAATAGAACGAACTCTTTTTTCTTGATTTTATACATTATATTTTTAAAGCCTTTTTATTTCGTGAATTGCTTTTTATTGAAAGTTTAGTTTGGAAAAAAAGACAGAAGGAAAAAAATTGAAGAAATATTTTCGATAAATTATGTGTATGTGCAATAATTCGTCCGGTTTTCATAAATTACTCGAAACTCTTTGACAAATGACCTTTGACTTACAAATGATTAGGTAACAGTTTCGTCAGAAAAGTTATTGGAATACGATTAAAGGCAATAACTGATTGGTCGGATAACAATGATAGATGTATCAGATAATTTTATCAGGAACAGGTAATTTTATTATTAAATAATCAATAACCAGTAACACGTAAATTTTACTCCTAAATAATCAGTAAAGGTAAGTTGAAAAGATAGGGGCGGGAGCAGTTGGATAAGATGGAAGGTTTTTTTAAAAGGAAGTGAGTGATAAATTTCTTTTTTTTTGGATTGCATAATAACACAAACACTTCAATATTTCATCCTTACAAGTTTTTGCATTAATATATGCATCATGCATCGTGATGCATCATGCATGATGCATGCGCAATGCATGCATGTGACAAAATGTACCTAACCTAAAAATTGTAAACAAAACGGGAAAAGAAATATCAAAATATTATTACATTATCTATCTATCCATCATTTAAGTATGAAATAGTATGATTGTCGTAGACGTATGTTATCTATATATGTCTATACATATACGCATGATGAAGAACAAGAAACAAAGTTGAGGTTGAGATGGGATGAAAATTAAAAATGAATGTAAAAATATGAATTATTGATTTTTTCATTACTTCGCTTTTTCATTCTTTTATTTTCTTCGCTTTTAGTTTATTGCCATTTTGATAGTATTGTAAAACTCCGAAAAGAAATTTATAATTAAAGGATTAATAAATTAATCGAAAAAAATAGTATAAAAATGATTCTTTTTATTACAATAAAATTATTTAAATTATTTTAGTTTTCCCATTTTTTCCATTATTTTTGTCCTTATTTCAAGTTTTTTACTAAAAGTCCATGCTGACATTTCACAGTAGTCTTTTAAAGTTTGTTTTTAAGTGTTTTTTTTAACGATACTTAAATTTCCAAATGCCTAAAAAAAGATTTTTTGAAGTATAGGAGAATATTTGAGTTAATAGTAAGCAAAAAATCAAAAATCAAAACTCGTATTTGTTCAGTTCATATTCAAAAATTTTGACCTATCTTGAAATTATTACATTGAAAAGAAGGCGAGAGTAAAGAGGTGGGAAATAAGTGAAAATTTATTGCAACTTTTTATATAGTTGATTGTAATAACTAAATCTACTTAAAATAACATTAAAATTAGTCAATCAATAAAGAAAAGTATATAAATGCGAAGAAAATGAAGAGGGAAAAGAAGAAGATTTAACTATTAACAAAATGAAAGTAAAATAGTATCATCCAGTAATTTCTGATATGGAAAATTTTCGTCCTTTTTTGAATAATTTCAATATCTTATTTATTTAGTAGTACAAAACTAATATTTTTGATTATTTTTTTGAAATTTGAAATTATTTTAAAAAAAATTATTTTTGAAATTATTTAAGTTTTTAAAACAAAAAGAAAACTAATTTTTTAAGTGTAAAATAAAACTAACCGATAAAACATCAATAAATTATTGTTGACAAAGTAAAAATTCTATATATTAATATGAAGTAGTAATATAATACTATTTTACTGATTAATTTATATTTTTAAACACAAATATACGAGTGGAATAAAGTAAGATTTTATTATTATTAAATGAAAAAACTTTTACTAATTTTTTGAACAAATTAATCATTTAACAATTCCATTCGATGGTTTAATTAATATTTTATGCTGATATTACAGTTCTTTCTAATATTATTTAGAGTTCAAAAAATTTTTCAAAAATAATTATTACTATTTTATCAATTAATTTAGATACTATGTTGAATAATATGAAATATACTAATAGGAAATTAATAATTTACGATTCATTTGTTCATGTGTATGTGTGTGTGTGTGTGTGTGTGTGTGTGTGTGTGTGTGTATGTGTGCGTATTAGAACGAAATTTGTGAAATTTAAAATAAAATTAATGAATAAAATAGTAACGATTAAAATTAAAAACCCGATTAATTAATAAAATAGCAATAATTACCTTATAAAAAAAGTAGAAATCCTTTATATTAGCATCAAATATTAATATATTTTGTGCTTGTCTGTAAAAGATAAGATGAAAGAATGAAACTGATAATAAAGTAAAGTAAATGATCGAAAGAATGATGATAATGATGATGATTGATCTCTCATGTATTATAATATTCCAATGAAAGAAGACAACGGTACCAGGAACAGACCTATTACTTTCTCCAAAATGTGGAACAGAAATATAGATTTATTAAAGCTTGTTTAAAGCTCGACGATTTTCCCAATTCATGCTAGCCAACAACAATTTATCTCTTAAACGGTCATTTTGTCGGCCGGCCAACTGGCCACATGTTCCTTTCAATTGATAGTAATTACAAAGTGTAACAATAGTATTTGTCTGAATTGAACTATGAACTTTTTTATAATATACTTATTTTATTTCTAATTATAACAACGATTAAATTTTATTCACCTTAGTCTTATACTATCTCATTATTTAATAGACAAATTTCCGATTAAAACTATCCTAGTGAATGAAAATCATTATTGATTTTAACACTATACCATTTTGATTCGACAATTCAATGAACCGTATCTTTCATTCAATCTTATTATTGATACTATGAATTGGCTTATTAAATTTAATCATCTTAGGTTAGCTAAAACAATGCTAATTTATTCATTTAATGACAATTGCAAGAGTAAATTATGCAAATAACTCCAAAATTTTACTAACATAAACAATAGAAAAAAAGAGTATAAATTTGTTTTTTGAAAAATTTAATTTTAGTACATAAAATTAATCAAATAAATGAACAATATGATAATATAAAAGATAACATAGCATATTTAAGAAAAGAAAAAAAAGACTAGAAAATCTTTGCAAAAGAATACCACACATTACTTTTCATTAATGAAATTCAAAAAAAAAAGTTTTAAAACGAAATAGAGAGTATTCCAAAAAAGAAGGTTCTCAACGTTATACATTTACTGATAATATTTCGTTTATCAGATTACATCAAATGAGATAAGAGAATATTTACCAATGTTCCAATATTTCCTAAGTATTAAAATATCATTTTTTTTCCAATTAATTCATGCAATTTTAATTTAATTAAACGAAAGTTCAATAGTAATTATTACTTGTAAATAATAAATAAATAATATTGCGAATTATTAAATTTTAAATTTGATTTCATGTTGATAATATACTAATAATTATATCAGTTTATCTGTGATAATTGATATAATTTCTTGCTTTGCATCTTCCTATTTAAATAATTTATAACGGCAATTATCGCAATTTTTTCTTCTTTTTTTTTGAATATTCCTAATAGTTTGCTTTTTTTCATAAATCTTTCTAAGAATGAAGATTCTAATTTTATGAATAATACATTATTGAACTGGATTTTAGATATGAAATGCAAATATGTACAGTTTCACATCAAGCTTTATTATTTGGTCTCTCCCTCTCCTTCTCTCTCCATCTTCTTCTTCATCTCTCTAATGATTCCCAAGACGGATTTATATCGATAAATTTGAATCCACCAATTATATATGTGATGATGCATCTTTTCATTTTCCATCTTCTTTCTTTTTTAAAAAAAAAACTTTAATTTATCGATAATAAATATACCTTGCAAAGGTACACATGCAAATATACAACTGATGCATACTACGTATGCTACGTAAAAATGCTACGTAAAAATTGGCGTGAACTATTTAATAACGCAACGCAATAAAGAAATGAATACTTTTATAACAGAAATAATATCGAAAAAATTTTTTCCTAAGTTTTATTCAATTCTATCAAATTTTTTGATTTACTTATATTTTTATTTATGTACTCTATTCCCTTTTGAATTAAAATGATAAATGATTATTGTTAATGCTTTTACTTTTAAATATCTAATGATTTAAATATTAAAATTGTTTTTTATATATAATATTAATAGTTTTAGTTTAGAAATGCTAGAAAATTTATTTCAGAATTTCCAAAAAAGTTTGACAATAGTGGAATTAAAACTGATAATAAAAATATGTAGGAAGAAATCAATAAAGAAAGGAATAAATTAATATTAGTAAACGAAAAATTTTATATATTATAGAAATCATTTTATTCTTTAATTTTATTTTCTTAATATCGAATCAAAAGAGCTAATCTAAAACATATATTTTTCTAAATTACAAATTTCAAAATTTAAATAATTTTATTTAAAATTTGTAATATTTAAATAACTTCTGATAAAGCATGAATAAAAAGCCAAAAATGATATAATTTTTTATCAACAATTGTCAATCTTTTCTAAAAATCGCAATCAATAGTATATAATTAATTTGAATAGATATGGAATTGATAATTTATTCAATTTTTTTTTTTTTTTTTTGATTGCCAAGATAAAGGATCATCGATATGAAGATTTTGGATTATTAAGCGGTATGCAAAGCTTTTACAATATCTGAAAATAAATTTTAAAAATTAAAAAATTGTAGTAAATGAAATTTGAACTGAGAATGTTCCCTAAAATTATATTACTCTTGAGATGTTAAATAAGTTTTGAATTGAAAAAATTTTTTAGGTATTGAAATTTTCATATTTATTTACAAATATGTGAAAAATGAATAAAATAAAAAATAATGGGTGTGTTTTTTCAAAAAAATTATAAAGAAAGCATTTTTCTTATGAAGAATAAAAGTCAAAATTTTATAATAATCCAAATTGGTCAGTAATGTAATAATTTTACACTATTTGGAGCAAAAATAACTTAAATAAAACAGTTAAAACAATAAATTACAAGAATTAAATAATTAAAATAATATCCTAACATGCCGTAAATCAAATTAATCTTCTCACTATTAATTAGTCTTTGTTATGATGCATTATGAAAAAGATAAACAACTGAAAATGATTTCAAAAATTTCGATCAATATTTAGCATATGCATATCCTAACCACACATATAACCACAAATATATATTATTCTAGTTAAAGACGTAATGACTGATGAGAAAAATTGAAAAAGATTCTAAATTCATTATCTTCAGGACATATTACATTCGGTGATTGATTAATTATCGAATTTCATCCATTTACTGGTCGACCATTGATCATTGGGGTCAAATAACATCGATCATTAAAAGGATAATTAGTGAAGCAAATCTCGAATCATTTGAAACACTTTATGAATTGTCCAGAAATATTTGTCTGGATTCAAAACAAATTAAATAGTGTCATGATAGTTTATTTATTTGTCTATTTGATTATCATTTAATCAATAATTATTAAATTTTTAATACTAAAGTATTTGTTGTTATCATTTATTATTATTATTGTTACTGCTTTACCGAATATCAAAAAGATAAAAAATTTTCATGATAATTGAATCAGCACATTTCACGACTTTACATTGATTCGTTATCAATTTAAAAAAAATTATTTTGTTCATTTTTGAAAATTTTTTGGAATTATCTGAAAATTCTTAATATCTTCTTTATCTTCTCTTATCAATGCATTATATTCGTGGTAAAGAAGTTTACAGTTCTATCTATCACAAGTTAGATTACGTGAACCTAACTTTAAATTATCATCTCATCATTTATTATATTTCCTTGATTAATTGATACCGTAATGCTGAATTATTCATCGCAATCGAACTATAAACAAATCATTCATTCCACATACTGTAGACTTGTCTTATTTGTCATTATAATACTCTAATTTGTAAGCATAATATGTAGAATATTACAATAAAGATCAGAAAAATTCTACAGTACCTTAATGTGAATAAAAAAGTCTTTACCTATATGTTTATATTATCACGGTAGGCTTTTTTATCACTCTTTATTTTTAGTACTGTATTAGCTTTATGAAGACGATTGATTCAATGCCAACAATAATTTTGGAGAAATTTCCATGTCAAAAAAATTTTTTGCAATAAATAGCATTATTATTATTTGAAACGATTGTTTACAATGTTTATAGCGATTAAAACAAATTTGATGCAATAAGTGATAAATAGTGTAATAAAAATACCATCCAAGAATTCTTAGTTTTGATTTACTTGAAATCATTGTCCCAGTCTTTACTAATTTGGAAATTACAATATAAATTTGAATTTTCAATTGTTTCAATTTATGCAAAGTGTTACCTTAAAACATAGATTCAAAAAGTTTCATTACGAGTAAATAAATCAGTAAGTATTAAAAAGAAAATTTTTTCACTTTTTTCAAGTCTTTTTATAAAGCTTTTTTCTCTGAACAATAATTGAAATTATCATATTCTGATTTTAAAAAGTAAAATTATTTATTATCAAGCACTGCATCATCAAATTATACTTTACGATATTACATGTTGGAAAAAATCAAAAAGAAAGATTAAATTAAATGAAATGTTCGACCTGTTTGGATTGGTATTTGTTGAAATAAATCAGATTAAACTTAAAAAACAAACTTGTTATTCCAGGTTTAAATTGTAATCCTTTAATTATTTTATTGTTCAAACGAATTTTCATTTTTGGATTAATTTTATAAAATAGCTTTTCAAATAAAAAGTTGACAATTTAATATGAAACATTGTCATTAAAAGTTCGGTATTTAAAAAAAGAAATGAAACATTTGCAAAAATAATCTAATTTGATATATTCATTTATTATAACGATAATATTGCATTTAACAGGTATATGAAATTGATAGTAAAGGCTTAAAAAATATTGCTTTTCGATTAATTTCAGTTTCGAATATAAAAATATAGCAGTAATATCAATATGTCGTTGTTTAAGTATAAATGCACGATTTTTAATTAATACGAGAGGAGATTTCGAAAATGATAAATTAGTAAATATATTTTATATATGTTGATCAATGATAATCATCATTAATGCAATTATTAGTTTACGAACTTTGAAATTTAAATGATAGCAGATAAAAAATGTTGAGCAGATTTTTATAGCAACTAATTTGATACTTTTTATAGCAACTAATTTGATAAGGACATTCATGCAAAATGACAATCATATAATAAGTTTGTGAGCAAACATTTGTGCAATAGCATATTAAACAAACATGAACAAATATTTAAAAAGTAAATAAAACATTCTCAGAAAGAACAAAAAAAATTTTCGACAAAATATTTTAACATATAATTTTTTACACATAAAATAATATAATTTTTACACAAATCTAACGTTTAGAAAAATCCAAAATATTTGTTACATTTAGCAAAGAATTTTGAAAATTTCAAATAATTTAAAACAAAATTTTAATTGACAAATCAATTTCATTGTTATATCATTTGCAAATATTTCCTTATAAATTGAGAAATTCATGGAATATTACTGTTTCTTAAACAATTTTTAAAGTACTTCGTTTATTGTCTAATCGGAAATCGAAAGTTTCCGATGATTATTTAAATAGAGTAATTTTATAAATTATAAATTTCTTTTAAATGAAAGACTAAATTGCACCGCTGAAGTTTAATCTAATAAATTTCAAAATTTATTAAATTTTTCAAATTTAGTTGTCGAAATGTTGGTCTTTTTTTGCAAACAAATTGTGCGAAAAAAATTATATGCTCTCTTAGTGCACAACGACTGTTTACAATTTTAAACTTGGCAAGCTTAAATATCGATAAGTTGTTGCTGTTATGCTCGTCTGTCGTTGTATTACGATAAATTAAAACAGATGACGATTCAAGCAAGCTAAAGACTAACCAACGATAATTAAGCCAAATCAAATGGAATAAATAATCTGACTGAAAATAAAATAAATAAGTAATATCCAAAGAGAGAAAGATAGATAATGAATAAGAAGGAGGAAGTAATATTTACGATTTTTGTTTACATCATTTCATTATTACATACAGAAGTTAAAATGAGGTCTTTCATTAGAAGCCTTGTTTAAAAGCTTGTCCGCTTTAGCTTACATTTTTATGTAATCTCTTAATTTTTGCTTCCATTTTTATTCACATCCACATGCATGACATACATTTACACACACTCACGAACATCTACACACATACATCTACACACTCACGGACAAACAAGCATGTGCATAATTAAACAATTTGGCAATATAATATATATTTATATTAATATAAAGCATTAATTAATTAATAAGTCGCATTTCAAGACATAAACATTTTTGTTTGACAACATGGTTAGGAGACTCTATTTAATTTAGCGAAAAATTCAAAGAAACTTCAAGAACAAATAATTTTATAAAAAATAAAAAAAATTTTCATTAATTTAAATTTGAATTGGCAATAAAAATTCGATTGTAAAATAATTTGTTAAACTGTTAATTAATTAATAATGGAAAAATAATTTATATTACTTATTTTATCTTATCATATATATTCATTTTGATATTTTTTAACAAATATCTACATATTATAATAAATAAGGAAAAGATCTAAAATTGTTGGAAATTATTAACTTAATTGTTCTTCATTTTTAAAAAAGCGTATATTTCATTAAAAAATTTTTTTAACGAAATGTGTCAGAATAAGCCCAATATATTTCAAAATTCCACAAAATATGATTAATCAAAAAATCATTCATGATAGTCTTGAAGAATCATTAAATAATTAATAAAATTAAACATAGAAATCATTTCAAAATATTACATAATTAATTCGATCCTTCGCGAAGACAATAAAAGCAAAAGTTAAAAATCTTAATAAATTAAATCAAATTAAAAATTCTTGAATATTCAATCAATCAAAAAATGTATTTCGTGAAATATTTTATTTATAGTATGGTAAACATGTGTAATAGTCATGCAATTATGTTAATGTCTCATAATATCCATATTATAAATATGCCGAGAAACCAAAATTTTTTGTTTAAATCAATTAATAATTCATATGTGAAATAAATATGAATTTATTATGTCTCATTCCGTTATAATCACTTTTTATTGTAATTTTCATTTGGCAAATTCAAAATTTGTTCATATCTAATCTTCCATAAGAAATAAACTTATTTCTCTTTTAATTTTCATTTTAATAATAAAGCAACAAAATATTTTTAGGATAATCTTTGAATAATAGTAAAATGTTTCCATAAATATACTAAATGATACGAATATTGTCTTGTAATAATCTTCATTATAATTATTTGTTTATTGCAATTGTTATTTAACAAAATGAAAAATTTGTTGATATGTAATATTTCAATGTAATTCATTTCAAAACTTGTGAAATAATGTTTCGTTTTATGATATTAGTGAAACATTTGCATAAATATATCAAATGATAATATTGAGAATTTTTTAAAAAAATTTTGCTTTTTATTAGTTCAATTTCATTTTTAATTTTAAAATATTTTCAAAAAATTTTTTTTAATTGTATAAAATTTTATATAATTATTCATCGAATCAAATGAAACATAATTTATCATTAATAATAAATGATAATGTAAATGCTATCAGATAAGGAAATTAAATGAAACATAATTTATCCAATGATAGCTAATAATCTTATAGTTTGAAAGAAAGAGAAAATAAATAATGAATTTTTGATCCTAAGCATAGATCAAAATTCTACAATTTATTTTGAAACGGAGTAGAGCAATAGTTAGTGATAAAATTAATGATATCATAATACATCGAAGATTATTAGCATCACACGAACAATTACGTATCATTGCATTGATGCGATGCAAGACGATAATAGAATTCATATAATACATAATGGCAACTTACTTCATGTTATAAGTGCTGATTTAACTCTTCGTACTGATAATTCGTACTGATAATATTGCGTACTGATAATCCACACATGTATTATGCACTACTAATATCATTAGTGCACGACGTATTGGCACTTCTGTTTATATGATTCATACTTTTGAGCAGCTTATGCAATATGTGCTTCTAGTCCAGTTCGTATGATACTTGCTGATAATTTAACTTATATGGTACGTACCAATAATTCACTTCATATGATACATGCTGATAATTTAGTTCAACCAACGGATAGTGATAATTCAATTCGTACGATAAATGCTAGTAGTTTAATACATGTGGTGCATACTCCTAATGCCTTTTACGTGATACGTGTTGATAATTTAGCGCATAGAATGTATGATTCTGATGACCATATATTGCGTATCCGTTACTTTATCCATATGATGCATTATGATAATACATTTCAAATGATACGCACTGGTAGTTCATATATTCGGATATGTTCTGGTAATATAACTCATTAAGTGTATCCCAATAGTGTATTTTATGTAACTCGTGAATTGTCGTATATGTTCCAGGATGATAACATAATTCATATATTCCAGGATACTTATAATGTAATTCGTATAGTACGTATCAGTGATTCATTCCATTTAATAGATTCTAATAATTCAGTTCGTGTAGAAAATACCGATACTTCACTTCATATGATACGTAGAGATGATTCAATTGATGTGATCTGTATCGGTAATTCACTTCATATTTTATATGCGAATCATTTATGTCATGTGATACCATGTGGTATAGGTGATTTAATTTACCTGACACGTACTAATAATATTATTTGTAGGATGCATAACAATAATATCATTAGTGTCACATGTGATAGTCATCTAAGCTTATGTAATGCTTGCTAGTATTCAGTTTTGGAAACGATTGCTTTAATTTATTCCACGTGATATGTAAAGTGATAATTTAATTTTATACGACATTTTAATATTTGTATGAATGTATGATATATACTGATAATTTTAAATATCCATTGATAGCTTAATTATGCTGCATTACATAAGACAATAACAAAAGTTTGAAATGAAACTTTTATAGTCGATTTAAAAGAATCAATTTATTTTAATGAATTTTGAAAGAATCATAAATTTTTCCCAAAACTGAACCCTTTAAAATTTATCAAATTAATTTTTTGATTTTCTAATTTCATCTCAAATAAGCATTTTACTCAATTAGTGTGCTATAAATTTAATCATTCTTGTATTTATACAAGTTTCCATTTGATGTGATTCAAAATTGCCATCATTAAATTCGAAATAAAATAATTAATTGCAAATAAATCTTCTTCTAAGTGCAGAGGAAAAATAAGCAAAAAAAAAATAGTGTGAATAGCAGGAAAAAGTCGATTAAATCGAAAAGTCGATTAAAGTGTAAAATCGATATTTAATAGAATTATCGATATTTAATAGAATTAAATTTTTTTGCACATCCCTAGATTGCACTTTAATCATTATTGCTACTTAATTATTAAAATACTAATATTATTAATGAGTAAAATTATTTGATTGGTTTAAATAATAACTGTCTACTAGCAGGATATCGGATATCGGATATCGGATAGCGGTTACTGGATACCAAACAGCGGATACATATGATATTACCCGAAACAATTACTATTTTAAACAAATTTTAAAAAAGAAGCTAAGATCCTCATCGAAATATAAATTTTCCGAAATGTTTCATAACGATAACTTTTCCAGCTGAGTACATAAACAACTGATATTATAATTCTATTCCCACATTAAAAATGCTTCTTTACTTAATTTATCATGTGCTATTATCAGCACCTTCTTCCCTAACCATTGATAACTGATAACACTTTCGACGGGTCTCCTTAACAAATTGAAAGTTTTATGTGCTGATCACAGTGATATATGTCTTCTTATTATAGAACTATCTACTTCTTCGTCTTTCCGTAATAATATCAGAAAAATGAGCGATGCAAAATCTAATTTGATAAAAAAAAGTAAGATATTTAAATTATTTTCATTTCTCTGCTTTTATTCTTTTTGCTTGTAATGTAGCAAATTTCATACAATTTTAGATAATTTAAAAATCCAAGTAATAATAATGATAGTATTGAATATCTCGGTTTATAATAATTCGATGTCCTTAATCAATAATATTTACTGATTGATGAACATTGGTCTCCATTCTTTTTTTATTAATTTAAGCAATAAAATTCCAAATTATGGATCAACGACAAATTTGATTGAAGAATTTCATTGTCATAGTGATGAAAATGAACAACCAATCACTGATCAGCGAGCTATTCGAATTCTTTGGACATCGGCGATCATTTGTTTGATTTTTATCATTTCCGAAATTATCGGTGGCTATTTAGCTGAATCACTTGCAATTATCACCGATGCAGCTCATTTGGTTAGAAATTTTTTTCTAAACTGAAATTAAATACTTTTGAAATTAAAACAATTTTTAATTCTTTGCTTTGTTTTGTCTTTTTTTAATTGAATTTAAACATACAATATTTTAACTTTTTGTTGAATGAAAAAGTTTCAAGTTTTATTAACAAAATTTAAATTTTGAAAGAAAGAAATTTCAGTTAACTGATTTTGCAAGCATGTTGGTATCATTATTTGCATTATATATGTCAAAAAAACCCGCATCACAACGAATGAATTTTGGATGGCACCGTGCTGGTATATTTAAACTTTTTTACTAAAATATACAATCAAGTCAATAGAAATCGAATAACTATATATATATAAAAAGTTCAAAGGTCATTCATTTTATTCATTAATTGCTTCCCAAAATGTATTACTGAGTTTACACAAATCTGATAATTATATATGAAATTCGAAATTCGAATCTCCTTATTCGATTTAATTTTGGTAGAATGAATTCCGATTTTTTTCTGTAATAATTTTATGCAATTAAATTTGGTAAAATTTTTTTCAAATGGAATTTGCTAGAAACTATATGATTTTTTTTACAATATTTCTATTGAGAAAAAACGAAACCACTTTAATCAATTTTTGATTTGATAAATAGACAAAGCGACTGATAAGCTCATCCAGTGGAAATACGTCTTTTTTGATTAACTAGGAAATTTGACAAATGAAAAGTGAAGGAAAAAAAAGAAATTTTAAAATTAGAAGAATAAATGTTGTAATTTATCTCTTCGATCTCAAAATTTAAGTTTCAAATTATAATTCTTAATAAATTGAATAATTAACATTTATATAATATACATTAATAAATTGAGCATAAATATAAATGTAAATTAATGAATTGTAAGTAATTTAGAAGTACTGGGTGCGTTTGTCTCCGTTTTCATGATTTGGATTATTACCGGAGTATTAGTTTATATGGCTATCGATCGAATCACTCGTGACTCATACCATATCGATGCTCCGATTATGGCAATTACCGCAACATTGGGTGTCTTCGTTAATCTAATGTAAAATTTATTCATTAAATTATGTCTTTTTTAAGATTTAATAAATGATCGCCGATTCAATGCAGATTTTGACATCATAAAAATGAATGATGCAATCAATGACAAAGGCAGAATTTATAATTTTAAAATTTATCGAATATGCAATAAAATTATAACTGGTTTTTGAACGCGCAATATTTATATTTATTGAATTAAAAGAAAATCATAAAATTGCAAAAGGCACAAAAAGTTCAAAAAATTAATTTAATTTAAATTTGTATCAAAAGAAATGATAATATTAGTAAGAATTATAAGTTTTCTTTGTTGAAATTATAGCAAATGAAAAAACTATATAAATTTTAGTATGGCAATGTTACTTTATTTTGGTGGACATACACACTCTCATAATGTCCATGCGCATTTGTCGCATTCTACAAATTCCAATAATACTACTAATATTAATGTACGAGCAGCAATGATTCATGTTATCGGAGATTTATTACAAAGTATTGGAGTACTTATTGCTGCACTGCTTATTTTTTTCAATGTAAGCAAAATTTAAATTTGGAATTTTTCAATTAATTAAAGTTTTATTGATAAAATTTATCAATAAACAACGATAAATCCTAAATATATAATTCGAAAATTCGCTTTCTTATTTTAAATTGAAGTGAATCATTTAAGGAAATTTGTGCATTTGAATGAAAAATTCCAGTGAAAGTTGTCGAAAAAAATTTATTAAAATATTTTTTTATATGCAAAAAAATACTTTCTTTTGAAAACTACGATTTTAATCAGATTTCTTAAATTTTTTAAAAATATCTATTTCTAATCAATTTTGGAAATTTTTTTTCTAGAAATCATGGTCTATCGCAGATCCGATTTGTACGCTAATTTTTTCGATCATTGTCCTTTGTACAACAATTTATATTATTAGAGATGCAATGTTCGTCTTACTTGAAGGTAAAATTAAAAAGCTTTGAGATAAAATTTTATTTCAACTTACTAATTCTCCGACATTCCTATAGCATATAAAATCAAATTTCATAAAGTTTTTGAAAAATAAATTTCGAAATATAAAATGAAATTCTCAATAAAATAACTACGTGGATACCTAAATTGATGGCAGTGTTTTCATTGCAAATATGATCGATCGTAAAGAAATTTCTACTAGATTATCAGATTATTTCATATAATATAAATATGTGTACTACGATTGAATTACTGAACTTGTTAAAAGTTTATTAATTGTTCAATAATACTAATTTCTAGACTTTACTAAATTTCAGCCTTTATTTAAAACTTTTTCTTTTATCCGACATTTTTTCTTATTTATTCTATCAACAATTAAATATCAATATATCTTCAAAAAGAAGTTTGATCAACTATCTGCAAATGGTAAAATGTAAAATTTAAATGAAAATTTAACTTAACATTTAATTCATTAATCTATTATAATTATTCGCCGAAATATTTGTTCAATTATTTCTTGTTATTCGACAAAAATCAGTTGTTGTTGTTGCAGGGAAAGTTTTAAATTTCATTTTACAAATTTCTTATAATCATTTATCAAAGCTTACCCAAATTATTTCTCGCTATTCAACAAAAGTCTTAAATTTTATTTTCTATTATGATCAAATTTGTCAGAATGTCAATTGAAACTAATTTCAGGTTTACCATCAAGCATCAACTTCCGTACTGTATTCGATTCACTGGAGCGTATTGATGGCGTTGAGAAAGTGCATAATTTGCGTATATGGTCATTAACGCTTGATAAAATAGCGATAAGCGTACATTTAGAAATTACGCCAACTGCGAACGCACAATGGATTTTAAAGGAAACAACACGTATGTTACGTGATCAGTATAATGTACTAGAAAGTACCATACAAATTGAGGGCTATAATCCGGAAAAGCAGAGTTGCAATCGATGCATACCACCTTTGTAATTAAATTCAATTTTATATTGTTCTTACTAATTTATGAATTTACATACTTTAATGTATTCAAAATTAATCAACCACGGATTGTGACAGTAAATAGGAAATATAAATTTTAAAGATAAGCTTTGAGTTAGTGTTCTAATTTTGTTAAAAACATTTTGAATTCTTCAATTTTAATTTAATAAAGTTTTGTTTCATATTTTGTATTAACATACAAATTAAAATTTTAATTTTGGTATAAATCATTTTTTATTAATTTTGATTCGAGGGAAATTTTTTTACATAATGAACCCAATTACCATATGAATTAACAATGTATTTAAACTTAAAAAATTACTGATGGTAGTAAAAGTAACGTGGAATTCAAATTACACTTTGATTTCGATACAAAAATTCCTTTCCTTCTTTAATTTTAATTCAATTCTATTAAAATTCTATTGCATCTTATTTCTGTTAAGAAAAGTGTTTATTATACATAAATAACAATAACAATATATATATATATATAATAGCAAGTATAACCGATATATTACACTATTCAATTAATTACTGATTAAAAGACTTAAATCAAATTCACTACGCGCCAAGACTGCTGTTATTGTCATTTGATAATTTCGTTTTTTCTTTTTTTTACCCAAAACTACTAATACTATTGTAGAAGCTAGGAAGGAAAAATTCCGATTAATTAAGAATTATAGACACCACACCAAGATCTTCTTTTCCATTTCTCTCTTTGAAAAAAAATCTGGAAGTATTCGCATCCTAATGCATTTCAATTATCCATTCGAAAAGAATTTTTTAATTTATGTAATTTGTTGCTTTTCCATTTTGACAATTTAGATAAAATATTTCTTTTATTACAAAATGATGGAATAAGATAAATTTTAATAATCATCTCTTTCTTTATTTGGCCTATTTATCAAATTAGGAAAGAGGAAGCATTTATATAATATTGTGATATTAAGTTATAAAAAAATGCAAAATTTTCATAAATATTGAATATAAAAATAATTTCATTAATCTTACAAAATGAATATTTGACAAATTGCTCTCCAAATTAATGCAGCATTACACAAGTCAAAGCATTGATTGATAAAATAAAAATCTATGCAAATGACGCGAGATATTTTTATATTTTCTACTTTCCTAATTTTAATGGAATATCTAAATGTTATGAAAATATTTAAAGAAATTGCAAAATGATAAATGACTATTAGATAAAATAAAATAACATTATTTATACAAAAAAATAATTTCATAAATGAATCTAAATATAATATTTTCTATGATAAAATAATTGATATACGTAAAACATATCATAATCCATTCAAAAGGATAAATAGAAAACAGAGAAATAAATCAGAATGAGCATTTCATTCATAAAAGGCATATTGAAATGTATATAAGCATGTATAATGACGTACTTACGTACACGTATGTAACATAAGTATGTATAGATTTCTTGAATAATAATAACAAGATAATACGACATATTAAAACATTCCTTTTGTTATTTAAAATATCTCCAATCATCTTTAATTTAATACTTTGCAAAAATTAGCAATGATTTTGATGAGAATGAAGCTTTGAATGAAAAATTTGACTGAAATGAATTAGAAATCCAATAGTTGAAATCAAGCTACTACGGATAAAATAAAATTTTGTGCTAAACACAGAAAGTCTAATTGGTTTTTTTTCTCAAATTAATGAATAAGTTTTAATTAACTATCGGACACCTACAATTCGTAAATGATTATTATATAAACACAAATTATATAAAAAAATAATTTCATCAATGAAGATAAACATAATATTTTCTATGATAAAATAATTAATAAACATAAACGCATATAACAAATAGGGAAACTGAGCATAACCCATTCAAAACGTGGAAAGCTTAATTAATTTTTTTCTAAAATTCATAAGTTATTTAAATATTTACTTGGAAATCATTTCAAAACTATTTCGTAACCTATGTCATCTGTGTCAAATTTAAATATCTATTATATACCTATTTTAAATAAAACTGGATAAAAAGAACAGTTTATGAAGACAACAAAACATAATAATTTCTATATATTTCAATTAATAATATCAAAGCATAAATAAGTAAACAAGTTTAATAATCAACAATTTCAATGAAACTTAAAAGCAAATAAACAAATATTATCCCAAATGATTTCTTAAAATTGACATCTCTGATTTCATAGAAATTTTAAATCAAACTTGTTAAATGTCATATCAAAAATTTTAAACATTAGTCTGAATATGTGGTTGAGTCATTGTTGCCGTTGGTGTTGGTATTGTTATTATTGTTGCTGTTGTTGTTGTTGTTGTTGCTGTTGCTGTTGTTGTTGTTGTTGTTGCTGCTGTTGTTGCTGTTGTTGTTGTTGTTACTGTTGTTGTTGTTATTGTTGTTGTGTGCACACTGGCAGTAGGCGAACCAAATTTATTGAGAGCCAAGACAGTTTTCGCTAACAACGGAAGATTTCGTCGTTCCAAAATATCGGTAGAACTGCACATTGATTTCTGAAAAATTATCCGAAACTTATTTCGAAAATTTCAAAAGGAAAAATTTTTAATAGAAAAAATATTTTGCATTAAAATCCTATTCATTATACTTAGAACAAATGATCAGTTTGTAAAATCTTAAGGAATTGAAAAATTCATAAAATATTTTTAATTGTGAATGGAAAACAAAGAAATTTAAATTTATTCATTTCAATTGAAAAAAATAATTTCCAATTATTTATAACTTAAAACAATATATGTAAAAATAGTTATAGTAATAATAAATATAATATTTATTATGACAATAATAACAACAATAACGATAATTATATTGCTAGAAAAAATAACAATAACAATAACAGTAATGAAAATAATGGTGATAATAACAATAATGAGATAAATAACAGAAATGGGAACAATTAACTAAATATTGTACTGGGGAAAAAATAACAGCCGTGATATGAAAATATACAATAAGTTAGCAAAGACTAGAAGTCAAATACCTGATAAAATGACAACATATACTGATAATAAAAATGGATGTTGCATCTTTTCTTAACTGCTCATCAAATAATTCTAGCACTGATAATCTGATTTTCTTTGTCAGTTTAGAACGATTGCATATTTCCTTCATTTATGAGAGATTAAAGGAAATTTTCATAAAAAAAATTAAAAGAAGAAAAAACGGAATGCTCCTACCTATTTAATTCAAAAAACAAAAAAAAATTATAATGTATGAATAGAAATTAAATAAGAACTTAATTATTAAATATGAATTGTTTAAGTTATTCGACTGTATTACATTTATACATTCGAAGGACAGAATGAAGAAATCATGAAATTTTTAGTAATAAAAAATAAAATGAAAATTTCTAAAATTAAGTATTTATAAATAAAATGAAATGAAACAAATGGATAGAAATAAATAATTAATATTAAATTATCCTAGAACAAAAAAAAATATATAAACAAAGACAAAAAAAAACAAGAAAATAGGAAGTGCTATGTTAAACTGCTTATCAATTTTAATCAGAAATGCTACTTACCGAATTTTTAACTTTTTAAATCAATTGAATTATTATCTTTCCCTTAACTAGTATGTTTAATTATTTGTTGCAGGATAAATTAAAATTTAATTATTTCTTGGTAGGATATAAAGAAAATTTATTTGCTAATTAATAGGATAGAATTAAAACTGTTTTAAAATAAAAAGCTAAAATTAAAGAATAGAGTTTTAGGATGAATTTAGTAATAATTATTGTTTGAATATCTCAGCTCATTTTCATGTTTTTTTTTATATTTTTCCGAAGTTGCTTATTTCACAAAATGTAAGTATATCAAGGAACTATAAATATTAAATTTTTTTAAAGCTTTCTATAAACTGCTACGCAGTTCTTAATTTGAATAATTAATCGAGTAACAATTATTTTAAATCATTACTTTGGGCTGAAAAATGCAAGCTATATATCAATAAATGTATCACGGAGTTAATATAATTAGCAACTTTTGTTACTTTTCTTTCCATAATTAGGAAGTTAAAATTATTACAATTTAAAATTGCGTTTTTTAAAATTTAAATTTAAGAAAGAAAAGAAAATTTTAGAAATTTCGAAGTGTAATAATTTCATTTTTTCATTTAAAAAAGCCGTAATTTTTTATTTTTTCATTTTTTTCAGAAAATTTCAAAATGTAATAATTTCATACATATTAAAAAAAACAAAAAAATCATAACATATTATTTCAAAATTTCATTTCCTTTAAAAAACAAAATCGTCAATTCGTCAACACTACATTACTCATACTATTATTTGGGAAATCTCAGGCGATCCCGGCAAAAAATGAACCCCTTTTAAGTACCATAATGAAAATAAATATTAAAACGCATATTATTGTTAACAATAAATAAATGACAATGGAAATGCATGCATTAGCTAATCAGTAAAAGCCGGTTTTAAATCAAAAATAATTAGCTAACCATTAACTACTGATTAATTAATCAGCACTAATAGCTCAATCAATTATTTGATCAATAAAAACCGATATCAAAATTTATAAATCAAAGTGAAACATATATATGCGATGAAGATTGTTAACATTGCATTGGCCAGCATTTTATCGCTAAATTCAAACTGTAATCGTCCCTCAATCAGAACCTGAAAACTTTATGCTACCAAAAAATTGAACATACATTTACTTTCAAAAAATTTCCTAACACAGCCACAGTTGCAATGAGTGATTACCATAATTCCTTGAAATGTTTTTAGTATGCATGTATCTATGACTTGCTCCATGCATGCAAATCAAATTTTGCATAAACCAAAAAGATCGCAAGACACGCATACAGATGCAGTCATATACGCTCAAATGTAAACACACATATATACACACACACACATACACATACACAGACACACACACAAAGAGGATAATAAAAATCTAGCATGATTCAACTTTCTTAACTGGATACGGTAACGTATTACTATCAAAAATTTTGATTTCATATGGTAGTAATATCTCATTGTCGAAATTTTCATTGACTGCATACAATCACATTGAGCTTACTTATATGCAATGGATTTATTGAAGTTTATATTAAGAGAAAAACAAATAACTGTAATAAGATATGCGTAAGAAGAAACAAGGGAAAAATATCTAAATGAAAAATTGCACAATTGAAAATAGCAAATTTGCAACATGCTGCATGCATCATGCATTTCTGTTATTCTGCAATATGGGTTTGAACATCACTTGTAAAAGAAAGAAATAATTATTGATAATTAAGGTAGCTAAATTTTTTATGATTTTCGATCGGAAAATGAGATAATATTATAATTAGAAAGAGAAATAAGATAAGATATTAAGTAAGGAAAAGAATAAAGGTAAGATAATTAAGTCAAGGATGGGACGTGAAGAGGAGATTTTGGATGAGGTAATTAAATAAAGAAGAGAATTAAGGTAATAGAGGAAAGAGAAATAATTAGTTTCAATTTTTCTTCATAATTTTGTTCCTTTTTTTTGGAAGAATTATTCACTAATTAGAAAATTAAGAATAAATGATGAGATTAAAGAACCATTAACTGTCATGGCAGAGAGCGATATACTGACTGGTTTCCAACCTGATGATCATATTGATTGATCATTACAACCTCTTTGAACTGTTTTAATGATTAGATAAAATCACTTAGATTTAAAATATTCAATTTAATAAACAATAAATAGTGAAGTGCCAAGCAGTGAAAAAAATAACAATAAATATTTGAAAAACAATTTGAAGAAAAGAAACTGAAGAACAAAGGTTTCAATTCAATAAAATTTTAAATAAATTAAATTGATCAGTTTGATCAACATAGCATGGTAAAATGCAGTTTTTTACAAACATATAAAATGCTGAAATTATCAATAAAGGCAAAAAAAAATTCATGTAAGTTTTGAACTATTTTTGTATTGCACGATCGAAAAACTAATTTATTCGATTTTGGAAACTAATTTATTTTTCAGTCTTAAGATATTTTGACATATGGCACCGTTTTTTGATTTTTGAAAAAATCAATCATCATTTAGTCATTTTATTGATCAGTTAATTAATCAAAAATTAATAGTCTTCATTATTATATCTTATGCAAATAGTAGAAAAAAGCATAAAAATAAGATTAAAAATTGATTTTTGGAATATTTTTCATGCAATTACAAACTGTTTTAATTGACCAGTTGATTTTTTGCCCGATAAAAATCTAGTTTCAATCAAAACATTGCAAGTTTATTATATCGTTCAATATTTCTACGGAAAAAAAATAAGCTTTAAAATTCCCTGAAAAATATTCCATAGGAAAACAGAGTTTATCATCAAAATTAATTTATATTATTTAATAACTCAGACATAACAATAGCAATAACAACAACAACGACAACAATAACAAAAGCGACAGTAAAGGAAGAAAGATAATAAAGCAACAATGGTGCAACATGAACATCTATTGAAATCTTTGCTTGTCTAATCAAAATATAGCAAAAATTCAGACGGTTATTTTGATTATAAGATTTAAATTTATGAAAATTTTAATTATATATGATTGCTAATAATTCAATTAATATATTAGTTATCGATTTCTTTCAACTAAACTTAGCTATATAATTAGATTTAATTATTTCAATTTAGAAATTTACCTCGGGAATTAATTATTTCAATTTAAAAATTTACCTCGGGAACGCCAATTCGTCGACATGCTGCCAAGAAGCTGTCAACGTTACGACGACATTTTGGTGGTGACAATGGCAACTGTAAAAAGAATTTAGTCCACTTTTTTTATCTTCCACTCTATAAAATATAAAAAAGTATAAAAATTAAAAATCTATAATAGAATGATCAAGTATCGATCACATAAGAAAATTTATAATATACGAAAAATCAAACCTATCAATTAGTGCAGTGTTATTAACTTTTAATCTGTTAAAATATCAAATAGAAGCATGAAATGTGAAGAATCAAAAAAATTTAAAGCTTATTTCTTAGTCTAAATCACTACCAAAACAAGATTTTCCATTTTCATGTAATACGGCGCTTTCAGACTACAATTCTCTGTTTTGAATCAATAATTTGAATTTAATATCAGTATTTAAATAAATAACATTCTGTACTATATTTTATAAATCCTTGTCAAACGAATAATTCATTCAAAACAAGCTAGAAAAATTTTCGGTGAATTAAAAATTATTTACCTCTTTGGAAACTGGGGTAAACAAACTATTTACTGCACGTAAACGTATCCGATTCGCGAAATTGCATAGCGTGACACCATCTGCCAATGAAGCCGATAATTGTAATCGTCCAGACGGTAATGTTACATTCAGGCGACCTTCAAGAACCTAAAAAAGAAATTAATAAAAAGTAATTTCGAAATCTTCCATTCCATTTTAACTTTCATAAGTTGTTTGATATTTTTGAAGTTGAATAAGACTAATTAATAATAAAAATTGAGACAGCATCGTAATAATGAAAAATAAAGCAATCTGTTAAGATTATATTGTTGCAATGTGTTGTTTGCTGTTAAGATCATATAATTAAATATTATATATTTCGAAAAAAAAAATATTTTTAAATTTTTCTTTTGTTCTATTTCTTTAGGAAGAATTTATAATTTTGCACTGGAATTTAAAAATTGAAAAAAAAAAAGAATTTTGAGATGTATGATTAATTTCAATTCATCAGATTATTCATGCATTACTAGATGCAATATATCTCTTTATATGAACGATTATCAAGCAAATATATTTATTTATCCATTTGTTTATTGAGAAATTCCTTTAATCACTTAATAATTTTCAGTTTAAAAAATAAAAGTACTTCTGTGATAAAATTTACCTTACGCATATTTTCTACAACATTACCGCTAATCATGTTTGAACTTGTTCCACTTATCATTGCGTGATTAATCGGCGAACGATGTAATGTGGTACGTGGTACTCTTGTTGCAGTATTGGCAATTAATTTAGATTCTGAAAGAAAAAAGAAAGAGAATGTTGAAAGTTTAAATTTTATACATTTCTTTTTTTCAGATAACAATAATTATGATTTGGTGCAGCAAAATTTCGAAGTATTAAAATTCTTTTTACAATATTTACGAATATTATGTGCATTTATATAAGCATATTTATATAATTAAAAACTAACTTTTTGATACATAATCAGTTGTACTTGAATTATTTAATCGTGTAGATGAAGAATTACGTTTATCAACAGCAGTTCGAATAGATGATTGAGTTGATATTGATGAAGTTGAAGTTAATCTATTAGATTTGCTTGATGATAAAATAGGTTCATTTTTAGCTGTCGTTACATATGAAATCTAAAATCAAAAAAAACTTGGACAATCATTAAAATTCTTAATATAAATCAGCGTTTGATAATTTAATTTTCATCATTAAAACAGGGTTTGATGATGATTATTAAAGAATATTGTTAGTTTATGCATTGACAAATACATCTGCAAATAAAGAAAATTTTCTGCTCGAAAAATTTAAACTAAAAATTATCCCAAAAAAATGTCATTATTACTGCAATAGAGGATAAAGCGGTATCCGAAGGTGCAATAAAACAGGTTGTTATTTCGGAAGCGCTTGTGTTTCCGGCTAATGATGAAATGGATGTAATCGTTGAGATGGAATCTATGCTTGGAATATGATAACTGTTACTGCCTGTAATTCAGTGACATAATTTTCTTTAATTTTGAAGAAAATTTTTTTTTATCCAAAAACTTCTGGTCAAAAAAAATTCCTATAATTTTATTAAAATTGGAGTTTTACTAAAATCTTGGTGGAATTTTATTAAAATTTCATTAATTAAAATGCAATATGTAAAAAAAATAAGTATTACCGTCTTTGGTATTATCTAATTAATGCTATATTCAATTCGAATCATTTTAAAATTCAAATTTATGAAAATTTTTCCGATAAAAAAAAGGACTGTACTTACATATAAAGAACAGCACTGTATTAATACATTATTACTATCATGCATATAAATTATAAATATAATTAATTCGAATGTCTTATCAATATTTCATTAAGATATTAATTACAAACCTGATGAAATCGAATCATCAACAATCGTCGTGATAAACATTTTGGATTTTGTGTTGATGTTATAATAGAATGATCAGCGACTGTTATAAATGATGAAAAATTCTGATCGGTCGCATAATTATTCCCAATTTTTTTCGCATCTATCAAATCCGAATTGTTAATTGTTGATTGTGAATCATTGATCATTGTTGTTATATGATGATCCAAAATATTTTGAAAATTATTACCACTACTATTACCAATAGTAGTACTACTTTTCGTACTATTATTAATATTTCGTTGACAGTTTGCCGCCGAACACTGAATGCAGTATTGATATTTAAATTCTTTTTCTCTTTTTCAAATATATTATTATTCGTTAAATTCAGTATTATCCCATCATTTTGCCCTTTATTGCCATCCGTATTTTTCGTTTGTGATTCTGAAAAAAAAAATTTTTTATATTAATAAATTAAATACACTCTAAATTAACAAAATTAAACATACCACAACTAAATATTTCAAATTTAACAAATCAATAAGGTTATATTAAATTAATACAAATTTAAATCTTAAATAATAATGTAAAAACTCTGATCGATAAATAAAATAAATGAAACAAAAATGATAAGATCATTACTGAAAAATTAACTAGTTAATAATGTTGCATTAAAATGTACTGCAATTATTACAAGGCAAATGGCAAGGTTCCTCCCTTATCATTTGCAAAGCAAGAATATATTTAATTCCATCAACTACAAAGAAAAAAACCAACCTTGATTTGCAGTAACAGGTTCGCTGACAGCTACAGTAGCAGTCATTGGAGAAACGATAGCCTGAGGTCTTTGAGTAGAAGATGATACGACAGGTGAATATGAATTAGTGGATGAGGTAGTAGTGCAATACTATAAGGAGGATATAACTCATTATTGACTGTTATATGCTGCTGCTGATATGCTGATAAGCCGTATAATCCAGATGGATTTGATGAAGCTGTACTGGCAGCTATCTAAAATATAATTTGAATTTGAATTTTATTCAATAAATTTAAAATTAAAAATCTATAAAAATGAACATGCATATAAAAGAAAAAGTTATAAAGAATTACAGTGAAAAGAAAAAGAAAAAAATTGAAAATTATTGATAATAATAATTGAAAATATTAGATATGAGAAGACGAAAGATAATTTAAAATAACAATAAGAAATCTTTAATCACTACTAAAATAAATTCGAATAAGAAAAGGTCATAGCAAATTTAAAAACAAAAATGAAAGATATTCATTTTTAAATAGCTGCTTTTATAATTTTTTCTATCACTTTTAAATTTAAATAATTCAAATATCAATATTAACATCGCGTTGTATGGACTGGAGAGGATAAAAATTGTACCATTATTTTTACAATTAATGCATCAAATAATATTTCAGTATTCCGATAACTAATAGAGAAAGATATATTCAGATACGTATCAAAAAAACTGGAGAGTTATAATGAATCAATCCATTGCGGTGCTTGAGAATATTCTTGATGGATTTGCTTTTTTTCGAATCATTCACAACAATTAAATAGGAAATGACTGTGATAACAGAGCACAAGCATTATCGATAAATTGGAAATTGATATAAGAATAAGGAGAAGAAATATCTGAATACATGTTTTAAGAAGATGAAACAAATTTGGATGGAAAATGAAATTTTAAATTAACTTTAAATAGTTTTTACAAATATTTATTTTGGATGAATTTTTTCGAAGAAAAAAAATCGAAAATTTAAATAAATTTATAAAATGCAAAACAATGTATTCTTCTTAGTATACATACTATATCATAAATTACAACATTTCTAATCAAGAATGATTAGAAAGTTCTTTTTTCATCAACAACAAAAGCTTGTTTTATTATTGATGGGATGATTGTAAAGATATTTTATTATTTCTTAAATTTAAATTAAAATTTATTTAAAGTTTTTTATTTTTATTTTTTGAAAAAAAAAAGAAAAAGAAGGAAAGAAATTGATAGAAAAATATGGTAGATCGATAGAGATCACATTTTTTGAGCGTTGTTTTCTTTTTTTTTTTGGAACTCACCCGATCATAGTTCCAACAGATAATAGAAAGCAATAGTAAGAATATGTAATGATCAGATCAGATAAGATACTACTTTTTTGATTCACTTGTATGATTATGCCATTCCTAAAAAAACATGTTTATCGTCCAATTATTGATTAAATCCAAAATGAGGATATTTCTATTATCATAATGAATCAGATTCGGATTAGAATATTTCATTATTACTATAAATCCGATTAGAACGTCTAATATTTTTCTATTAGTTTTAAGAATCCGATGCAGATGGAAATATTTCTATTGTCATTAGGAATCAGACCAGGAATAGAATATTTTTATTTTCACTATGAATCAGATCCGGATGATTAGAGTATCAATAATAACTATCATTTTTAAAAATGAAATCCCGACATATATATTCTTCTATAATTATGAATCAGATCTGAATTAGGGTAAAGATGTTTTTATTATCATTCTTAGCTGAAGTTATTTTTTCGGATTAAATCCAGTAAAGATATTTCTGCTATCATTATAAATTTAATAATATTTGCATTATCATCATTAATCGAGATCAAATTTTCTTCTTTGATTAAGTCTGGATAAAGCAATATTAACTTGCACTGATTTTCCGGAACAGATGAAGATGAAAAAATTTCTGTTATAACTATTTATCAATTCGGTTGATGAAAAATATTTGGAAGTTTAATTATGAAATATATTGTCGAGTATTTTAAATCTCTTTTGATAACATTTCTACGATTTCCCAGCAATAAGTGATAAAAGTAATTTAAAAATAAGATGACTGATATGTAAATGAAGTGAAGTAAAAATATGCGAAAAAAAATGAAGTAGATTATTCAATTTACTAATAATTTTGCAAGATTTTTCAGCAAAAAAAAACGGAAAAAAGAAAAAGACAAATAAATTAATTTACAGAATTGAGAAAATACGTAGGTTGTATTTCATACAAAATTATCGAATTCAGGAATAAGAATATCATAACAAAATCACCATGTTTTGGTCTTCCAATATCAGGTAAACTTTATGTAAACAACGAATTTTCAAAGTAGTCTTACGATTTTAATTTATTCCAGTCATACTAGTTCGTATCGATAAATATGGAATTAAAAAATGATAAATATTTTCGACTTTTGTGGTGATATAACTGTTAACTTTTAATACTTATATTTTTCAAATATTTTATAAAAATTGAAACTAATGAAAGAGAAGAAAAAGACTTAAGCGAAATAAACGATACTTTTAAAGTTAAAATAAATTTTAAAATTCAACCTTTTGGGCATATGCATACATCACTTCTTTTAATAGGTCACCATTACTGTTGTTAACAGGATGGTGTTTGACTTATCCTTTGACTCTAAAGTGTTGATAATAGCAACAGCATCCCAATTAGGTGATAGTAATTGCTGTTGTTGATGATGGTGCTGATGTTGATGTAACTGATTAGCTTCGTCAATATTGAATAAACAGCCAACTTGTGATTGGAACTAAAAAAATGAAGCAAAACTTTGCGTAAAAATAAATGCTAGAATGATTTACGAAAATGTATAATAGCTTACAAATTATGCCATGTTAACAATATTATGATATGTACGACGTAAGTGACTGATTATGATAAATGATAATAAATATCCATATTTGATTTTTTCATTCTTGCTTCTATGAAAAATTCCTATAATCACATACAAATGCAATATTTGCATTTAACTTTACTTACATATAATAAAATATGCTATAAATTCATGCGCGTTGCAATACGTGAAAGTTCATACCTGGTATTTTCAATTAATAGGTATAAAGCAATAATGTTGAAAACTTCAATGTTTTTAAATATTTGTTTTATGTACAACTAAAAACTTAAAAAAGGACCTTAAAAAAATACTAAGATTTTTATAAAGAAATAAGAAAGTTAAAAAGCGGATACATACGTAAATGAAGTAAAGAATAAGACTAAAATTAAACTTTTACAATGGTAAATTATCCATATAATCTTATCTTTCTGAAGTATCTTCAATATTCAGTTTTGCAATAAAAAATTTCTCAAAAATAAGAATTCGATGGAATTTATTCGGCTGAAATTTTTTATTTCATTACTGAAATTTTAATATTGGATTTGTAAATAAACCTCCATCAAAATACACTATTTTTAATATGTTATATCACTTGCTATGCAAAAATCGACCTCACGAGAATAACGATTTTCATCAGCGGTTGATGCATAACCGGAATCACTACCACCTACAGTATTAAAACGAGTCGCACGCGAACGCCTTTCAAAACGTCGTCCGTCATTCATATTTTCTATGCTGCAGTAATATCACAACAATAAACTTATACAATTATTGATATCAATTTCGATATATTAAATTACTGAAATGTTCAGATACTTTATATTGGTCATTATCTATTATTTTTCCTACTAGTAATCTATTATATTTTAAATTTATCTTTTTTGAGATTATTCTAATGATTCAATGTATTTTTCGAATCAAAATTTATTTAAATAAATAATCAATTTTTATAGAGAGTCACTTCAAAATCTTATAGTAATTCATTTATATGATTCCTCGATAATATACATATTTATGGCGAAAGGTATTATTCAATTCCTAATTATCATAAATATCTTGAGATATGACAGTTCAAAAAAAATTTTTTGAAAACATTTTTTAAAAAAAATGTTTCACTTTTAAAATTTTCACAAAATTCAAGAATTTCAATTGGAAATAAATCAAAGTATACTTTAATCCTCTCCTTAATGTTGTATTTACATTTATTGGTCGTTTGAATGTATGATCGTATGTTTTCGTTGCATTATCAATCGTTCGTCCTGCATGTGATCGCAACCATTTAAATGCATGCTCACGACCCTAATGAATAGATATGTATCGACTATTTTAAAAAACTTTGTAACTAATTCAAAGAAATTTAAATTCACGTTTGAAATACGAAAGAGAATGCGTAGTTTTTTGTGGTAAATTAATATGCTAAATTTAAATTTTACACTTTTAAGATTAGGAAAATAATAAATAATGACAATAACAGATCAGTAGTTTTTACTTGCTTTAAATTAAATGAAATTAAATTTGATTTCATATAATCGAAACAAACACTAATGTTAATACTGATAATTATGCTTATCTTTATCTTATTATCAAAAGTAAATATAATTATCGTTATCTTGTCACTATTCATAGTTGTGATTATCATTATCACTCTATTAAAGACAAACATAATTATCACAGTTGCTAAATCATCACTCTTTTCGTTTAAAATAAAAATGGTGTATGAATTAATGATAAAATTAGTTTAGTTCACTTATTTAATATTCATAAAAATGAGCCCAACATTCTTCGAAAGTATGATATGAAAGGATCCACTGATAATTTTTGCTACAATAATCTTAACAAATTGAAATTATAGCAAATTAGAAATCATTTCAGTAATATCGCTGGAAATTACTGGACAGTAATATTATTAAAATGATATAATATTGAATGCACATAAATCAAATCAAATAATATTAGCCATTTAATTACATTATTTCGATTCTTAGAAATATTTCATATTGATCATAAATGCTTTTGTATGATATTTACAGTGAATCGATAAGTTAATTGCAATACTTTTCGATTTCATTTAGCTATGTTTTAGGATAAAAATTATAAATTATCTATTTATTCAAAAGCTATATTGTTATTCCTTTTATAAATTATTAGACTAACAAAATCTTATTATTACCTTTGAGCAAAGTTTAGCAGGTGGTGATATAAGAGGATTCACATCAATACGAAATTCGATCAATGTACACATATATCGTAAATCAAGTGGTAATTCACTAAGTTTATTCTGCGATATATCTAATACTCGTAATTCCAAACGTGAAAATTCTGAAATTTTTAAAATTTATTAATTTAACAAGACAACATTAATATAATATCATAATTTATTTAAAAAAGATAATTAAATATTAATATATTTTGATAGCAAATACTATACTTCTATAACATTAAATATTAAATTTAAAAATTATTTTAACCAAATCATACTCATTGAAATCGTTTCATAATTTCAAAATATTACTTTATAGTTTTTCTATTAAAAATCAACAAATATTTCACGTATTTATTTACATCCTTTGCTTTTTTCCTTCTTTATTATCAAAAAAAGTATTTAAAATATACCACTCCTAATTAGTTAACTTATAAATTTCAAAACTGAAAATAAATAAAATTATAAATCCTAAAACTAAAAATACGAAATTTTGAAAATGAAAAATTGAAATTGATAATTTTGTTGCAAATATTATAAATATTATTTTAAATCTTCCTATTAAATTTAATTTTAGTCGTTTTTTTCTTTTTTTCAATCCCTTTAATAATTAATTTTTCTTGAAACTTTTTTTGATTCAAAATCAATTCGTTTTACTTTTCTTGGGTTAATTTTTCATGCAAAAATGCCGAACGTTAAAATGAATGAATCAATAATTCATCAAATTAGAGCATTCTTTTCTCGAATAACTAAATTATATATTCCGCCAACCTCATCTCATCTCATCTTATGTTATCCAATGCCATATGGCATCTCATTTGATATTATACATCAATTTCCTCTTTCTCCTGACTCTCCAAGTTAAAAAAGCTTTCAATTTTAGTTTTTTAATTACTGTCAAGTATATGCAAGCATGCTTTGCTAATTTACTTCTTTAATATTTAAAATTTTTATTAATATAACAAAGGTATTAATATATTTTTATTTATTGTTAAATAATATTCAGAAAAATTTTATTCTTATCAAATGGCATTTAAATAGTTAAGATTAATAAAAAAAAAAGGGATCAAGGAATAAATCTCGTTTATTTATCTTATATTACCAACAATATGCTTATTATTTCAAACTTTATGGCAAGTTAATCCCTATTTTTCCAGTTTTAAAAAATATATAAATAAATTAAGAACAGGAAGAATAGGCAAATAAATTCAGAATGGGAAAAAATAAAACAATTATTTTTCGAATGTTTTAGACTGCTGAACTGAGAATATTTTACTGAAAAAGAAGTATGAGAAATAAATTGTGATTTCAAGATCAAAGCGTCGAAATCATTTAAATATCATTAAACATATATTAAGATTTAAAACAAATTAAAAGGAAAGAGAAATATTTGATATAAATAACTTAGTATATGGATCAATGTTAATTATTGAAATTTATTAATAAAAAAAGAAATCGTTAGATTGACATAATATTTAAAATGATTTAATCAATCAATAATCATCCATACATAAAGTTCTGGCAACATAATTAACAAACTGATTAATTTAATTTCATACAATCAGTTGATGGCAATCATTTCAATTATTATTAATAAATTATGGTACATTCTGATTAAACGTATTTTTCATTTATCAGAATAAATATATTGCATCTTTAATTTATTCTGCAATATTTCTTATGCTCTCTCCTTCTGCAATATATCTCTATTTGCATATTAACATTAATTGATCAGCCTGAATTGTTTAATCATTTTACTTTTCCTTTCTTCTTCCTAGCATTAACAAAAACTTATGAGTAGATCTATTTAAAAAAAATTGATGATTAAATAATTTTTAAATTTATTCAAAAACAACTTAATAAACCTGAAGGCAAATGAGTAAGCTGATTATCTCGCAAATTGAGCACTCGTAGTAATTTTAGTAAGGCAATATCAGCCGGCAAACTTTTCAACTTATTACAACTTGCATCCTAAAAATATTTTTTTCATTAAAATTGGACCATTCAAATCATTTCATTCGCAGCAATATATTTCAAAATGTCTGGAGGTGAAGTTCAATAATATAATTACTGATAAACAAAATAATTATTGGTAATTAATATAAAACCATTCATAAGTAATCAGAAGGAATACAAATAGTTAAATTTTGGCCAAAATCTCAAGTAATGTTAAGATTTTTTCTAATAAAACTATAAGTTGAACAAATATAAAGAAAGAAAAAAATTTAAGAAATAAGAGAATTCTAAATTTTCATATTTATTCAATAATGTTTAATCGGATAATCCGAATAATGTAAATTGAAATGTATGATAGTACAAAATGAATGGATTTATAATTTAATGTTATTTTAGAAAAAATCAAAAATTAAAATTATCACATCTAATTCGTTACATGTTAAAACTATTATGCTGAAAAAATATAATCAGAAATAAAAATCATACTGAAACTTAAAACTATCATACCAATTCACGTAATGAATTTGAAAGTTGTCGAATTTCTCGTGGAATGTACTCCAATCGATTACCCGTTAAAAGTAAAATTTGTAGAGGCATAGAAAATAAAGCTGATGGGATATTGATTAACTGATTACCGCTATAAAAATAAAGAAAGAAATATTAATTATGATTAAATGAAATTGGACAAAAAACGATAGAATTTCTAATTTTCACTTGTTGCTGAATTGATAATTATTATTGTTGTCAGCACTATCATTGTTATCACTGTTACTGTTAAATTATTATTAACATGGATAATAGCAAACAACCAATCACCATTGGTGATAATTAAAAAACACATGATTATCAATTTAATATAATAACCATAATAACGAAATATTAAAAAGGAGAAGAAAGCAAGACAAATAAAAAAAAAAATTTTTGATAATCGATCATAAGATGACAACTGACAATGCCGTGATAACAATAATAAATAACAAAAATATATATATATAATAATCATATAATGTAATAAATATCTTCGCTGTTTGTTACAATTATCGTATTAATATTGTCACCTACCATCATCCTATGGAAATTTTCATTTTTTTAAGTTTATAATTTTCAAATTGTTTCAACATTTTCAATTATTATTTGAAATGTTTAAATGCAAAACAATTTCATTTCTCTCAATTTTTTGCTTGGAATTTTGATAAATTTAAAATTGAAAATCAATTTTCTTTATTCCTTTCATGGGATAATGAAGGATGGGTGAAGGAAGAGCCGATATAATAATTTGCTATGCTCAAATTATCGAATCATTTTTATGGAAAGGCAATTCTCTTCGCTTACCAAAATTCTCATCAATTGGATAAATTAGTTCTTTGGATATGCATATGATAATCAAAAGAGAAGAAGTTATAAAAAAGATGGGAAAAAATTTTTACATGAGACCAATATCTGTTAAAAATCCTTTTTACGATTTTGATAAAAATATAATTTGCACAAAGCTATCAAAAATATCAACTAATTCAAACAATATTATTGTAACTGTAAAATATCCTTTGCAAAAATAATAAATCTGACTACTGTAATTTGCAGACTATAAATTTTATTTTTGCAGCAATAATAAACTTTAGTTTATTTTTTTTTGCAACAATAATAAACTTGAGTATTATATTGTAACATGCAATTGTAAATTGCATCTTGCAACAATAATAAATCTGATTACCATAATTTAAAATTATCAATTATACCTTTACAACAATAATGAGTTTATCTATCGTAATTTGTAAAAAAGGAAAAGATTTTTAAGCATGTATAAATTGAAATAAATATTTTATTATCAATATGAGCAGCAGCAATTAATCAATTATTAATGAATACTTACCTTAAATCGAGGTACGTAAGCGACTGAAGTAATTTTATAGCGGAAGGGATTGAACGTAAGCCCGTATTACGTATCCTTAACGTTTCCATTGAACACATCTCGCAAATGCACAATGGTAAATGTATGAAACGATTATCACTGAGATCTATAAATGATAATTTCATTTCTTTAAAATGAAATTTAATTAAAAAATATTTTTGAAGATTTTTAAAATATAAATTAATTTAATTTACTGTTGCTACTGAATAAAACTTAATATAATCAATTGAATGATTCTATTTAATTAAATATTTATGCTTATCAAGATATACTTATAGAATGATATAACTGATTATTATTATTTTTAGTGAAATTTGATATAATTTTAAAGATATTTAAATATATATAAATAATTATGAAAATATTTAAATATGTATAATTGGTAATTTAAGATGATTTTAGCATAATTAATCGAATAAATCTGTTCAATTAAATTTTTATATTTATTAAGATTATTTATGACTATACACAATACCAAACCATCCATTTATAGCTAATCAATTTAGGTTAAAAAACATCAAATGAGAAAAGTAATTATTACTCCTTTTGATCAAAAAATACGACAAAATCATAAATATTATTTTTTTTAGATCAACTATGCAAATCCTTAAAAGACAGATGATTTTTCCATGTGAATATTTAAATAAGTAATTCAAAAAAATTAAAAAAATTTTTAAATATATTATCGTATTAAATATAAGATCCTTTCGATGAATTGTAGACAACGAAAACAGCAATAATTGACAATAGTAATAGCGACTTTCGTGATAATAATATGATAATTGATAATAACATGATAATCATATTTTTTAACATACAATAATAATAATTGTTTTAAAAAATAGCAATATAATAACATTTTGCAATAAAGACAAAACTGATAAAAATATAAATTCTTTTACTAAATCTACTTAATGGTAAGAAAATTTTAAAAAGAAAAATTAATTGACATATAATAAAATCAATTTTTCTAGATAAGTAATTTATTCAAAAAAAGTAAAAAAAATTTTTAAATATAACATCGCATTTATTTATAATGGAGTATTTCTGATATATTTTTATTTCAATTTTTATTTGTTTTTTTATTTTCATAGAAAATTATTAATTTCATCATTGACTTCTTCCATTTCTTACTTCGTCAATCTCGCATCCCCTTTTCATTTTTTCTTATATATTTTTCCGTAAATGAAAACTAAAAAAAATTTAGAAAATTAAAAATGCAAGCAGCTGTTTGTTGCACCTGCAAATTGTTTATACAACGCAGAAAATTTTTTTCTGATTTGATTTTTTTTTTCTTGTTTTTAGTAATAATAAAATGAAAAAATTGGCAGGGAATATCATTTTCAATAAAGAAATTTTATTCAGTATTTAATTATTCATTCAAATCTTATTCTTAATTAATCTTTAAATTTATTTCTAACAAGTTCTTTTTTTCGTTTTACTTATGACAAATGCCTTATCAAACGAGAAAAAAAAACAAAATATCCAGTGAATAAAATGTAATATATTTGAACAAATATATACAACAGAAATTTTCATTAAAAAAAATTCAATTTATAAATGAAAATTTAACAGAGACAAAATTTTGTAAAATCCTGCTAAAACTGAAATAAATGTTAAGGAAAAAAATTTGTCTAACATACCAGCAGAAATAATATCAGATATTTCATATTTAAGGGCAAGATGAGCCGGAAATTCTTTCAGTTTACGACCAGCCAACAACAACACACCGCTTAATTCCGCTTCTTCGAACATTTTATCAATCGATCGAGTTAACGACTAGAATGATCGGGAGAAAAAAATCATGAATAAACATGGAACATTAATCGACTTCAACAGAAAAGTAACAAGAATTTCGGATTTACCAACCACAGGGAAAATTAACAAAGTGATCGATCAAACAGAAGATTAAGCATTAATCATGCGGAAAATAAGAATTTCGGGAACAAAAATTTCGGGACATCGACCACAGAAGAAGATTAACAAAAATTATGGATATAAATTAAATGGAAAAGTAATAAGAATTATGAGATGTTTAGACATTAAAAAAATAATAAGAATTTCAAGATATTAATATTAACAAATTAGTTTAATGAACTTTTTATATTAAACTTATTTGTCTGAAAATGTGTGAAATAAAAATTTTTGAAAAAAAGGCGCCATTTTTACTTACTTAATCGAAAAGAAATATTACAATAAAAGTAATCAGAAATATTTATTTAATATAGCTGAAAAATGTCAAAAATTTGTTAAACTTATTATTAAAAAGAATATTTCAAAAATAGATCTACCTGCTGTTGATATGATGTAGAAGGTATAGAAGTTGGTGGAATTGTTGGAGCAGTTGTGGCCGTCACGCCACCACCGCGACGTTTACGCCAGGTAGATGCCGTCTCGGTTATTGACTGAAAAAGAAAAGGTATTATTTGCTTCAGTTTTTTTCTCTTAAATTAATAATTAACATAAGAAGGGTGAAAAATTAATGAAAAAATGCATATATCGCGCTTTCTTTTTAAATATTCGCTTCAATTTGAATGAGTGATATAAAAATACCTGCCTGATTGGATAATCGTGCTTATTTATCAACCGATTTTTAGCTGTTCAACTAACTTATATTTCTGGAACAATAACACTTTTTTATTAGTCTAGAAAATAGATTTATGGAAGTTCTTATTTATTTATGTGAGAAAAACTGTTGAAAATTTTTTTCAAAAAACTAAAATTATTATAAAATAATGCTATAAATTGAAACAATAAGCATCACTTACAAACAAGAACGGAATGATCATTGAAATATGCAAATTTATTTTGAAATTAATTGATAAGAGAAAGGAGAAAACAAATGAATGAAATCATTTGGTTCAACTCAAATTCTGATGAATTATTTCCCGTTTTATTTTTCCTATATTTCAGTTTCTATAAGCGACGTTTTTTAGTTGAACGATTGTTAATAATTATCAACTAATCAACCAATAATTGATAACAATATTTTATTGAGTCAAATCAGTAAACAAATTGTAATTGACGTTCTAAATATGGACGAATGGTGATATAAATAATATGCTCGAAAGTGAACTGAATTAAATCAGTCAATCGTATATAAATGAAAAGAAGAAGGGATGGGGCGGATAGCGAAGAAGCGGGAAAGCGGGGAAGCAGAGAGTTAAAGAGAGAAGATAAAGATAGAGATAAAAAAAGCAAACAATAAAGACAGGAATAGGAAAGAGCGAGGGAAAAGCAAGAGACAACAGTGATGTTATCATTGTTAATTAATGATTATTGTATCTCATGCATATATTTTAAATAAATCTCAATGCTTTGATTTTAGCTAGTTACGAATATGTTGATTAATTCTGTCTATGATGGGAAATTAAACAAATGGTCCTACTAAACAATTAAATATTTAATTTGATATCAAATTTGATATTAAATGATTATATGTTAATAATGTAAGGAGATTAATAGCAATTGCATAAACTAATTAAATAGAAAAATATAAAGTTTATTATGGTTGGACGAAAACTTTTGACATTAATTAATTAAGTAGAATAAAAATAAAAATTTATTTACATTTGAATGGAAGATTTTAATCCGAAATTATTATTTAGGCATAAAGTGTTTGGTTTCTTCATTGGTAGACAGAAACTTTGATTTTAATTCTGATTTTGATTTCACTTTTTTTTGAAAAAATATATACGAGAAGTTTGAAATATCGTGAAATGTTGAAGAATTATTTATCAATTGAAATATTCAACGTATTTTTATTCGCAAGAAAAAACTTCTTACCTTTTGTCATTTCATATATAAATTCATAATATTGGATCTTTTCCAAAAAGAAAAGAGGTCTATTAAATAAATGAAATAGTTGAAAATTAGGAATAAAATTAGGATCGATAGGATTAATTTATAAAATTTGTCATCCATTTGATAATAAGATGAAAAAATGATAATTTAGACTAAAATTTATATTTCCTATTCGATCTAACTTTAAAATATGAATTTAATTTCTCTAATTTTACGGAAAAGAATTGTGCACGAAATTCAAGTATTTGTAAATGAAAAATGAATAGGAATTAATTTTTTATTAAAAAATTTAGTTTTGCTTTCCGGGAATTTAGTTTTGATTCCTTTCTTTACTTTCGTTTTTTGCTTGTTTTTTATTTTACTTTATAAACATGAAGATTTTAAAGAATTTTAGTTCATTTTTAAAAAATCATGATTATTAATTTTCTCCTTTTTCAAAAAAATTCATTAATTTATCATGGTTTACTATAATTTCGTAAACTTATCCTTGAAATATAAAATACACAAATTATAATATAAAGGTACAGTTTTTGAATTTTTAAAATAATTAATTTTTTTAAAAACAACTTGACGAAAACATTCTTAAGTATCATTTTCAATATTAATCTTATGCTAAAGCATTGAAAGGAAGCATGTTCCACAATGAATTAACATATCTATGCCAGATTATTACCAATAAACGAATCTTAATCATTTCAAACTTCCTAACTAGTACTGAAATTTGAACTTGGAGATTAATATATTAAACTAAAAACATGAATATTAAACAGATTTGTATTGTTAATAATGGATTATCTATTTATAGTAAATAGTAAATTATGAAAATAAATGCGATACAAAGGATGAAGAAAAATTTTAAAAATAAAATTAATAAAAAATGAATTCAAAATTAAAATTACCGATGAGATATAAAAATATTTTTGATGTGAAATGAAAAAAACACCCAAAATAAATTAACTTGTCAATAATAATAAATCAAAAAACAGTAATAATAATAATAAAATAGAAAGACATTTCGTGCCATGACTTGTCTGAATGCATCTAAAATCTTGAAATCGCTTCAAAAAAATTTAAAGTGAAATATTTGATTATATATGCGATGATACGACAAGAAGATTTCATGTCGCATATAATTCTACGAGACATATACGTCACTTTTTGACAAATTCCGTAACATTATACGCCTATGCATTTTTTTACTCATTTTTTGAATTTATTAGAAAAACCAAAACGAAATTAAAATATCAAAATCAAAATCAAAATTATGAAGAAGAAGAAAAAGTGAAATAAAAGATGATAATAAGATAAAATTCGTTGAGTGAAATTTTCCGACTTTTTTTAAAATTTATTATCGAAAATAAGAAAATTAAAATTTATCGTTTAAATGAAAATGAATAAATTTATTATCTATTTTGGAAGAAATCTCAAGCATACGAATTATCCATTACTTTATTACATTCATATTGACATAAATTTCAATTAGAAATTAAATACAGGAATGAATGATGAAAATTTGAATTTATTCTTATGATGTACATTTATAAAAAATGATATAATTTGTGAAGCGTATCATTGAACAAAAATTAAATCGATAATTTCAAATGACTTACAAAGAAGGATGAATCATGGCATTTCAATTTTTCAAAAAATGAATCGAAGATTGCTCCGATGGTAAGGCGAAGGATCGAGTGATATACGCAACCTTGAATTTGTATATGTATCTTCTGTATGTGTATGTATCTATGTGTATGTCTGTATGTATGTATGTAATGTATGTATGTATGTATGTATGTATGCCTGTGGGAATATATCTGGATGTGTGCATGTTCATTCCAAATCTGTGATACAATTACAATGACACATGGAAACGTCCATTAGTTAAAAATTTAAAAATGGCGGGGGTGATTGATTCAATAATAATCGCACGGATGGAATGAATGAATGAATTTAATGAATGAATGAATGAATTTAATGAATGAATGGAATGAATGAATGGAATGAATGAATGGAATGAATGAATTAATGAATGGAATGAATGAATGGAATAAATGAATGAATGAATGAATGGAATAAATGAATGAATGAATGGAATGAATGAATGAATGAATGAATGGAATGAATGAATGAATGAATGAATGAATGGAATGAATGAATGAATGAATGAATGAATGAATGAACGAATGGAATGAAAGAATGAATGGAGTGAATGAATGAATGGAATGAAAGAATGGAATTCAAACAATAATAATAGTAATGATAAATAAGTAATAATAACAATGATGATAAAAAAGCAAAAATAAATTATTTAAATGATAAGATTTAACAAATCATTCACTCAATAAATTTTAATAAATTGCAAATGTCAATTGTTAATTAAATTCATAATATAGAAAGTCGAAAAAACCCTTCATATTATGTTGAAACATATATGAAAATGGGAAAATTCACTTGCGCAAAAATTATAAATTGATTTTGCCTTTAACTAAATAAAACATTCATGCAAACTTTTGATTACTATATAATTTGAAGTTCAAGAAAGTTGTGACAAGAGATGATAAAAGAAGAGAAAAAAGAGAAGGAAAAAGTTTGCTCTTTTTTCAGTTGGTACAAGCTGGTATTGATATAGCAAAAATTATTCATAATTATATCATGTGATTTACCACTTCCTTCTTTTATTATTTAAAAGTTGTAATTGTTTATTATTATTATTATTATTATTATTATTATTATTATTATTATTATTATTATTATTATTTGCAATAGAGATTTGATTTAATCAATCGAAGAGAAAACTTATTACGATAAAAGCTGCAGAGGTGATAATGGGCTGTTCGGAAGAGGTGAGAAAGGAAGGAAAATTAAACTAATAAATTGTAGAGATATTTTTTGTCTAGTTACAGTCTTTAAATATATTCATTAATAAATAATGACAGCAATAGCGATAGTGATAAGGATACAATAATGGTAATGATAATTTAAGACACTGTATTGATGGATATTTAAAATTACTAAGAGTCATATTATTAACTTGAAATTATGATTTATTATTAGCTTAAAGTTATAACTAATAAGCCAAGGTAATTTCATTTAATATGAGAGGATTACTTTTTCCATGCACGAAAAAGGTGAAAAAATGATTGAACGAGTTTGTTATAAAATAGAATCATCTGTCTATTAAATTATGCTTAAAATAGCGCAACAATTTTAATAAGAAAAGAATTGAAATAAATATTATTTCAAATGAACGAATGAATCATTTGCTTCATACATGAATTTACATTCTCATTAATATACATTAAACAGTAACTATTCCACTTCAATAATATTAACGGCTATTATGTATCTATCTAAGTAAGATTGACTGAATTACAATGAGAAAAAACTTCTGAAATGAACTAACTCATGCAGAGAGGTTTGTTTAATTGTGTGCATTGATTGTATTTACATTTATATTAAATTCTTATATAAAAATTAAAAAACAATTCTTAGAACATACGACCAATCAAAAGAAATAAACGCACAAATTAAATGTCTTTCTATGTTTTATCTTTCATATCACTCTTCTATTTGGGCGTACGTGGATAATATTTATGCAGGTGTATGTATACGTATAGCTATGAATTACCTCTTTGTGGATACGTGTATATGAGTACGTCTGTGGGCTTGCGTGAATGGTATATGAATGAAGGGTATATCCAACGGTAGATAATACGTGTGGCTGAATATACGTGTCTGTATGTAGAAGAGTGGATGAGTGTAGGGGTCTACGTATACGTAATATGTATTGATGTAATACGTAAGGGTATGTATATATGTTGTATATATATTACGTTATACTATTATGAGGAGAAAGGAAATTTAAATATAAGAAAGGGAGGATGATAAGCTTAAACAAACAAGTAGGCTGTATGAATAGTCGAGAATGACGGAAATATATGTCGATAGCAGTTATTGTGTATGAGAGATACCAAATTTGAAATTTGATTCGAAAAAAATTTTTGATTTTAAATTGCGCAGTTGATGAAGGAAATTCCGGAAAAATTTTCTTCGAACATAAAAATCGATTGGAAATTTTATAATCGAGAAATCTTGAGGATATTAAAAAATTACAAATAAAAGAATGAAAAACACTGAAGAGAAAAATTTTGGAAAATATTCAAAAAAAAAAATGCTAACGGAGAATGATATTTCATTTAATTTGAAGTGTTAATCAATATTATAATTTAATTTAGTAATAAATCAAAGTGATAAAAAAATGATAAATATTAACATCTCATATGTTATAATAGAATTTATGCAATTTTTCTAGTCGTTAAGGAAAATTCAGAAAGAAACGATTAATACAAGTTAATTTATTATGCAAAATTAAACATTCTTTTCTCAGTAGAAGCGAGTTACTTGTTGAGTTGTTAATTTAATTTCGCATCAGATATTTCTAGCTCATCTAATCATTAAGCATTTTCAATAAACAATCTCTGATTAAAAATGAAATATTCATGAAATTATACATTCATTAAAATATTTTAACGATTTTAGTGAAAAAACTGAGATGAAAAAAGGTTTAAAAAGAATTCGAAATTATATTCAATGGTTTATCAAAATTCAATCAGTTTTTGAAAAGATATGTGATGCAAAAGAAGAAAAATGAGAAAAAAATTCTAATTGTATGGATAGAAGTTTTAGTATTCGATGGAAAATTTTTTCGGAGTGAAACCTTTTAAGATGAAAAGGAGGAGAAAAGTTGCGTGTTTTATCAAAAAAAAAATGTAAGGAATTTTGCTTAAAAAATGATCAATCATTTGAGTAGTATGTAAATCATCTGAATAGTATGATATGATGGATAATGATTAACACAATTGTCAAAATTTAAAAATTATATATTTCAAATGGGAAGAAAAAATGTAAACGGTCAGTTCAAATGAGAATATTTTTAGTATTTAATATTACTTTAATAGTATTCAATACATAATATCGATGAGAATTTAATGTGAAATTTTGAAATGAGAATTTAATATAGAAATGTAGTAGATGTTGGGAAACTTTTTTTTTATTATTTCATTTTTTTGTCAAAATTTATGCTTAAATGAATTGTATTAAAATAATAGTAAAAGTTTTATGTCTTTTTTTGTATGATAAAGTTTCTTTTACAATTCTGTTAGTTATATCATTTTTAGTTTATGATACGAAATATTTCTTACTTGTTGTAATATAAATTAATTAACAATACTTGCTAATTGCAAAAAAAATATTTACTTTTATTAAACATAACTCTAATAAAATATTACAATCAGTTTTGAATGAAATATTAGTAGCAGTGAAATGAATACTGATAACGCATGAAATGATAATGGTATTTAATTGTTATAGTATTTTACATTACAGTGAGCGCTGACGTAATGTTACAGTAAATCATCGATAAAAATATTAGAACAAGCGGAAATGAATACTACATTGTGAAGTGATAAATGATATTTAGTCGCTATATTTATTTGATAACTTTTCCTTTTTAATTTTAAAAAATATCAGTGATTGATTTCTATGTATTTGATGTGAAAGGCATACTATGCATATTATGATTACAACTGAGACTTGAAATGATAATTAAAATGCCGAAATTTTGATGAAACCTTAAAGTTTTTCGTTGACTAAAAGGCTCTTATTTCAGCTTGATGTCCACCATATAGTGACAACCAAAATTTAGCCTTTAAGATATATTCAAGATAATACTGATGAAGTTATGCAATATTGAAGATAACACTGATGAAGTTTTGGAATGAAGAATGATTAAATAACTGAAGTTGGGGGGGACGAATAATTTGCTTTTAGAAATTTATATTTTCTACCGGAAACATTCAAAATTTCCAATTTTATAGCTTCTATTTTTTTCTTTTCTTCTGTTATTTTTTCCATCCCTTCATTGAAGTTTTAAAGATTTTTACGACAAAGTGAGGATGGAAAAAAAAACGTCAAATAACAAATGTAAACATGATAAAGAAATTATACAGAAATTATTTAAAAAAAACGTTGAATTAACTAGTTTTATTAAATTTTAGAAGATTAGTAACCTAAAAAATCAACTTCCGGTTTTATTGAATTCTATTTTTTGGGGGTCACGATTCCAAAAAAAAAAATTATTTAACAATTCCGTTCCAGTAATATATACCTATGGAATGAAGAACGAAATTAGAAAGAATATTCAATAAAAACTTTGCATATTTGCAAAGAAAAGAAAAAAATCGATTTTTTAGTGAATGTCAGTTTTTTAAAGAAAAAAGAAAATTCCTGAATGTTAGGATGATTTCATTTAAAAAAAATGATAGAAGATAATTTGATTGCAGTGTTTTTATTCAAATTTAAAATTGAAATTTTTATTGATATTTTAATCGAACTCCAATATTTGTTATTTGTTTAGTTGGATGATGATTCTATGTTTTTCAGAAGAAAATGGAATTTCTACGCGATAACTGCAGGAGCACTTCTCAAATGAAGATAATCTTGTCGTTTCCTAGACATATATACGCCAATTATAAAAGATGATCGTCAATTTTAAGAAATAATCTAATTTGTAGCCCAATTATAGGAATGTGTTGAAGAAAGATTGATTGGAGAATTTAATTTATAAGTAAAATTAATTTTAAATAAAAGTTAATCTTTTTAATTTTTAGATGCATTTATGGCAATTTCAAAGGACTATATGTTAAAGAAAGTTTGATAAAAAGTTTGTGTCATACTAAACTAAATTATTTGCTTATTTTGCAGCAAATAGAACTTAATTCAAAATTACCAAAAATTTATAGTTACAGTGAAGAAATATTCGCACAAAAAGTATTTCAAAGGTTATCTACACTTAGTGATAATCAAATGTTCATTTTATGAGGCCATTTAGTCGATAGAAAATGTGCAATTTTATGCGCAGTCATAAAATTGCAGTACGTTGTTGGATGTTACTATTCAATATTAAATATATAAACTATGCACATATAATATATAAATTCATTCATATTAGTATTCTTCGCAAATATATTTTTTTTCGTATTTTATTTTAAATTAATTTTTTATGTAATTCAATACTATATTCATTTCCATTTCTTGGAGAAAAGTTAAAAATACATTACAATTACGGTGTGTTTTATTGTTTTTAAAATAAATCATATTTTTCCTTTATTAGAATATTGAATGAAATAAAAATTTTTTTGAACAGAAAAAAACTCTTTTTTTTTTCAACTTTTGTAATTTGTTTGTCACATATATATATATATATGTTAAGAAAAGAAACGTAACATGACGTGTCACGTCTGATATTTCACGTGTGTCTATCGTATTTTCAAAACAAAATAAATAAAAACGTACGATTTGTTTGTCACATATATATATATATATATATATATATATATATATATATATATGTTAAGAAAAGAAACGTAACATGACGTATCACGTCTGATATTTCACGTGTGTCTATCGTTATTTTCAAAAACAAAATAAAAAATAAGAGAGAGTAAAAAACATATAATGATCAATTTAATCAATGTGAAATTTTCATTTAAATCAGTTGATTGAAAATTTTTTTGATTAATGAAAAGATTCGATCAATAATTTTGCCGGTACTTTTTTTGCACTAAGATTTTTCGCAAAAATTCACAAACATTTTCTTTTTAATTTAAAATTTATTAATCGATAAGTCATAATTGCACGATCTGTCCACACTTCTGTTTGTTTTTTTTCTGCGAATTTCATCAGCCCTTAATATATATATAATATATATATATATATGCATTTAGGTAAAACAATTCATATTTTTTTTATTTATATATAATTTTTATTTTTAATTCAATTAATTTACCTTTTTTCTTTTCAAAAAATTATTAATTTCTATTGATAATTCTCAAAGAGAAACAATATCTATCAATAGCCGAAATAAGCGGAAGAAAAATTGGATAACATAAACATTGTTTGAAACTACCAATCAATAAATAATAATTACAATAATTTTTCCTTAGCCATCCGAAATATGAATAATATTTCCACAATTAAAGATTATAAAAAATGCATCTAATTTCTGTAATTTTTTCCAAAATACTGTTAAATTTTAAGAATTTCCCGTTTTTTAAAAGTAAACTTCAGATTGATGCAAAAGCGATTATTATTCATTACTGTTTGCTGATAAATGATAAATTATTCGTTTATTATTATCCATTACTGTTTGTTGATGTTCCTCCGAAACAATTATTCGAGAATTGCCGGGATTAAAAAGAAAAGGATATTTAGTTGGTGGAAAGAGAAGATGTATGAATTACGTAAGATTATGTTGCGAGAGAGCAAAAAAGTTGAATTTTTTTATTTTTTGCGGTTTTTGAGAAAGTTCATAAGCAATGTAAATAAAAAAAATTATTCTTTTTCAAATTGATCATCGAAAAAAATTTTGACATCATGTTCTGCTCATTCAATTTTTAGAAGAAGGAGAGAAAATCGCCATTTAACAAAAATATATAAATTAATTAAAATACATAATTATGTAAATATCACTTATAATTGTATCAAACAAATTTCATTTAATTCATCTGTCATTTTTTGCCAGATGCTTCACTAAAATTTATTCTAGAACAAAAAAAAATTTGAAGAAATAATACATATCATAACTTTATCATTTATCAACAAATAGTAATGAATAATAACTAATTACAGCAACGAATTGTGATGAAGAAATTAAAATTGAAAAAAAGGCGAAAATCGTATTGAAAATCTTTGTTGTTTTTCATGGAATTGTAAAATTTCGAAAGATAAAAAACCAATGTGATAACAATATTTATTATTTTAAAAAATAATTCTCGATCATATACTATCCGCTGTCACCATAAATATAATTTATCACTTATCAGACTTGCCACTTGTCATTATACCAACTTATTAATATATTTATAGAGTAAAATAATCAATTTAGCTATTCTTACTAAAGTTATTAAGAAATCAATAAATTAGGCAAAGTATTATTGAATGATAATAAAAAGATTTCACTTACCACAGGTGAAAAAGATGATAGATACAAGAAATACTACGTAAACTATGTAGTAGGCTAATATATATAATTACTGATGAAATTACAGAGACATAAGATGGAAAGGAAAGACAGAAGTAGTCTAGTCCGGTCTAGTCTAGTCCAATCTATCACAGAAAGATAGATATCTATTTGAAGGACAGACATTTGAAGGACAGACATCTTTATTGCTCTTTCTTGCTCATTCATACACACATACACATACACACACAACACACATACACACACTCACATACACTCACACACATATATATATATACCCACACATCCATTACACACATATACAGATATATGTATATACACATATACAGATATATGTATATACACATATATACCTGGAAAAATAATCATTAATATTGAATTTCCAGTTGTTAAAAGTGCTAATAATATCTTGCATTTTTCCATTTCTTAAACTCCAAAAAAAAGAAAGAAGAAAAATATAACAGTTGTTTAGGAGAGAATTGAGAATGGTCGATAGTCATTTATAAGATAGGCAAACTTTCAGAACATTACAATTAAAAGCTAGTCAAATAAACACTTAACATTTAAATCGATTTCACCTATAGGAAATGTCTGTGAATGTGTATGTATCTATGTGTATATACATGTATGTGTGTAGGTGTATGTGTGTATGTGCATGTATGTGTATGGATGTATGTGTGTATGTATATTGCATATATTTATTGCTATAATAACTGTTATATGCTGCGATTAATTAATCTCATTAAATGGAGACGAAGATGATGTTGTTACTGCGGAAATTATTTACATTTCTGGAAGGGAATAAACTATTGCAATCGATTTGCATAATAATCAAAATTGAAAAAAAAAGTTTTGTGGAGTATTTATTCGCAAAATAAAATCACATTAAATGGATGAAATTATAATAAAATTCCTACAAATTTCAATTAAATTTCGATTATAATTTGATGTGGTTGAGAGTTCGTAAAAATTCAATTAACATTCTCTTTGGATTTTCTCTGATGTTTAACAAATTGTTTTTTAAAATATTTAACAAACTGTCCAGATTCTTTTTAAGTTTTTTATTTTTAAATTGTATTAAAGTTGCAAGATTAAAGATTAAAAAAATTCGCAACAAGAAAATTTGAGAAAACAAAACTGACAGCGAAGAGTTGCTAAATATAAAAATTATAAAGAATAATTTAATTTAATTAGGCTTATTGATAAATTTCAAAAAGTACTTGCTATTTATGAATATATAAGATAAATATATATTATTCCTTTTTGCAAATCTAAGTTTCCCTTAATGATAAGGAAATATAGCCAAAATCTACAATATAGTAAATTAGAAATTGGTTGTAAATAATGTTGATTTTATCATATTTTAATAAATATCACTTATCTATTATGAATATGACTTACTATAAAAATATGATAATTAATAGAAGTAATTAGAGAATGAGAGAATAAATTTTCTTGATTTTTTTTGAAATTTCTGATTATAAAGTCATAAAAAAGAAAAAGAATTTTAAGGAATTTTTTTTGACGATACATTATTGAAATCAGAAAAACAAAAATAATAAATGGAATATTTTATCCAATTTGGGAAAAATAAAATAATCGATGAAGATACTACCATTTAAGGCAGGGATGTCAGCAATTTTTGAAGGTCAAATACAAAAAAATTAATGTAGAAAAACGAACTAAATAAAAAATAAAAGCAGAACGGAAACTGAAAAAAAAAAGTTTGTTTAGAGGAAATTTAAAATGAATGCCAAAAAAGGAATCACTGACGATAGATCTTCCGCACAAAAAAATTACGCAAATTACATAATTCTAAAATTTAATCAATTTATTTCATTTTATCAAAAAAATTTTTAGTATCCAAGATTCTTTTCCTTTTTTAATCTGCAGAATTAATTATATTTTAAGGAGAAAAAAGAATATGCCAAATTCATTTGTTTTAATAAATAAGAAATTGACGACTTTTTTGACCAAAGATTACGTTGATAAGTAAGTGATCATTTTTCAGCATTGAGGATTTTAAATGAATTTCGCAATTCCCTCTTTTTCTTTTCGATCATTTGTTGAAGAATTGAAATAAATTTTGGAATTTTTTATCTCATAGCTTTTTAAATTCGATTTATTTTAGATTATATTTCTCTTTCCTCCTTTCTTTCTCTTCTCTCTTTTACTTTCCCCGTTTCTCCCTCAATTGTCAATTCTTATTTATATTTATTTACTCAACACGTTATCACTCATATTTCATAGTTAATGTTATCACTCATATTTCATAGTTACTTACCCACAGATATATTTACCCATAAGTGTCATCATATCATCATTCTCATGTTCTATTTACCCAAAGATATTACAATTATCATTTGATACCAAATAACAGGTAAAATAAAAAAGGAAAGAAAAAAGCTATCTCACCTTTTTCAAAATTATCCCAATTACTGAATTTAAGAACAAATTAACAGCTATTTCAATGAATACTTGAAATTTAACTATTTCTTTCTTCTTTATTAAAGAAACTCTTAAATACACATACTATCTCGTCATAGTCACTCGTAATGACCTCCCTCTGCCCTACTGTAGTAGTTAGTCTAGTAGAACAAAGTAAACCTGTCTTTTGTTATCAGTTCTTCCAAACATATTAAAGGAGGGGAAAAGGAGGAGATGGGAGAAAAGGAAGAGGTCAATAACGATATCCGTTATATATATATATATATGTATGTATCTTATGTAATGTGTCTGTTTGTCTGTCTGTGTGTGTTTGCATATATTGGATGATTAAGGAGGTAAGGAAGTACCAACCACATCGATATTCTCTCTTTTCCACCTTACTACCGATTAGAGGATTGCTTGAACATATATACTTTCATATTATTGTACATATATATCCACGTAGAACACTCACACATACACATACAACACATACACACACATATACAACATACACATATACACGTATACCTCAGTGAAAAGCATATGAACTCGTCAATCAAAATCTGTCCACTTGCCAAACGATGACGAAGTAACCTTGTGCTGTACGCTGTAAAGAGCATATCATCTCATTGCCTTCCTGATTCTCTTCCATTATCATCTGATTGTTACAGTAGCAACAACATTTTATTATGTATAGCTAACTGCTTGGAGATATGGTGCAAACGATTAGGATAGTAAATAAAACAATAAATTGATAGTAACAATAACAATAACAATAATAATAATAATAGCAATTGGACACATGATGCAAACGATTAGGATAGTAAATAAAACAATAATTGATAGTAACAATAACAATAACAATAATATATAAATGTTTGAAGAAGTGAGACTGGCGAGGATCAATAAAACAATAATAACATGAATTACCAATATATAGTTGAAGTTTGAAGACGAATCTTAAAAATTTTAATTTATTTATCTTTTTACATATATCAGTTTATTTTTGTATATATTTCTCTGGAAAGTTCTGTCTTTTTTTCTTCTTTTTATGTGAAAGATAAATCGAAATGATAAATTTAATAATAAGATTGATATCAAAATTTTCATGAATGTTTTGGCGAAGGATATTGATAAAGAAAATTTCGGAGACGAAAAAAATGTTAAATATGAAACTTCATCTTATTTTGGCATATTTTAACGAATGGATATCAATAGAAATGAGTGAAGAGATAATCAACAAATAGATTGGCAGAAAAAATGAGTAAACTTAAATATTAAGCCAAATATCTCATCACATTCATCCTTCCCATTTTTTCTTCCACCACAAATTTCCATTAAAAATAATTTTAATCAAATCTATCTATGATGGATGGGAAGATTTAACATAGAAAAATATGTCTGAATTGAATAATGTACACACTTAAGCGTAAAAAGAAGAAATAACTGAAATTTATTATTTTACACAAATAGCTGAACAAAAAACAAATTCCATTTTTGGGAATTTTTTTAGAAAAATCTATTTTAGCAAATTTTTCCTTCAAAAAAAATCGATCATATTGAACAATTTTTTGAACAAAATTTAAGAAAAAAATAGAGCATTATTTATTCAATTATGTTACTTTTTCATAAATTTAAATCAAATACATGATGATATTTGCATTATAAGGCATAAAGGATTAGAATTTATGATAAAATGTATTGCGATGCAAATTTAAAGTAGCGTATAGTTTGTAATGGCTTTTTATCATGAAACTATATTAGAACATTAATATTATAATACTTGTGATAACTTATCATTTTTTTAAACCCAATCATTTCTTATAAATTATAAAATAGTTTATCATCTTTCTGATTCAAATTTTCGATGCAAATTATATGACAGCGTAATAATCCTCTGATTCAAATGTTTGATCCAATTTATATGAAGCATATCATATTTCTGAATTTATCATCTTTTGATCCAAAATCTGATACAAAATATTTTATCGAATAATTTCAGCAGTGTAATTCATTCAATACTTTTTTCTCTTCGAAATAATACATATCTAGCTAAAGATCGAAATAAAAAAAATATTTGAATTCAGAAGAGTTTAAAATGACAATAAAATTTCATTATTTTTAGTGCCATGGTCCTTTCAAATAGCAGAAGTATATGTTAGGCACATTTTTGGGCATTCCAAATTTTTAATATCCCATTTTATGTGATAATTTTATTTATAATTTGAACAATAAAATTTCATGCCAGAACGCCAGCTGTAACAGTTACTCGATCGAATTCTCTGCTCCCATCACTCTTAGTTACACTTGCTAGAGTCTTTATCTTAACAAAAGTCTTGACACTAATGTTTAGATGTATCTTTATTCCTTATCTTGTAAGTATTTCTTACACTAAATTTAAAATCTTTCCATCTTGCAGTAAATTGACGTCGTTTACTTCTACAGTTATTACTTCAATTTCCAAACTATCATAAAAACTTGCAAATTCTCTTCCAATTACAGCAAATTCTACAATTAGTAGCGATTTCGGTGGTCTATCTGCACTCGTAGTATGCTCTTCATTACACATTAAATTTCCACTGTTTCTATTGCAGCTCGATTTCTCTATTATATTCACGATTAACCATTTATTTGGATATTATATTCACCTACTAATTATAGATTAGAATCATCAGTTCTTCTTTTAAGTCTTCTATTTTAGATTTTATACAAGCAAGACTGTCATCGTTCTTAGTAGAATGTACGATATATATTTTTGCAGTCTAAACATACCTCTATCACATAGTCATAGCTCCAATACCCTGATGACCAATAACCTTTAAAGTTAAATCAGATTGACAAAAACATACGATTCTGATACTGAATCAATCAAAAACCAGGACCAGCTAATATAATCAAACAATTAACAATTAAAACCTGTAAAAGCAATTCAATCATTCAACTGTCCCTACGTTTATTTGTTGTTTACATTCTTAATAAAATTTATGTCTAACTTCATAACTAAACATATCTTATCACTGAATCAATTGATCAAAGTAAGACAATTTTCATATTCAAATATTTTATAAAAATAATAAACTTAAATAATATCATTCAATTAACTGCAAATAATTGCAATTTTCTAAGATTTCTTTGAACATCCTCAAGCCTTCCAAGTAAAAAACAATGATAATTCCCATGTAAATTTTTCTTTCTCAAAAAAAGTGATAATAAAATACAAGCTTATTATTTCAATCAATTTGGTAAAAATAAAAAAGATTTATTTTTAAAAATGTTATCTTTTTCTTCTTTCATCTACTAAATATTATTTTTTCCTAACTAAAACTTTGATATTTTTCTGGCAAAAACAATTTTTTGTCGAAAAATTTAAGTCAAATAAATTATTAATTTTTTTTTTGTTATGCTAATAAAAATTTTCAAAAATTTTCAAAGAATTTCTTTGATAGCAAAAATTTGTTTCAAAAAAAATTTTTCTAATTTTGGTTTTTGGCATGAACAAAAAAAACACATTCTTTTCATAAATTATTGTTATTATTTCTTTTTTATCGATTATTTTCTCAAAGTTTAATTAAATTTAAAAGACAATAAAAAAGTTTTTTTATTGTGATTATGATGAAAATGTACTAAATTGACTCTATGTGAAAATAACAAGAAAATGAAACAAAAATGTATCAATTAATAATACCAATGTTCTGATACAATTGCCTAAATTATATTTAATAAATAATTAATGAATTGAAATGTAATCGAATTTCAAGGAGATGAAAATAACATTTAAGAAATGTTTTATCAATTCTGGAATTTACTCAGTCAATAAAAACGTTAAATGTAATTGTTTAGTTGTACTACTTATAACTTTTCCCATTCTCGTTATTTACATACAATGACAGAATGTTATTTATATATAGCAACAAAAAATAATAAAATATTGCTTTGCTACTGTGATAATCACATGGGAATTGCTACTGATGGCTTTCTTTTGATATTATTGATATTGCAATCTAAAAATAGTTTCACTAATTATTCATTTATTAATCTTTTACAAATATATATATATATATACTCAGTTGCAAAAAATATGTTGATACTTTTAAAATGTTGTTAAATTGTTTTATTGATTTTATTGTTTTATTGATTAAAATAATGTTAAATTTAACAACATATAAAAATATTGTTAAATTAAATGCTTTTATTGATTGAGTAAATTTTAAAATTATTAAAATATTCCTTAAAATATTATTATCATTTTTCGATTATATTTTAGCTCATTATTATTTGAAAAATAGTGATAATTTGGACAATTGTATCAGAATAGTAGTTTTATTAATTGATATATTGTTTTTCTGATAATAATTTTTTCTATGAAAAAAAAAAATTATTTTTACGGTTTGTTATGAGAAAAGGCTATATCAAAATTTTTGCTTCATAAATTGTTATAATTTTATTTATCATCGTCCGTATGGAATTATGATTGTGAAATAAATTAATTGTTGTAATTTTATTTATCACCATCCGCGTAGAAGTTATAATTAATTATCAAAATTCAAGATTAATGTTTAGGAAAACCAAGCATTAAATAAGATTACCATAATAATCGTTGCTTCAACTGATAAAGCTAGGGAATAAATACGAAAAATATTTCTTGAATGAAAAAAAAAGAAAAATGTGATCAGAAATATGACATTACATTTTGAATATTAATATTTTGTTTCTGTGCGGATATCAGCGTTGACATAGTGAGATCTCATGATAAAAATGAATCTCTTTGTTTATTCTGGAAATCATTATCATTTTGGATTCTTCACACATGATCAGATTATGTATCGATGCATCCTATCTGTTTTTAACAAATCATTTCGAAAGCGTAAGTCACGTGGTATACGTTAATGGTCTCTCATTTCGATTGCATTGAATTTTTCCTTCTTCAATATAGAAGTATTTCAAATAGTTCTGAAGAAATATGTGATTCAGATTGATTCAGCAACATTTAGATTCAGATGGATTCAATAACAACAAAAATAAAATATAATGCATTATAAAATGTTAAGGATTGTCGAATAATTTCAAATATTCATTACAAAAAACAAAACATATTAGTATGCCAGAGCAAAACAAAAGAGCTGAGGCTCATTTCGCGTGATAATTAGCCTTTATATATTCATTCAAGTTAATAGCCAAGTTTCTATATCCATATGACAGTGAAGCAAATCTGATAACATTTTTATTTAAATACCATACAATATAAATAGAATTTTTCTTCAATATATTACTTCCAAATAATCAAAAAAAATCGGTGCAGTAGCTGAAGAATACGCGATGTAAACTTACATTCAGAAGTCGTCAAAATATTAGTGATGAAGTGCCCATTTTAAAATATTCTTATCAATTCTTTGTTACATCAAAATCACGTAAGAAATGTATTAATTTTAATCAATTATTTAATTCAAACTATGCTATTGCATTTGCTTTAGTGATGAAATTCAATTAAACAGAAATAAATAATTTAAAATGTATGTGTGTACGGAAAATATGATAATTTAGAAGAGATGATGCAATCATAAATTGTCTGTTTTTCCAAATTCTCTGCAATTTTTCTAATGAGTAAACTGAAGACCTAAAATGAATCACTCGCATGAATATTAAAATTTTTAAAATAATGCAGTGATATGTGATATGAATGACTTCATATGATATGTGATATGAATGATAATATGTGATATGAATGACTTCAAGGGAATTTTTGTCTTTCTCTAATGACAGTCTACAATTGTATCTGATTATAATGTTATTCTATTTTAGATTAAATTTTGAAACAATTGGATTAATGGACATATTATGTAAAAACCTTCATTTCTTCATCTATACCTCGTTAATAATATATTCCAAAAAAAGATATTATGAAATCAATTAAAGATCTATTATAATATTTTATTCTATTTTAGTTTCAGTTATGAATCAACTGAAAATTTAATAAATTAGGAACATTTTGCAAAAATAATTTAAATATCTACTATAAATAGAGCTATAAAATTTAATATTTATTTATTTAACCTAGATAATTTGCACACAGGTAATTCGATAATTATAATTCCTATGACTGCTACATGATCTCATGAAAATTTGAAAACAAATTGAATTTCACAATTTGGGAAAATCTCATAACTTGTTGCAAAATCTTTCATTTTGAATTACAACAAAATATATGGTCAAACTTTTTATGAATCGTTATTAATCATATTAAATTGAAGAAAAAAGAAAAATCCTCGGAATTATTTGATTAATTAATTAACTGTTACTTGAAACTAAAAACTGGAATATTTCTGGTGCAATGATTTTATATCAGTTGATAACATTATCCTTTTAAATTAATCAGAAGCCAATGAAAAAATTCATTTGTCTAGGATGGGGCGAGCATTTATTTCACTAAAAAATATATAACATTTTGATAAATATCATCCCGCTCTTTTCTTCGAATTAATTTTTTTTGCTTTTATCGAAATGTTAATAATTTTGTAACTATTAACAAACTTACTATAAATTATCTTCATGATAGCATTCATGTAAAAATCATAGTCATATAAAAACTATGATTACATTCGATCAAATTTTTTATTTTATTATGTTGATTTTTAATTTTTTCATTAGACTAGCTATTTTGATTTTATTTTTTTTTTGATTTTATTTTTTTTAGTGTATATGAAATAATGCTTATATCATCAAAATGAATTAAGAAACAATTACCGCTTAACAAACATTCACGACAAACATTTACGCTTTAATAAATGTATGAAATTGATTAGTTGTTAAAACATCGATGTAATTTATTCATTTTCAGCTTGTTCTAAATGCTCAGACATTATATTGTCACATTTGTTAAAATGATTTGCCATCAGAATCATTAATTCTCGTACTGCTTCAACAGTCTCCTTATAATGTACTGGCAATTCTTGGATATTTTGTTGAACTTTCATTAATTGCTTCTCATAAAGTAAATCAGCTTCTTTACTTTTTTGTTTTTTGGTTTCATCATCTGGATGTCTTGAATTCATATTTATTTATAGAATTACAGATATTTGCTACACTTTTTTTGAGAAACGGAATAGAAAAGATACTATTTAATTTCAAACATTTTCTTTTTATGTTAACGAACTATTCTTCAAAAAAATCTACAAAATAATAAAAGTAAGATAATATTTGATGTTAAGTACTTTTTTATCAATTAATTATTTCAGAAGTAAATTTTCATAAGATTATCCAAAAATATTCAGAAATAAATTTTCGTAAGCATAAAGGAATGGAAGAAATTTACTTGTTAGATGCTTGAGCTAAGCCATCCTTATCAAGACGTCGTTTTTTCAACTGATTAATATCATTTAGATAAATCTTCAAATTTTGTTCAAGCCATTTTTTTGACCAACGTTCAAAAAATTTCAATTCTATCTGAAATATCTTAAGCATTTGAAAAAATATTAGTCAAGAAGTTTTGTTTAGTCTTAGATAATTTATTGCGCTTAAAATCAAATATTTATATTTTTTAAATTTTGATTGACATTTTCACTAATTTTTAAGTCACTTTTCTTTAACAAGAAAAAACTACTCACAAAATGGATTTAATTCCCCATAGTGAAATTACGGTAAAAAAATGCATCCATTAGTTACCATTATTTTTCAGATAGCTTGATCAAAGTAATTATGAGATTTTGAAGTTTTGAAAAACTTGATAAGTTTTGCATCAAATTCAATTTAATTTTTAAATTATTTTCCCTCATTAAAATTTATTTTATATACTTGTTCAGCTGTTGAACGTTCTGTTTTTGCAATTTCTTCCAATGCTCTTTCAACGTTTTTCATCACTTTATTAAACTGCAATAATTAAAAAGATCTAGATAATTAGAAAAAAGTGGAAATTTTGATTACAATCGATATTATTTGCACGATTTTATGGTACAGTAAACTGATCATTACTTTTTCGTTTTTTGTTTTAGCAGCCAAACTATTGCATACATTGGCTATTGAATCAGCAGATGTCATACCGACAGTTTTGAAATTTGAAATCATCGATTCAACAGCTTTTACGATTGCTGTAACGTCTGATTTACTTTGTTCGCAGAAAGTAATCAAAATGGGTAACATTGCCTGGGAATCTAAAACAAAATGAATAGAGTTTTTTTTTTGAGTTTCAAATTTGAAATAATCGACCGAAGTCCTACTCGATAGTGACATAATAAAATAGATATTAAATAAACAAATACATTATTATCATGAGTTTATGCTAATTTTGATGTTATTATGAGTTTGTGTTGATTTTGATAAACTATGATAAATTAATGTATCGCTAATAATTTACTGAAAGTTAACTCTTAGATTTTAAAGTTCAAGAAATAAAATTCTCGGCAGCTTTAAGAGTTTTCAACTTTTAAATCCATCATTTTTAAATTATTCATCACACAACTGCATTAAAAAAAAGTGTTATCGTACTTAGCAATGTAAGAATTTCATTGTGTTATAAACGTATTGCAGTACTCAGAATATTTAGTCAAAATTAAAGTATTATTAGTCATGATTTTAGATTGTGTGAATTAATATATATCATGTAGAATCATATTTTTGAAAAAAATTCAAAATCGAGCAAACTCCGTTTGTTTTGCCATATCTAATTTTTACCATCACATTTTGCTTCAATCGTCGAAACATTTTTGACATCAGAACGTTTGATGAGAAAGAATTCAACCTTGTGTCAGAAAAAAGTGTTAAAAATAATAATAATTCATTTATTTTTAACTTTTATACGAACAACAACTGCATAATTTAGCCAAAGTTAGAATTTACAAATTTTTGAATGCAAATTCTTTTTTTTAATATAATTTCATTTATTCGATAGATTTTAAGTGGCGCTAAAATAAGAAAATTGATAACTGATGATTTTTTTTAAAATATTCACACATGTTCAGAGGCATTTATCATTGAAAGGATGCTTAGTCTATTCAATTTTCCTTTGATTTAGAAATAGCATTTTTTTCAATATGGCACTGTCTTCGAGGGCATTTTTTACTAAGACAATTTTTCTAGAACTATCAGAATAGTTCTGATGCCAGTATTTATTTTGTGGAATTAATCAATTTGTATATTTAGCAAGCTTTTCTAATTGCTTTGTTTTAGAAAATGAGCCGTAAAAACTGAACTTGCTTGCAGTATGAACTTATCACTTTACTTATACTAATATCTTAAATTTCGATCAGCTCTTATCGTCTTTTTGAAACACAAATATCAGAGATTGATTAATGATATGCAATAATATTAATGCATTATTTGCGACACCAATCCATGATCTTTATTTTTGCTCAAAGTTTGCTGCCAAGCGTGATTTAAAAATTTTAAAATATAAATGATTTAAAAACTTTAAAATATACTTACATATTTAGAAGGGAAAGGGATTTAAGGATGAATTGCATTCATATGGAATGAATATGATAGAAACTGCTCTGAAATATTTTCAAATTGGAATGGACATATAAGAAAATATTGAAAATGTTAGATATAATATGGCACTATAAGAATTATGTGATGAGCACGAACGTCAATTATATCGAGAAAGGTATTTTGTAATGCGTTGCTGTAAGTGCTCACGTGACAAGAACTTTTGAATGTTTAAGCATAAAAATTGAAGTCAAACAAATTTTGTCCATTATAATCTCTACGCTTGATTAGCAACAATATTTATGAAAGAATTGCTATCAAAAATGCTGGCAATAGGTATGACATGGATTATCAATGTTTTTTACAGAGAAATTGTTCCGAAATGGCCGAAACTATTATATCAAATCAATCCATAAAAAAGTAGTGCGATTGATGAATTTAGGAGATTGGAATTTAATATTTTAAAACAACGCGTTCTAATTTTGTGTATTTCCAGGTACTATCTAATTCTTCCTTCCATGCGCTTACAGTTTCACATCCTGAAATTCATAATGAATTTGAATATTACCAGCGATATCGGTGAGGAAATCTATAATGCGAAGTCATTAAAATTTCTGATTTCTTTAAACAATTATTGTTGATAAAAGTCGCGAATTTTAATATCGCGAAACCTCCAAATAAATAATAAAATAAATTTACTATTCAAATGATAAATTATGTTAGCAGTTTATGAATCATTTAACTAAGTTTTGTATTTTCTACACTCATTTTCTCATGCTTTATTTTTTATTGTGTTATCTAATCCTATTCACATCTTTTCTTTTTAAACCAAAGGAGATAAATTCCTACACTCTCTTCCTGTAAGGAAAAACTCCCATGCTAATATTTCAATTTTCCTTTGTTACAGTTCATATTCTGTAATTGAATTTCTATAGTTTATCTAACACTTGTTCAAGTGTTAAATGTAAACCACACTTACTAAATATGTTTTTGTGCTAACCAAATTTTTGTGTATACCCGTGATTATGATATGTCATAATTAAAATTATCTCCCTTCAATCGAGTGGACAACACTACGCACAAGAGATTCGATTGCTTGCCAAACTTACTAATTAAATATCTCCCAATAAATTACTCCAATCCTTTTTCTCTATAACCAATGAAAGTTTGATCATCTTTTATTTACAGTTCTACTAATTCTATTGACGGATGCATCGCAAAAAAAATTATCTATATTTAATGGAATAAAATCGATGATATGTAAAAGCAATATGGCTATCTCAATTAATAGATCATTTATAAACATGGGACACAAAAAATTGGAAAAAAAAATTTTAAGTAACAAAAAAATTGGGAAATTTAACATGGGACATGAAAAATGAAGATATTATTTCCTAATTTTCATGATCAATCACTTCAAAAATTGATCAGGACGTAATATGGGAATGTCTGACATTGCCATTTTGCATTGGAAACTTGATTTTTAATAAATTCTAGCAATTCTTGCGCCATGTTATATATGTATTAACATGCTGCATTTTTTGCAATCGTCCAAAATGAAGAAGTCATTGCAAAGTTAATTGCCTTATATCCAGCATTATTGATCACAACTTGAAAAATTGGAAAATAATATCTTCGAGAAAAAATCAGATTCCTACATTATTAATAAAGTTTTTTATTGAAAAATAATTTTTCATCTTTCCTCATTACTCATTTATTTCAAAAATGAAAAAAACTTAGTTGATGAAAAAGTAACAGCGACTTTACACTCTATATTCTAAAGCGTATGGCTAGATATAGCTATACTTCTGTTTTAATACAGAGAGAGAGAGAGAGAGAGAAATAATGCATTTTTGATTTAAACACTTTATGTTTTGCTATTAGAAATCATAATTTGATGAACTCTTAAAAAGCACTTTTGACATTTTTTAATTGTAAAAGGATTTTTCTTCTTAATAAAAAGCTACGGAAGTGATTTGGAGAAACCTTTTTTTTCGATCGAAAAATCCGTTTTTTTTGTTTTCTGCGTAAATCTTATTTAACTCACTAAGAAGAAATTTTCATAAATAATCCCATTGCAGACATGAATGAATAGTAAACTGAATGTCTATTACAAACCATTTTTGGTTAAGCAACCTGACAATGCGGAATAAATCAAATGCTGGTCTAAAATGTCAAACACTTCGCTCATGAGATCCTATGAAAGATGTATGATATAGAGAGCAGGATGATGGTCGTGGAAGTTTTTTGAAAAAAGCCGATGGAGCGTGTATTGCTGATGTGAAAGGATTTTACTTATAAAGAAAGAGTTACGGAAATGATAGAAAAAATATTAGTGAATTGGCAAAAAGATAAGTGAGTGGTACAGATGAACCAGAAATTTTTGGACCATTTCAACGATTAACATGCGATGATTAAATGTTGCTTTCTTTATGCTTGACAGTCATACTTTCTCTAAATGGCCTTAGATTACGTCATGCATCCTTCTAATTCGTTACATTCCGTTTCAAACTTAGAAATATTTTGTTAGAAAAAAACATAAAGGAATGACGTAAAAATGATGTACGCTGACATAAAATAGCAAAAATCGATAATGAAAAATGTCATTATTTTTCCATCGGTCGCATCAATCAGCAGAGAAAAAAAAAATAATAAAAAATGAGAGAATAATCTTCAGGAAGAATTTTGAAGAGAAAAAAAAAAAATGAAAAAAAACATCTTAAATGATTTTTGGTTTCACACTGCTCAGTTCCTTGTATGTGCACCGTTCTTTCCAAATTCATTCATCAAAATTTGACGATAAATTTTGGAACACTCTTTTTGTTTTTTTTTTCTGCTCATCACGAATATTTTAAAATCTTTTCTCATCTGATTAGACCTTAATTAATGTTGCTTACTTCCTGATCATTTTGTTTTAAAAACATAAACTTTCTGCTGAAGCGTTCATTCACTTATGCACAATATCTATCTAATCTAACTAGAGATATCTTTTGAGATCTTTGCAATTTCGCATATTTATAAAGCTGAACAATTTTCATAGCATTTATTGGAAATGTTTTCATTGGCAATACTATTTGTTCTACTACCACTATTGTATTTTATTTATGGATTGTTAGGACGAAAATTGACAATTAGTGGAATTGACAAAAGAGCGATATTAATTACTGGATGTGGAAGCGGTGAGATTTTGACAGAAAGTTTATAGCGGACGAAGTAATTTAAATTGTTGATTGAAATGTTTGAAAATGATTTCTAAGCATTGAAGAAAACACTAACTTAAAATCTTAAATGATATCACTGTCGTAAAAATGAGAAATGATTTTCAGGATTTGGCAGAGATTTAGTGGGGCGATGCCTTCAAAATGGGTTTACAGTTTTTGCAGGATGTCAGTTTGAAAATGTAGGTTCTTAATTAATGTGAAACTTATCAATCGTTTTTATAGATAATTTATTGGACGCAAATTAGCAATAGAATAAAAATATCTCTGAAAAGAAAACAATTCTGCCAATTGTTATGAGTGACGGAGAATAGCGGAGACTTTATAAAAGAAAATTTAAAACTACTTTTGTTTCTCACATTATTGCAGAATATAAAAGAACTGGAAGAAAGGTATAGTTCAATCAGTCATGGTCGATTGCATGCATTTCAAATGGATGTAACGGATGACGAAAGTGTTCAAAAATCTAGAAGAATCGTAGATAGCATTCTGAAGGAAAAGAATCTTGGTTCATCTTTTTTTTTGGAATAAATATGTCTGTATTATTTGTTATCAAATATTAAACAAATCTTCTCTTTTATTCTCAGGAAATAATCTGAATCAAAATTTGATGGGATATAATTCGAAAACTTTGACTATGAATGCTAAAATTGTTTGCTTGATTATTCTAATGTAAGTAAGCATTATTCGTATGAGAAAATGAAAAGGAATAGAAATTTTAAAAGTCTACTGAAATACTGAAAGTTATAAAGATATATTTATCTGACAATATCCTTTTTCAGTTCTTCATGCGTTAGTCAATAATGCTGGTATGCTGGGAACTCTTTATTATGATGATTTTTTGACACTGGATGATTATAAAGAAGTATTGGATGTGAATCTATATGGCGTAATAAGAGTAACGCAAACATTTCGAGATTACCTTAAAAAATCCAGGTTCTAGTGAAAAATATTTTCTTTATTTGCTTGATGAATAATCGAACTGAAATTATCAAATAAAAAATAATTGCGGAACAAAATTGCACATATTAATTTATTATTAAAAATCTCACATTTCGTTCCATTCATGCTCTTTTGCTGATAAACCAATCTCAGAGGTCGATTAGTGATATGTACTAGTGCAGCCACAATGTTTTCGGCGCCGATCCATGGCCCTTATTGTTGCTCGAAGCTTGCTCTACAAGCCTATGCCACTGTTATAAGGTATAAAGATTTTTTATTCGATTTAAACCTTCGATTAATTTCGAAATTTCAAATAATTATTTGCAATGTTTAGGAAATGACTTTAAGGCATGAGTTGCAACCATATGGAGTAAATGTGATAGAGATTGCTCCCGGATGCTTCAAAACTGAAATGACAAATCTTGATGCACTATTGGAAATGTACGATATGGTATGGAATCGGGCACCACAAAAAATACGTGATGAATATGGACACGATTATAACGAGAAAGGTATTTTATAATGCTTTTAGACAAGCTTTCACGTATCATATATTACTTTATGAATGCATATATCACAAACAAATTTATAATCATCATAATCTCTTTGTATTTAATATTTTTTAGCAAAAAAATTTACAAAAATATTGCAACCAAAAATGCTGACATCGGATACTACATGGGTTATCAATGCTTATTATGAAGCAATTGTTGCGAAACGGCCGAAACTTTTATATCGAGTTGGCTGGGATGTCTTGTTAATGTAATCATTTAGTAAGAAAAGCACTAAAAAAATATTGGTTAAATTCAATATGATATATATATATATATAGATATCAAAATTAATTTGGGCCAAATTAGTTGATTTCTGGCTCTATTTAAAAAATTGAAATTTATATTTTAAAAATGGTTTTTATTAATTATTATTTGCTTCCAGGTACTATCCTTATTCCTTCCTTCCATTGCGTCTGCAGCTTTACGTTATGAAGTTCATACAGAATTTCAATGGAGCACCGTTACCTGCAATAACGACAAATTCGGAACGAAAACTCGACTAATTTTCTTGATAAATTTAAAAAGACGACAATTCGCGCCAGAATGTATTTCTTTTGACTGACTTATTTGTTGATTGACATCCTTACGATTTATCAATTCATTTTATTTTCAATGTATGTTGGTAGGGATTCAGTTTTTTTCCTATTTAATATAAATTTCAATTTTATTTATCTGTTAAAAACATAACCATTGCGTATAATAAACATGTCGCAAAAACAAATTATTTACGTCGTTGAGATGAATGAAACAAAATAGATGATATGTAAAGATAAGATAACCAGTTAGTTTTAAGTATTCAGTATCATTTCAAAAATTAATCAAGACGATAAATGAAATAGGAATATTTAACATTTGTTATCTTACAGAATCCAATTTATTATCTTTCTATGCAGTATTCAAATCTACAAAGAAAGATTTCGATCGAAAAATCCGTTTTTTTGTTTTCTGCGTAAATCTTATTTAACTCACTAAGAAGAAATTTTCATAAATAATCCCATTGCATTTGATGTAATATCTTGCATAACAACAATTTTGTTTATCACCGAAAAAACAGTATATTTTAAACTTTATTTCAAATACTGAAGGTAGAAATTAGTGTTTGAAACGTGTATAAGGAGCCTATATAGAAACAAGGGATTTGATGACGAACTTTGCAAGATATGTGTCATCAAGAACGGATATCAAGCGAGAGAGACTATTTAGCGTATCATTATAAGCAGAACGAAAGCACTGATAACAAGCCAACAGAAAACAAATAATTCATTATGCTTTCAAATTCCACGTTTGCATACTACAAAATCATCGACTATTTCATACAAATAAAAATTTTAAGACATAAACATATCCCTTGTAGCCAAAATTTGCATACAATAATTGAAAGCATTATATATTACGTGATATGAATACATATAATACCAAAATTTCATACCATACTGCAGAAAACAGAAAGAAGCTCATTGCTTCTCACATTCTCTCACTTCTAGTATGACTCTTACCTAATATTTAGAAAAAATGTTTGGGACTAGAAAAGGCATTTAACCAATAGGATATAATAAAGATAGCTCGATGGGTGCCGCTAGAATGTTCCGAGATACATGTGTTTTTGGATGCATCTGAAAGAGCTGTGAGACTAGCAGTTTATGCTCACAGAAGCGGTAGAACGCCACGCAAGCCGCAACTGATATACGGAAAGACAACATCAGTTCCGAAACGAAAAAGTACGAATCAATCCACCAATATCTCTAGGTTCCAATTATAGTAAGAGCGCTAGAATTCATTAAACAAGAAACTGGTGTGGAAAAGTTATACTTGTAGACGAATAGCTCTTGTGTCCTGCATTGGCTAAGAAAACCGCTGATAGGATTCAGATATATTTGAAACAGAACTGAAAAAATAAGATGTGAAGAAATTGAATTCCATCATGTATGATCAAACAATAATCCAGCAGACCACGCTTTTACGATGGTTGGCTCTATTTATGTTTGTCAACTCGAGCTGTCCATCTCGAATTAATGGAAACTATGTCTGCTGAACACCGTACAAGCGTTCCGAAGATTTACAAGCCGAAGAAAACAACCGAAACATATAATTGCTGGCAATGCCAAGAACCTTAAAGCAGGCTTCCAAGGTACTTGCAGAATTTAATACTGCGGAAAGCGAAAAGGGCTTTTGCCTCTTGGCAGGGTGGCGTTTATGAAAGACACAAAGACGCCAAGCGCCTCTTGATAAAGCGGCGTTTATGAAAGAATGGTCGGAGTTAAAGGATCTTTTCATAAGAGCTATATAGGTACAAAGTTCCTTAACAATGGAGAATTAATAACTGTAATCGCTGAATTTGAAGCGATTATCAACGAAAGACTTTTGGAAGATATTGAAGAAATAGTTCTGATGTTAGGACCTGGAGATTTTTTGAATTCAGGTTTAACTCGTGGAGAACGATTAACAGGAAAAAAGGCCTACTGCAGGGATGATATGACACACGAAAATAAAAATCTGCAAATAAAAGAATTGACACATCAGTATGTGGCTAGATGCAAGAGACTTAGTCACTTATGGAAGATAAGGCGAAAAGAATACCTAGAAGAGCTAAGAAAACGAGTTCAGCGTAAACATAGGGGACTTCACAGCCAAATTCGCCGAGAACCACAAATTGATGAGCCAGTGTTGTTGGAAGGAGATTGTCCCAAAAATATCTGTCAACTCGTAAGAGGCGAGGATGATGATGGTATATGTCGATTAGCGGTTGTAAGAATTGCTAATGGAAACACGCAATAAAAGCATGCTAATGAGAGCAATACGGCATCTTATCCTTTCTAGATTTCGGACGAAGAACAAAGCCCAGACTATCGCTGCTTCGGAAGTGTCGTTGAAACTGTAAGAAATATACGAAAATCGAGAAGTCAGTCATCATTCCTTTGTGTTGGATTTCGCATGAGAAGGTAATGTTGTACGCGCCCATTTACTGTATATGCAAGATGCAAGCTAGAAATGTTTCGCCTTTGTCTGTGAACTGTAATTCCCATTCTACAACAAATCCCCTATTCTTTACATTCACAACCACATCAGAGATCCAACGCCAAACCATTATAAAGGATGTGCTTCAACGATGCGATTGGACATTTGTAACGAGCATTGTTTAATTCTCCTTTTCTTTAAGTTATGTTGTCGTCATTAAAATTGTTCGTTCTATTGAAATCATTGAATCTGTATTGTTTGATTTTGTAATTGCAGCGTTCGTTGATATATTATCAAATTTATCGAATAAAGGTTTAATTACTCAAGTTTGAAGTGTTACCACTAATAAAAAGGCAGAAAGAACCTCATTTTTGTCATGGTTTAACGAAACATGCTGATTCTTGGATTAAAAACGTATATATGCTACAAAGCTCTAATTTCGTTAATAGTGAAAGACGAATGATCGAACTGATAACTATTAATCATCAACCTATCTGATGATATTCTCTCAATCTCAACTTCATGCACTCTTGTACGGAAAAAATCGCCTTTTCGCCCTCCGACACAACAGCACTATTCCTTCAACGATTGGCAATTAATTGTACAGGACCTTCGCAATCCTCTCTATACTCTACCTATCATACATTCTCTCAATATATCGTTTAGTTTTTTAGCAAGCAAAGCCAATAAAATATTTTGTCGGCATCAACACATGGAAGGACTTGGTATTATTTCATCCATACTTAGGCCAGGTCTTGCTTTTTTATTATTATTTCTAAAATAATTTTTATTTTAACACTCGAAGATATGTTCGATAGTTGTTTTCCACCACTGCGAATGTGTTTGGAATGTGTACAAGGGCCAAGTTTCTCGGTGACTCATAGTAATGCGAATTTTCAAAATGAACCACATTCTGTCAGATTGGATACAGTATTCATGGGTAAGTAACCAAAGTTCTTTAAGACATTTATCATTTGATCAGTTGTTAATGATGGTGTCGATTTCCCTAATTAGCAATAAAATGATATACATGTAATACCTTAACTGGATATTAAGTGAAATACAGTGTAGCTTACCTAAAATATTTTTCTCTGAATTCTAAAACAATTGTAAAATAACATTTGCAAAACGCTTGCTTGAATAAACTGTCATCATCTTGCTCTGTTCGCACTAAGTATAAACATTTATCGTCAAATTGGCATAACATTTGTGGAGGAAGAAAATTTCATAAAAAGTTTATTATTTCGATAGAATTTTAGAAATGTTTTCAGTGCTGATAGCAAAAAAATTATACTTCGCAATATTGTTTTACAATAGTGATTAGGTGCATGCAGAATTGATTATCGGTATTGAATTAATTACTTCCAGAAAGAAATGATTAAATTCAAATCGCTGTCTGTTATCTTATACTTGAACAATCTCTAATGTATAATCTCTTGTAGTAGAAAAAATTGCATTAATATATATATAAGAGAGAAATAAAGTATAGAAATGAAAAAAATTCAGAGAAATGGAGATTATGGACTATTGCTTATGACAAGAAATATTAGTGAAAGCATAAGAGACACAACTGTGTTTAGATTCGTCATAGATTTACGCCTTCGTTTTGTAGTTTTTTTTCGGAATAATTATTAATTAATCATATTTTAGAATTTACATGGTGCTTAATTTCTTGGACAGCTATTAGTAAATGCAGGTTTGTTGGTTGGGACCGTTTATTACAATCTTAATTTCTCAGGCTTTCGTATGCTTTAAATGTAGGTGACGATGTGGTGTTGCTGAAAAACGGTCAGCGAATTTGTGGTTCAGGAGCAGCTTTGGGTACAGCTCCAATCGTACAGAATAAAGCTTACTTTCAAGTCAGTATTCAACAGACTGGTATGTTACTTGTTTAACATTTCCTTTTTTATTTCCATTGCTTAAAATTTCTTTTCTCTTTTTTTCCAATATCCAAATGTATTTGGGAAAAAATTAAATTATACCTTCAATTTTATTTTACAAATTCGAGAATAGTGCAATAAATCATCATGACAGAGATTTGTAGTCTCTGAAAAATTGGACATTTAATTTTCATATTTTTCCAAATACATTTGGACATTATTTACTTTATGTTGAAAAGCAATTTAATGATACATTTATGCAGAAAAACTCAGGTTCAGAATCATAATTTAATTTTCTCCAAGATCTAAATTTAATTGATAATTAATATCAAATCTACAAATCACGTTTTGTTTTTTTAGTTACGAGTTTCAGTTCAAGAAAAGGGAAATAAATTTTTTAGGAATATGGGGCATCGGAGTGGCGACACGGTCTGCAGACTTAAATTCGGTGCCAGTAACTGCGAACTGTTGGGTTGTGAGACAAGACGGACAAATCGTAGCTAATGGTGAAGTGTTGGGAAAGCTAAATGAACTTATCGATGAAGGGGACTGTATTGTATGACTCTATTTCATTATTTTTGTCAGTTATTTGAGATATTAAATTTCGATTTAATAATTACTTTTCTTGAGAGGTTTTAGAAGAAATCAAAGATGGTAAGTTTAATTCGGTATTTTGGAATACTGAAGAAATTTTAGGGCGTTGCATTTGATCATATAGAACTCAAGTTTTACAGAAATGGTGTATTGTTACCGCTGTCAATCTCCAGCATTAAAGGACAAGTAAACTCCTTCTTAAAATTTTAACAGAAAAATAAATCTATTTCATCGAGTTGTAGTTATAGTAGTGACTGAATATGAGATATAGTGAGATACATATTTTTTGAAGTCATAGCAATCTATAAGAAATCTGTTTGATGTGCTTACATCTTGACAAAATTGTAGAACAAAACTTTCCTTAGTGAGCAAATGGATTATATTTGTCTTATTGGAAACTGATCTTGGTAAATGGTAATGATTCTTTAATAAAAAAATTATAAAAGATTAGTGTTTAATCTTAGCAATTCTGATTTTTTATGCCGACATTGAAATGATGCTGCATGGCTTGCAGGTTTATCCTATTGTTTATGTTGGTGATAATGCGATTTTGGATACTGCATTTCGTTTGTTTTCGTATAACGCGCCTGAAGGCTATGAAGAAATCATGCTGGAGCAGACTATTCTTTAAAAAAAATATTGCATTTGGGTTCAATTTCTTTTACATGGCATATAAATTTGATTATACAAAAGCAACCATAGATTATGTTTAAACTTTTAATTGTTTTAAGAAGATCTGCTGTTATAGAAAGTCCGGCTCTAGACCGTTTTTTTTAATTTGATTTATATTGTATGAGAATTTTCGTAATTCTTTTTAATGAATGTGAATTTATATGTTTCAGCAATATGTTTACATTCTCTGGCATACATCTAGAAAATTTGAACCATATTATTTAAACAAAAACTATGAACGAAGAATTCAGTTTTCTGATTGCAAGGATTTCTTAGTTTAATTAAATCGTACAGAAATCAGCAGGAAAATCTTTTGATGATATCATTGCCATATCACAAATTCTAGTAGTTTATCCGAGAGTCACATTTTGTTTATTAATAACTGTGAGTTCTGAGTTCAAAGTAGTTTTGGTTATTCATCACTGAAAAAGTGAGATTTGAAATTTAAAAAGGACTTCGAAGACTTTGATCTGTCAGCAAAGTTTTTTATTAATATATCGAGAAATAGATATGTTTCACTTTAAATGTCTTGCATATGCCAGTCATTATGGAAATGATGCTATGTATTGTACAGATTTAATAACGTTTCACTGATTAGCTGCTTTTTTCTCTACTATATATATCTTTATTACGAATATTTTTGCGAAATAAAAATCTAATTTTCTGTTTTATTTAAACTGTCACGGTTTTTATCTATATATCTTGTGCGTTCACCGTATATATGATCAAATGTAATTGATTATTGCGCACTACGCAAAAATAACATATTTTGCAAATATTTCAATGGTTTTTAAAATGATAATAACATTCATTTCCAGGTTGCCAGATGTTATTAACTCAACACCGATTCATTTTTTTATTGGCAAAAGCTACGAAAAAATGTGGTTTAGGAAGAGGATTTGTTTCGGTTGATATTCCATCTTTTTTTTTTAAATTACCGTTTTGTTTAATTTTGCATAATTTAAATTTTTCATTTTGTTCATTATGACTGAACTGTCCATTCATATGATTCTTCGAGAGGACCGTCCATCTCCTTCTTTTATATTTTCCATATCTACCATTTTCGCCACAATGTCGAAATAAATAGTTCGATTACAGATGTTTCCCATTTGAAGTTTTTTATAATTTTTTAACTTCATTTTTTCCTCAGTTTTTTGTTAATATCTGCGTTTATCTTCCTTGCTTGTCTTATTCATTAACTTTTATAATTTAAACTTTGTTAATAAAGAAGAACTGAGCTGCAGTCTTATCAACATAAAGGTAGGAAGCCGAAAATACAGTAAGAATCAATCCCAAATAGACAATTATTTGTTCATTTGATGTTTCCTTTCAGAGTAGTGCAGTTCTTCAACAACGAAAGGTGAAAGTAACAGTAATACCAGGAGATGGCGTTGGTTCAGAAATTACTCACGCAGTGCAACAAATCGTGCAAAATACAAGAATACCGCTGGAGTTTGAAGAAGTTTTCTTGAGGTCATTTGTTGAATTTCGTAAATTAATATCAATATGTTTATTTTTTATTAAACCGTCATGGTAGAATGGTCATAAAAACCCTGTGCTTATTACTGCAGACATTAGGTGTATCTCTACCGATAAATCAATTTTATATAGTAATGTACTGTTCACTTTTTCTATTGTGCATATATTGAGAAATATGTCATTGTCTTGCAGTGAAGTGCAACGTTCACGTTCAGTAAGCCTTGAAGATGCTATTAAAACTATTAAAAAAAATAATAATGTTGCACTAAAAGGTGCAATTAAGGAAACGGAAACGACAGTTAGCAATGTTGATGGAGAAGATATCAATCGAGCATTAAAAAAAGGTCTTGACCTTTTTGCCAGTGTTTCAAATATCAGAGTTAGTATATATTTTGAATACTCTATTTAAATTTTAGTTTTAATTTCGAAATTTTCGTTCAATTCATGAGTGGTTTCTGTAAATATTGTTCATGAGATTCATTATAATACGGATTTATAGTTGTTTGACCGCGTTGTATCTATGTTGTTTTTTCCAACTATGAATGATTAATTAATGTTTAGTTTTTTATTTTCTTTAATAACAAGAATCGATTACGCAACACTCGTTTTCATAGTTCTCCCTCAAAATTTTTGTATTTTCTTGGTTTTGGTTTTAATTAATTTATGATTTCAAATTTTCATGTTTCGCATTTCTCCATGTTATTAGGTTTTCAGAGTTTAAATGGAATCAAAACACGGCATCAAAAAAATTTAAATTTCGTTGTTATTCGCGAGCAAACAGAGGGAGAATATTCATCTTTGGAACATAAATTGATCCCTGGTGTTGTCGAATGTCTCAAAATTTCCACAGAAGAGAAATCGCGTCGAATAGCGAAATTCGCTTTTGATTACGCTACGAAATTTGGTCGACACAAAGTCACGGCTATTCATAAAGCAAATATTATGAAATTGGGTGATGGATTGTTTTTACGAATTTGTGAAGAAGTTAGTATATTAACTTACCAAACTTAGTTTGTTTTGTAAAGAGCCGTAACTTTAAATTTATATTAATGCTCTACTCAAAGTTTATATTTCTCGATGAAACATTATTTTAACAATTATATGTTAGCTTTAAGGACAAATATATTCATTATAATAACTGCAAATGTGTGCATGTCATTAAAATCGGTTCCTTATTTATTCAGAACTTTTTTTTATTATTTAAATTTTTATTATTATTTAATATCAGACATTATGATTTAATCACCACCAATTCAATGCATCTTTTATAGATAGAATTGTCAGTTTCGGTATTCATTTTTAACAAATTTTTGTTTGCAAATTACAAATTTTTTGAGACACTTTTCCTTATAAATTGCAGCTGCTTAAGGAAAAAGTTGTGCTCATGTTTTTAATTATATTAAGTTTGATGATATTTGATTTTAGATTTCAAAATTATATCCAAATATCAAGTTTGAATCGATGATTATCGATAATTGCTGTATGCAGCTAGTATCTCGTCCTGAACAGTTTGATGTGATGGTTATGCCAAATTTGTATGGTAATATTATTAGTAATTTGGGAGCTGGCTTAGTTGGAGGTGCTGGAGTTGTTGCGGGACGCTCAATTGGATCGGATGCAGTTATTTTCGAACCAGGTGCTCGTCATGCCTACGAACAAGCATTTGGAAAGTGTGTTATATTAATATTGTTTCTAATTTTTTTGGTGTCTAAAACGATAACATATTTTTTGTCTCGATATTTATGCAAAATTATTTTCCTAAATAGTCTTTAGTTTATGTCCACGATTTACTTGTTCAAATGTAATCGTTTATATATTTTCCTAAATTATTTATATTTGTCTCGGTGATCTGTTGTTGCTTTTTTTAGACAAATTGCAAATCCAGCTGCAATGATTTTGTGCTGTGCAGATTTGTTACAACATTTACGGTTGCAAAAATATGGTGTTGCTCTCCGGTCAGCCACTGAAGCTGTGATTGCTGAAGGCAAAATAAAAACTCCCGATCTTGGTGGTTGTTCATCAACGCTGGAATTCGCAGATGCCGTAATTCAGAAATATACTTTATGACGATTTATGAGGATTATATTACTGAATACATACTGCAAAATATTTATGCATAATGTGTATATTTCCCTGCTTTTATTGATTTTTATCATAGTTTTGCCAGTGTACTTTATCTCTAACTTAGTAGGATTTTATTCTTTTAGCGTATTATGTATAGTTTCGTCCCTTTAGCATATTTTGTCCTGACATAATTTTTTATTTCTATTGTATTTATTCTGATATAATTTTGTTTCTTTCTAATCAAAATCCTAATATTTTGCTAGAAATAGTTTATTGAAGCCATCTCACTGATGATATCAGTTTAATACAGTCGATGTATTTTGATTGTTTTCAGTCTTGCATCATCCATTTAACATGTAGTGTGAGTAGACTTTTTTTACATTCATTCAATATATCGTAAATAATTAGCTTTAATCGTCAGTATTCCATTCATGCCATATAACTAATTGAAATAGCAATTTTTTTGGTATATTTATTTCAGCGTTCACATTCGAACTTCAACTGTTATTGTCTCTTTCCTTGGGAATCGTTATTTCCTGTCAAAGATATGAATATGATCATTTTCAAGCAATCAATAGAAAAATATGTCATCTGATATTTTCTCATGGCCATTTAGTTAACGTCAAATAACGAAGTACTGTAATGTGTAGATTGAATATGTGCAATATAACCAATTATATGGTCATAAATTTGGAAAAGAATCCAATTTCATTTGACAATGAGAAATAAGCAGCTTCTATTATGATATTCCGATGAACGTCAGGAAAAGCTTCCGGCCAAGCATTCGAAGATATGAAATTAGGTAAATTTAGGTATGAAAAAGGAAATGATAGTGAAATATCAAATCGAATCTTTGTCGTATTTCATTTCAACAATACTGAAACATCTTTTGAGATCGTAATGTTTGAAACCGAAGAACAGAAATTAATCTTTTGTCTCCATAAAAATATCTGTTGTAGGGTCCTGTTTTGCCGTTGGATATAGTAGGATTTGGTTGCCTAACTTTCTGGAAATTTAGGATCTGGGATTCCGGGCATTTTCTGGCAAACATCAGGTTATTTTGGTTCCAGTATAATGGTGATTACTAGCATTAAGTAGATAAGTGAAGTGAAAAGGAAAGGATAAAACAGGAATTTAGGTTTGAGATTTTCATATAAATCTAGCAAGTTAGGCATTTCAACAGATTGTCACGTAACATGAACTCAACGCGACTGTCCCTGGCGTGAGTTTGGGTTAAGTGCGCAATATTCAGTTATTGTTATTGTCATCTAAACATGTCTCCCTTCTTTCCTTCAAAATTCTTCATCCATATTGCAATCCGAACTTGACTAAGATTTCATGTTAGATATTTTCGTAAATCCCAAAAAATTAGAAAATAAGGCAAAGCAGATAAATTATTGGGACAAATGATTTTCACAGGTGGTATTTATTTTTGGATAATATTCGGTATATGTTGTTCATTTACTTTTTGTATTTGTTGGTAGTACTGCTTAAGTAGGCTATAAGTAGGTGAAGTGAGGTAAAAGATTGCAATTCACGGTATTTAATCTCTCGTTTTTTAAAATTATATTCATTTAGGCATAATCAGAATTTAATTAGAAATATTAAATTAACAAAACATGTCAACGCGATCTACTTTAATTGATATTGCCACTGTGCATAAGATTGATATTTCTAAATTAATATTCGATTTCTGCATAAGTTTTACTCTCTAGTCGGTAATGTCTATTCTCTCATGTGGTTGGTGTTTCTTTATTTTTTGCTTATGCATAAATTTACTCTCTATATCATAATTTAGAATTAGTTTATTTTTTGTTGACTTAATGTTGTAATTAAACTACGGCGTATTTTATGTTATATATTTATTAACAGAATTTCACTGAATTTCAAAGTTTGTTTAAGATAGATTAATTAACGAGTTATTAATTGATAATTATTCATGGATTATAGTAATTAGGTTATTTATTACAGTATATGAATGTCATTTGTGGAAATTGAGGAAAACGCAGCGTCATCTACGACGAATAGTGAAGAATTCGAGGATGCGCAAGATGAATTACGACCACTTCCAGAACGTTCTATCTTGATAATCAATACCGGACGTGGTTGTAGCCATCCCTCACGACGTGATGTCTTACAGGTTGAAAATGAATTAAATGATACGGCGATCAACAAGCAGCTGTCAGCAGCATTGCAGTCTAAAAATATCTCAACTTCATCTATTTCCTCATCGTTAAAAGTAAAAGAATTGATATTCTCTAATCAAGCATTTTATTTTTGAGTAATTGTAATAGCTAAGCATTCAAAATATATAGTGACAATATTTCCTTTTTACGCATGAGTTTAAACGCAAAAAATTAAAAGGCATTAATTATATGTAACTTAGTTGCATCCATTTATATCCATTGATTTTTACCAATTCTTTCATACATAATTGGCCTATGTAAACTTCTTATCTGTTCTCACTAAAAACACAACATACATAAACGAAATTGCATTTGATTCTTTTTTTTTTTTTGCTTTTAATAAGATCATGACTTGATGCTCCAGTTTTCAATTCGTCAGTTGCTATGTTCATTGCTATTTTTGCTTTTTTTTTGTTTTTAATAAGATCAGCTTATCTACCCTCATATTTCTTATTTTTTCCAGGACGGTATAGCATCAGATCGTCGATATCGTTTAGATGCTTTACGAAATCGAATGACAAACGAATTTGGGTCAGGACATGCATTGTTGAATGCTGGCAGCGATAATTACACTGATGATGACGCTGGTTCAGTAAGCGAAAGTATGTCTTTGGCATCCTGGGGACGCAATCTACTTATACAAGCTCCTTATATGAAGACGAAATTGGTGTATCCAGCTGATACAATTAGTACGAAAGCTTTTTCTAGCCATCAAAATTTAAACAGGTAGATTATCACTGTGAAATATATAAATCTTATTTCTGCTTTACTTAATCATTATGCATACAAATGCATAGCATTTCATAGGTTTGTATGAGCAAGAAGAATATTTCGTGTTGCTATTTTCGAAAAGTTTTAGTCTGATCATAATGGAATACGATGCAAAAAATTTTACATGGCATTTTTCAGCGAAGCAGTCTTGTTTCCTCGGAATACTAATTTCGATAATGAGAATGGATCATGGAATGTTGAATCAACATCACCACGTCATTTTCCTACATCGTGTGACAATACCGCTTTTGGTGTAAAACTCCCACCTCCTCACAGTATTCCTCCGCCATTACCACCTAGGAAACCTTGTGGAAGACTTCCGAATGCTCTTTCACCGCAACAAGTGGATTCACTTATTGGAAAACGGTACATTTTTTTCGCACTTTTCAAACTTTTTTTTCATTTTATTTGTAAATAATGTTTAAGAAATATCGATAAAGTCTCATATTTCATTTTTAAAGTCATCATTTTGTAAAAATTTTTAGGGTATCGCCAACAAAACAGATGGAAGATACGAAGACTGATGCAGGCCATTCATCATTTCTCGCGTATGCTTACTTGATTTTATTTGTGTAATGTGTTTTTTCCTTTAGGTTTTAAAATATTAAATTTGTTGCTAATCACTGTAGTGTTGATTCGAAGATTCTCAGTTTAAGAGAATGTAATTTTCAAACAGTCTAAATCATAACTTCTAAATTTATTTCTTGATCTAACTGGATTGTGTACAAAGATTTGCAGCGCCAAGTCAGAGAAACCGATAAAAAAGGATTCTATTTCCTTGGTTGATGGTTTTGCGCGATTGCGCGGACATGTAAAAACAAATTCGCTAGATCGTGGGTTAAGTTTGGCAAAAAGCATGAAATCAGGCCCATTTCCACCGCGCAGTGATAAGAGTAATTCCTTGAAACGAGAATATTTTGCTGATTCTCCATGTAGTTCACCATATTTATCATTCGACGGAAAGAAGAAGATCTGAGAAATAGTGACGCACAGGGCGTTATTCGTCAAATTACTTCTTCAATACTCAATGAACCATTAAAGTAAGTCGATTTATTAAATTTTATAATAGATCGTAGTTACAGCGATGATGCTTAGAGAAATCCTTTTCATTTGATGCGGACGTAATACTTTAATAAACTGTTATAATGTCCTAAAACATTATTTATGTCGGAGTTACCCATATTTAATGAAATTGTGTCTACTGAAGTTTGTATGAAGCAGAGTTATTTTTCATGCGCCTGTGAGAACATCTAATAATGCTGACGATTAAGGGCATAGCTTTCTTATTTTTTTATGAAATTTTTATGCCCATATTTGCATTAACTTAACAGTTCTGTCAAATAAATTGAGAGTATTTTTTTCGTTATGAATTAAATTTTTTCTCTTCAGTTCAATAAATGATTTTTTCTCAAGTAATTCTCGGTTATTTTAGAGAAGAAATGTTAACATTTGAATCACCTATACGTGTTATACCAAGCGGTCGTTTATCATCGGTTGGAGAAGAATTTTCTACCAATTCTTCCGTTACCACTTCTCCAAAAAGATCAGTTTTAAACGATGGCAAACTGACAGATGATGTCTTTCAGGATAAATTAGATAAACTGCGAATTACAATTCCAAAGTCAGCGAATCACTCAAAAATGGTTCTTGATCTTATTTATTTTTGCATACTTCAGAAAAAATTGGTATAATTTGAGTAGCTTTCTGAAATATGTATTTGTTTCCAAATTATTATTATAGGATTCAGATTCATCGTCAAAGGATCTTGTGGTTGAGGATCATCCGGAAACATCACCGAAAAAAGTTTCTATGATGGACGATTCTATCGCGCAAAATGCTCAAACTGAATATTCAGACCCAATAACTCGAGATGTAGAAAGACGTATGAGCATGAAAGGACATCAGCTAACTTCTGGAGAGTTGGTTTCCATTCTGATTTGAATTGCGAAAATAATATTGTGTACTTAGAAATTAATATTTATTTAGGGGCTATTATGGTGGTTGTTACATAGAAATTCTTTCAGTTTGGTTACAGGTTGGAAGATGGTCCTTCGTCACATTCAACTCCATCGTCAAGCAATTTCGGTCGAGCAGCAGGATTTGTCAAAGGATATGGAACTTATGCATCTGAACTATTTCGTGGTGCTTTTTTACGAGCAAAAAGTGTTGTTTCTTCAAGGTAACAAATGTTTTATATTCAAGGTAATTAATTTGTTTAATATATTACATAATATATTTTATCGTGCAATACTTCATCAGTGTTTTTATTTTAAATTCTTACTATTTAAGTTCAACATCAAAATTATCTAAAGAAGACGATGAAAGTTGTAATGAAAGTGATCATGAAGACTCTTCAATAACTGAAGGTACTCCCATTGTACGGCCAAGGAATTCGAAGAAAGGACCATTTGATTTTGATGGCACACGTTGTTACCAAGAACTAAACAACGAGCATACGGTTGGTTGTTGATTCTTTATTTATCCAAATAGATTTTTGTAAATATTTCTTACTGAACCTGTTACTTTTAGTTTCATTTTTATTTTATTTTTTAAAGTCTGGAATGTTCTCATTTACTTAATTTATTTCTAGTTATTTAGATATCTAAATATCATTATAAAATAATATATGTTAAAAATTAAAAAAAATTTTTTGAATTTATTTGATCTTTAAAATGGATAGAAGATTGTTTTCTTAACCTTTATCATCCGATTCTGTATTTTCCATTGAGAAATCAAATGAAATATCGAGACAGTAAATTTTATGAAGGATTAAAAGAAAATCCTGCCGTTCGTTAATAAAACGTTCGTTAATTGTGAGTAATCGTTGATGATCTGTCAAATTCAGGGCGCTATATGGTGCATGAAATTTTCATTATGTGGGCGTCTGTTGGCAACAGCTGGTCAAGATAGTATAATACGGGTTTGGGTGCTGCGCAATCACTTATCATATTTCAATGCCCTACGTGATCGTTACAATTCTCATTCTAAGAAAATTTCTATGACTGTGGGCGAAAATGTGTTGCAAAATGCGATGCAAGATATTGAAAATGATTTACGTTCTTCTTCTACTACAGTAAATCTTTCAGCTATCTTCTTATCCTTTGTATAAGCTTCCGAAAAAGTGGAGAACTTTGAGAAGAGGCCATTTGAATTATATTGAAAAATAAAATATAATATATTTTTGACGTTGGATCAGCATTACTCATGCTATTTATTTTGAATAATGAATTTTTTTTACAATAGTAATATTTAGTTTTCAAATTACAATTTTTCCGACTTCGTAGAGTCAAATATATTTGTTGAATGAATTCCTAATGAATTTTGAGGGAATGTTTCCTTGCTTTGTCCTTTTTATCTTTTAAAATCTTTGTTTTATTTTATAAAAATCAGTGTTTGGGATTTGCAAAAACAACCAAGTCTAGGTTAGATGAAGTTCCATAATATCTTATGTAGAAATAGGTAAATGAAAAACTAATTGGAGTTGAGCATCAGTAAAAAAGCTCATTTAAACAATTTTTTTGTGGCGTGAAATAAAAAGCTTTTTTTTTATTCTTAATTTTCTCCTTACATCTTACTAATTCAGAAACAAATTATTTTTATGATTTTGCAAATTTATTTTATTACCTGTTTAAGCGTATTACTTGATTTGATTCGTGAAAGATGTTTCAGCTTGGCGAAAGCGCCGGATCATCCACATCACATGACGATGAAAGTAACTCCTTGACGACTGCTTTAATGGCATCAAAACCATTATGCATATATAGAAGTCATACTGCTGATGTATTGGATTTGTCATGGTCTCGTAATTATTTTATCTTGTCTTCCGGAATGGATCGTACTGTTAAACTATGGCATCTTTCCCGTCCAGAATGTCTTTGTTGTTTTCAACATATGGATTTCGTTACATGCATTGCCTTCATGCCAAAGGTTCAAATTTTTATTTATTGTACCTTTCTGGAATATTCATAAATCTACTAAATTTCGTAATTTTTTTTAAAATGCTTCAAGTGTAATTATTGAAAATTACCGCACATAATGACAACTTTTTTTAAAGGATGACCGGTATTTTCTTTCTGGATCATTAGATGGCAAACTTCGCCTATGGCATATACCAGATAAAAAAGTAGCTTTATGGAACGAAGTGGAACAAGTAAAATTCATAACAGCTATAGCATTTGCCAAAAATGGGAAATTTGCTGTAGTAGGTACATACGATGGTCGTTGTTTTTTCTATACAACTGATCAACTCAAATATCATACCGTCATTGATGTGAGGTCAAGTCGAGGCAAAAATGCCAGAGGACATAAAGTAACTAATTTTTCAAATTTTTTTTTGTATTGTGGTTGAAAGGAAGTAGATGAAATTTAATATTTGTCATATATTTTATTTATTTAGTCATTCACTACTAAGATTTTTAGGTGACAGGCCTAGCTGTCCATGGCGACAAATTACTGGTCACTTCGAATGATTCACGTATTCGCATGTATGACTTGCGAGATATGGCTCTTACTTGCAAGTTTAAGGTACATTCAAATGAATTTATGATTTCCATCGATTTTGTCTTTTTTGATATAAATTCACAATTGTTTATTGCAGGGTGCGCAGAATGAAAGAAGTCAGATCCGAGCATCTTTATCACCAGATGGTAAACATATCGTTTGTGGAAGCGAAGATCGTTTTATTTATATTTGGACGACTGCTGATTTACCTTCCTCATTATCTGTTCGCAAAGATCGCAACGATTCATGGCAACGTCTGCGAGGTTAAGCGTTCAAGAGTCTTTTTTTTGTAAAAGTTTTTATAAAGATCATTAAAAATTATTGCAGATGTAATTGAATTTAATATATTTTTTTTTTTTGCAATTTTTGATTGTGTATTAAAAAATTCTAATGCGACATCACACTATTCTATTAAAATAGTATAATTTTAGCCGTGTTTATCATTGAAAAAATAGCTTTATACTAATGATTTATGACAATTCAGTTTGAAAATCATTTAATAGTATTTTAAGAAACAATGCAATCATTTTAACAAACCCTTGTTTACTTGCAAGCGGGCATCCTCAACATTCCTTGCAAAGCAAAACTGTATTTTGTTGTGTTTTAGAGGTTACAAAATGGCCCAAATTTTTATAGTGCATTTATTCGGTAAGAATAATAATTATTGATGAATTCTAGGTCACTCAGCATGCGTAACGGTGGCAATATTTGCACCTCGACCACAGCTGTTTCTGAACCTTCTAGAGCAACGTCGCGGTGGAGATGATAAAACTGAACAGTCGAAGCCTTGTAAAAATATGTCAGATCGACAAATTCACGGTGATATCATCATTTCGGCTGATCTTAACGGTTCAATTCGTATTTTCGTGAATCGTACAAAAATTAAAGCTGGTTCGTCAAATTTTTTCCCTGCTGATTAGTTTTTCGTTAAAAGTATGAGCTCTATTTGAATTTAGATTTGAGTGATGTTCGTATAACTCCATCATATTTACCTGAACGTTGATGCATTTTCGATATTTTTTCTGGGTATATATGATGAGTGTTAACTTGTTAAGTCTACTATTCATTGATTAATTGGCTATTTTGTTCTCTTTAATCGATGAACATCAATATTAATGTTTTTGACGAGAACAAATGTTCGGTATGTTCTGCATTTTGCTTGATGAGGCCTTGTCCACATCACTCATCACTCAAGTTAAACTGTTCGATATTCAGCATAGATTTATCTGTTCTTATAAGTAAATATAACGATTCTTTTCCAATTTCTTTCATATATTTTCGCATAGTTCTGTATATAATGTTCTATTTTTATTTGTAGATATGTCCGTTGTTTTCCTTAGAAATGTGTTTCCTATTCTCAGTTTTCATACATTTCTGTTCATATATCTAAATCTTTGTTGCCTATTTAGGTGAGGTAAGCAAGAAATAATGTATGTATTCAGGTTTGAGAATATGAAAATCTTTCATGAAGTAAGTATTCACTTCTTTATACTTCGAAATTGAATTTTTAGACCAAAATATTTGAATAGTGCGGTATTTTTTAGGAAGCTTGAAACATTCAGAAAAAAATATATAATGTTTCGTCAACAATAATTTGATGCTTTTTAACTAGATGTGAAATTCATTTTACTATTTTCGTATCCCTTGCTGATTGACCAAGACATTTCAGCCTTTAGTTAGTTGCCTGCGTTTTTCTGCTTCTTTTTTTTAGAAACATAACTTCAAAGTTGTTTACTTAATATTGCAGAACTTTCATCAATAGTCGTTGTTCTAATTACGAGTATCCAGTGTGATCGTGCCTTATTGGAATAAAATAATACGTGCAAATTTTACAATCCTTTTTTAGGTTACATCCTGAAAATATTTTGAATTTCTTTTTTTCCAACTAAAAGTGAAGGAAGTAAATTCAGGTTTCCATGTTTCATTTGTATAACTTATTTCTTTGTATTAACATACTCCATTATCTTATTTTAATAGATGTTTAAAAATTTGGGCCTAATAATATCCAAGCTTTTCCATTTTCATATTTTTTTATTCAAACTATGACAGAAGCAGATATAGTGCTATTTCTGAAATGATACGACATATTTTTTTGCCTTAAATTGAACTGGATGGTAGTAATCCACTTAGGTTTGATGAAATAATGATAAATTTTTACTATGATTTTCCAATTTTTGTTCAAAAATTGCAGAAAAAATTACATTCAGAGTTTAGAATTTTGATAATAATTGTTTGTAAATTTTATCATTCAATTAGTTTATGAGTTTATGAGCAATTCATTTTTTAGTTAATGTCTTCTTTTCGGCAGTTTTCGTCTCTGCTCTTAAAGTTAAATACAACGTGGCATCGATTAACTGCTTTCACGCGCTGTCCGCTGAGCTCTAAGCCAATTGATATCGTTGAAGCAATACAATCTGCATCGGATGATAACAGTAATTCAGATGTTGAAAATGAACTTTCATATGTCATCACGGGCTCTGTCAACAAGGAACAACCTGTCCTACCTTACTGTCAAAAAGCATTGGAAACATTGAAGTAAAATTTGAAAAGTGGAGGATTAACTTTATGAAATCTTTGTTTCAACTAGTGTTAGGCTAATAAGTATAGTAATTCGCATTATTTTAAAACTATTTATCTGAGCTGCTATTTTTGGTAGGATTAATTCGGAATGGAAGTGATATTATGCACCGCAGAATGAAGAAGGTTAATTAAGTAACTAGATGATTAACTGTATGAATCTTAATTTTTGCAGGCTAGATAAATATCCATATTACGTGGAACGTGAATGGTGGAAACATGGTAATCGGATGACGTTTTGGTCAACTTGGCGGATGAAAAGAGATGTCAAAAGAAGATATTTGCTTGCTGAACTTGGCCCAGATCGTGTACGATTGAAGGCACTCAAATGTAATACTATATTACCAGAATTAATTCGAGACGAATCTGCAAGGAAATTGCATAATTTCCCTAAAGGATCATGTCCAAGTCTCATTCAACATTTTATGTCAGTTTAGTGGTGCACGACGTGGTAAATTGAACAGATTTCATCTTCATCGACAGATTTTCAGGCATTTATTCCATATACTTTTATAAATAAATGTTAACGCTTTATTTCGTTTCCATTTCACAATTTTTGTTTCAATTTCGATTAATATTTTTGTAAAAAACATTTAAAATTGAATACTGATTTTTGTTTATGATTATGAAATATTCTAACTGTAGAAACTGATAGCAGGTAGATTCAACAAAATATTTTAATAATTTTCGTCACACATTTTTTGAAGTTACCTTGCAGTAACATAATTTCAGAATAATTTTGCTGATGTTTCAGGCATCTTGCTGATCACGGTCAATTATCCGGTGTACAAAGAGGAGTTTGGTGATGGATATGCTATGAATTTTTTTCGTTATCAATTATTTTCCTAAATAAAAATAAAGATTTTTATTTTTTTCTTGTGTTTTTTGGTTCTCGAAATCTGCCAAGAATGATTTTTTCGACAGTACAAGTGTATATATTTTTGAATATTTCATGCATACTGTGATATGCTTCTTTGATGGATTCTTAATTTTATTCAGTTCTTTTCATCGTTTGAAAACTACAAATACTAATCAAGATGGATTTTAGGTCATTGAGATGCTTTTCATTTATATAATTCTAATGATACTATCTACTTTGAAACAAGGTAATATTTAATTTCTTTTTGATCACAAAATTCATTTCTTAATCAAATTGGTTTATATGTTCATGGAAATTGCTTTTCTTATGGATAATTTTTTTCAGAGTCATTATGTTCTGAACTGTATTTCTTAGCTTCCAAGCCAGTTAAACTTCCGGATCCCACCACAGTTTTTTTATCTAGTACTGATTTTGTGCAAGCCAATAAATATATGCTAGGATTGACGGCCAAAGCTCCTGTAACATGGACAAGCGATGGAGATATTTTCGAAAGACCACGAGCATTAGCATTGGGTTGGTATTTTTTTTTAGTAACGAAAAATTGTTTGAAATGATTGAGCTATTTGAGAAGTCAATTTTTGTATGCTAAGGTTTTAATTTGATCGAATTTGTCTTCATTTAGTTACCGTAATTGATGGGAAAGATCTGAATAATCTCTCATTACCTGCATATACCGTATCGACAAAAGGAGAGGATTTCGACTATGAGGAATTGGTTAACAATAATATATTTGATGGTGAAGATCAAGAATGGATCATAATGCGTAATACAGTGCTGCGTGGTTCACAGATTGCTGTTGATGCTGAGAATGCTTTTTCAGAAATTCAAGTTATAACGGAGAGCGAGCCACTACGGCTGGAAATTAAAAATCTGTATAAAATTGCAGGATCGGTAAAATGTCTGGAATTGTTATCCCCATTATTTCATAATATTAGAAAAAAATAAGACGTTGTTAATGCAAGCAGTAAGAGAAGTTAAATATTATAATGATTTATAAGATATCTTATCTAAAATTTTTGAGATATTTCTCAAACTGATATAAATGATATAAGATAAAATTATAATTTTTTGGTGTTGATAACTAATTTTTCGGATAGATTAAATTTAATTTAAAAATTTTTCTCCACGTTTCATCTGGAAAACTCCAAACTTCCTGGATTTTCAGATAAGCGAGTCAGAAATTGTTCATATTAAAAATACTCCGACAATTCTCATTATCGATGTGGGCGGTCTGCCAGTTGCTAAGCAGGAATTATCTGAGGATGATTATAAAGAAACTGTTAACGAGTTAGAAAATGCAATCTGGCATTTGATTTCCATACTGAGAAATGTATATAATGATCGCATAATTGTAGAACTCATTGCAGAATCGATTAATGAAATTAAACAGAGGCAAAAAAGACAAGTAAAATTATTCATAAAATTGAAACTGAATATTTCTAAGCAATATTTAATCTATTTCAGATTTCTGTAATTATCTCAATCTTGTTTATTGTATTTGTTTTTGTAGTAATAATTTTTTTTTGTAATTTTTTTTTGTAGTAATAAACTATTAATTTAATTTTCTTTTTTTTCTATAGTAATCAACTTTAATGAAATAAAAAGAAGGAAGAACTTCTACGTTTCTCTTTTTTGCGCAGAGTCTAGAAGACAAAAATTGCGTGATTATAGAATCATAATTTCCTTGTATACTGATCAGCATAAGCAAGCAATAATCTGTTACCCTTTTCACCTAGTAAAACATATTATCCACTTTCATAATATAATTCACTTACAGAAAAAAGAGTCGTAGAAACTGAGATAGTGAAAATTGTTCATCATTTCATTTTTATTACTGACTTTTTTTCTCCTTTTTTTTTTCTTACTTTTTTTTGAATTAAATTCAGTAATATAAAAAAATAGTCTCCTTAAATTCTTATTATGTTTTTGGTCAAAAATAATTGGGCAAGACTATTTTATAATCATTAAACTCGTTCATGATACAACAGTTCAAGTACTGATCTTTGACGACTAAAGAATAAGTATCACTCTTAATACGTGCTTTTGATTAATCTTTTGTTTTCAGAATCCCGAAAGTAACATTGATCGGATAATGAAATTACGAAACCTAAACGTTTACCGGTTCTTATTTTCACTATTTTTTAAGAATATTTTAGTCGAAAAGTTATTTTTTATTTTGTTATTAGTCTGAAATAAATTTCATTACTCAGACATCTTCTGTATACCAGGAGTTAAGAAATATCTATATAAATATATGCATATAAAAGAGAACTATTGCATATTATTGATACTTGTTTATAATTCTGAAATATTTGTATTTATTGACGGTTAGATTATAATTCTGAAGGATTTTTATTTGTTTGAAGTTAGACAGACATTGCCCCAGACAGACATTGCCCTATTTCTATGATAAGAAATGCCTTAAAATCTTTGCTTAATTTTTTGATACTTTGTAATATGAATCCTTCAATACAGAATTTTTTTTATCGCTATTTTATCAGCATATAGAATTTGTTATTTTAAACCATTTCAGAAATCTGATATTGAATGCTAATTTGAAGATATCTTTTTGCAAAATATTTCAATGATTTATACTTTAGAATTTCGTTCATGTTTATTTCTTTTATATATTTGCAGTTTTCATCAACCAATTATCCAGCTATGTTTGGAATATTTTTATTCGTAAGTGTCACGCTTGCTCTAGCCATTCTTTTCATAACTGTTGTTTGTGGAACATGGATCCAGGCAAGGATTCAATTATTTATCGTGTGGTAACAACGCGGATGAAGAAAGATTAATTAACTAGTTATTAAATTACCATTATATCTTCTATAGCAACTAATTTGCAATTATATAAAGAAATTTATAATCAAAATAGACTAATTTTTCAAAAAATTACAATAGCTTTGTTTATTGATGCTTCAATTGAGCTTTATCTTCATTTCATTGAATTATAATGTAATTTCGAGATTTATTATTGGATAGAATACTGAACAGGGGAATTATCACGAAAGATAAAAGATAATTCATTCCTTCAGCCTCATAAAATAAGCTTGAAAATCTTTGATAAATTGGAAGTTTTGAACATAAATGATCAGTCACCTGTATTGAATAATAAATTATATGTATCTTGTCGCTAATTTCTCTATATTCTTTTCAAACTTAACGTTGTAATGTTGAAAGTTGTGAATTTTGTAAATATATTTCTTCATTTTTTTAAAAATTTGCCAACTTCAAACTTTGGTTCTGAATTTCCTAAAAGATTTATTTAAAAATTGTAGTTAATTTTCTTTTTTGAATACTTTTTAACACATTTATGTCAAAATGATATCAGAGGTAAATGAGATCAGTATACGAATTTTTTATATTCATTGTATCAGTCAGTCTTTAAAGATCAGTGATCAATAATCTAATAGTTTTGTTTTTATTTTCATTTTATAACTATATGATGTTAATATGATTTTTACTGTAACATTTTAGTTACATAGAAGTACAAACTATTCCTATAAATTTATAATGACATACAAGTTGACAGAGAAATCACTGAAACATTATTACAAACGGCATAAGCATATAATAGTAGTACATTTATGATAATATACATAACCATAATTTTTTCCACTACTAATTTCTGTTGCTACAATTTCTTTTTGAATGAAAATCAGCTGATATTACTGAGAAAAGGAAAAAACACTTTCCATAATTATAAATTGGGATTCAAATTTTGAAAACTTGGGTTTTCCAATTGGATTTTATGAATATTGGGAAGCAAACTGCGGTATTCTGGATTCGTTTTTCGACTTTGATTTCAGAAATAAGTTTGGAAGAACTTTCCTCGAAATTGTCTTATAAACTATGTTAGTATCTTGAAAGACTCATTTAATTCGTAGTAGCTTGAAGGATTTTGTTTGAATATTGATTACTATATCGACCTATTGATTAATTGCTTAATCAGCGATTTGAATAGTAAAGTATGAAATGCTTTAAAAAGAATAATATTTCTGCCTCAATAAAGCATTTTTTAAAACAAATTATTGTTTGACATAAAGTTTTTTGATCTTCAAAATCTTCCACAGCAAAGAGACGTTTCACTTCGAGAACGCCAGTTTATATTTGACGAACAGTAAGATGCCAAAGGAGAAGCTGGTATTTGTTGTACGAAATGATTTAATCGTTTATGTCTCGATGGGACACGATTCTCCTGTTCTTGCCCAAAATATACTCGATTATGTAATCGATCCAAATTAGTTAGGTTCAAAAGGCTTCGGCCTTTTTCTTTCTGTTGCTATAAGATCCATGGGAGTATAATTTTCGTGGAAATATTATAATTTTCAAAAAAAAATTATTTAGCTTAAAAGGTGTTTAGCGAAACAATTCTTATTAAGTCCTATAAAATACTTGGAATGGATTTTCTTTTTTTTAAATCGGTGATTAGTAATGCTAAATTTAATGCATATTGCTTTCTTGTTAGAGCGCAACTGTGTAAAATACGTACGTAATCCAACTGGTTAACTGGTCAGCTATTAAAGAGAGTATAATTTCTAAATTTGTCTAACATGTAAGACACGTTTCCAAAAAAGTTTCCAGCACTGCTCAAATTATTTTGTTCAATCTCTGCTTCAGTCAAACAATAAGATTTTGAGCATCTAGTTCTATTTGCTATACCTAATTATTTAACAAATGACTTATTTTAACTTATTTTCCATCTTAGAAATGATCTTTTTAATATTTTCGAGCAAACATTCTTTTAAAAAATTGTTTTGATGCGAAAAGCATTTTCTATAATATTTCCTCTCTGATTTTATAATTTATAGTTCGACATTTCTCATCTAACAACTTTGCAAGATTGAATGCGAAAATGAATTGAAATAAAATCAAACTTTTTGTTCAGAATTTACAGCATTTCTTGGCGACGAATATATATTTAATTCGCGATTGATTTTCCTACAGGCACCACCACGTAATCTAAAACGACATAAATTATAGATTCCATTTTGATTATCGCTTCCTTGTTTTAGTCAAAGTTTCATGAATAACTGGAAAATGACTCACTTTGATTGTCGATTCCAGTATGCAGAATTAATTCCGGAATAATGAGACGAGCCGGAACTAGTCGATGAAACAGTGCGTCCATTGCAGTTTGTGTCTGCACTACTGCACTGTGAATAGCCATCAAAATGATTTATGCTATGAAGCTCAGTGCTTATCGATGGTACATTCGATGCTGAAATTGAATATTGTATTTCAAAAAATTAAAAAGAATTCGATTCAAATGTTTACTACGCTATTTCGAACAGTCATTTAATATAATTATTGATTACTTTCACTTATTTATATCCTAGATACAGAAGATTTCTCAGTTCTCTGAAACATACCTGAATTACTGGGAAGTAAAATTTGAATTATTTCTAACGCTGTTAGATGTATCACAGCAAACCATAAAGCTGATGATAGAGGATCCGTTCGCTTGTCAATCTAAAATTTCATATTTTATCACTTATGATAATCGACTCGAAAATTATGCAAATGAGAAGTTTACATTACGTCTGAATGATTCTGAAATTCAAGCTGAAATATCGATAGCACTTTTCAAATGTCCATAAATTAGACTGAATCGAAAAAAAGTACAAATTCTAATGAAATTTTATCAAACATGTGCATAAGTGATTGCAATTCGGCTGTATCGATCTCGTGCCGCATCATCAAAATCATTATGTCGTAAAATAAATTCCTTGAAAATTTTCAGATCAAAAATCTAAAATTAGCTTCTTATAAATGGTTGACTATGCATGAATTTACATTACTCAGATTCTTTCTTTTACTGTATAAATGAAAGATTATAGTACGATTTTTTAATAAAATCATAGCAATTAAGAATATAGGAATTTTTCATTAAAAAAAACGATCACCGTATCACGTGACCTTTCCACGGATTGTATCCAAATCACTTTGAATAATTTCTGTTAAATTTTAATAAATTTATAAGAAAAATTTTTATTCTCACCTGACGGGATCATTTCTAACAATGATCTCTCCTAATATTCCATTAACGAATATACTTCCTTCAATGCATTTAAGCCAAACATTGCCAACATCGTCAATTTTCATTTTTACGCCCTAAAAAAATTGATATTTTCTTTTTGTAATTTGCAAATTATATTCATTAAGTCGAGAAGTAGTTTGCATTGAGTTTGTTAATACAATCTTAGGAATTAGTATTCGAAATAAAAATTGGTATAATTGTTTCAAAAATGTTAAAATTTTTTTTTCCAAAAAAATTAAACCTAAATCATTTCTTCTAAATTATTGATTATTATCCAAAAATTCTGCATTTTCTATGATGGCTAATTTGGAAGAAATTGAAAATTTGCGTACTTTTTCAAAAGTTTCAAATGCTTTGATCGTACCATTATTACGATGTGAATTCTCAAATCGTTGCAAACCAATTCTACGGAGAAAAAATATTAACAAATGATTTAGCATTTTATAAAATAAAACTGAATTATTTATTAAAATCAAGAAAAATAATATAATTATCATTAGGATTGGAAATTGAAATGAATTCACGCATATTGTTCGAAGGGAAGAAAAGGTAAGTAGCAAAATAGTGAGATGTATATGTCTTTCGTTTAGATACAAATTAAATTCATTACGATTTTATCATCAAAAAAACTAAATTTTAAATTTCAATAGAAATGAATCAATATATTGAATTTTTAATCGCTGACTTCAAAATGTTTAAGGAAGTGTCAGCACCATTATAATAACTATTATTATATTTAAAATACGGTAATTATCAATTCAAGTAATAATTGACTAAAAAAGAGTAAAGTTCTTAAAATGGATTTATTTTAATCAAATCGTAAAAAAAACCTTATATCAATTAATCAAGCATTTCAAGTTATTAGTGTAGTAATTTAAGCATATACATTTTACTTTTAAATTGGAATTGAAACAAAATTTGGAATGCATTAATTCTATTCCTTTAATTTTCCATCTATTTCATCTATCAGTATTTATATAGGAAATGAAAATGAAGAATGATTAGAATGATATTTAAATCTTACTGATAGAATTCGAGAAGTATTTTCGCCCCATCAGCTTTTTAAACTTCCAAACTTTTCAAACTTGAAAAGATTTTTAAACTGGATTTTATGGATGATTTCAAAACCAAAAAAAAAAATCTTAAAGCATTGAGTGAGCAAATTTCCTTGTTATACTGCATTCTTTCGTAACTTTAAATAACAATTTCCTAGTGGTTCAAACAGCAAATGATTTCAAATAATTATTCAGATGATTGAAATCACAATATCTATTGAATATTGAATAGACCGATGATTGATCATATTAGTGTTGTAAATTACAAAACTTATGAGCAATTACGATTTCGTTTCAAAAAAATTAACTGTTAGCTCTATCTCAGTGACATTGAACGCAGTTTAGAATTTAAAAATTTTTTAAAATCTCACAACAACCATAGTTATTTCTGACTTAAAAAATAATTTTAAAAATGAATTTCAATCTGAAGCATAATTCTGGATTTCCAAATTCTGGATTCAATTTAAGAAAAAGCGTATCTTACCGAAGACCGTCAAATTCAGCTTCACTTCCGTCAATCGTAATAATACGTGATCAGAGATAAGCCTTTGCAGAGCGAATATTCCTTTCCATTACAATTAGTTTGCCCCATATTTGTTTTTCGATATTTGAGAGTTTTCGGTAAACTTCCCTAATGTTATCCTTAAATGCGCAAAAAGTACATGAAAATATGAATTGAATTTTGAGATTTTCTTCCTTTTTAATATTCCTTATTTCTATGTTTTCGAAATCTTACTAATCCAAACTTAACTACAGTACTTTAAAAATAGTTCGTTTCAATAAATTAATAAATTGCTAATGATCAACTTGCTTGTTCAAAAGAATCGATGTCATTCCAACTTCGTGAAATTTCTAAAGTTGTAGTAAAGCGTTGGTTGCTATTGTTATTCAGAAGGCGTTCGATCAGAGTTAAACGACAAAATGCCATTAATTTTTACTTAAATAAAATGATGGAATAGTTGATGAAATATAAAACTTTATACAGTTGAATTCAATTTAAATTAAAGTAGTATTCACTTAGTTTTATCAGCTAACACGCACGTAGCTTTTAATTTCGTAAAATTTTCTTAAATCATCTATATTGGTATAAGAAATGGTGAAAGGATGTGGAAACAATAGTCTTTTCAAATAGACAAAGTCTAAAACTAGCAGTAGGACAGAAACATTATGAAATGTGAATAAAATAAATAAAATTCGAAAGAAGAAGTATAAATAAAAGAATATCTGCCTAGATTCAATGTGAATGTGAAAAGAAAGAAGCTGGTATCTGTCTGAATAATGAAGCCAGAAAAATATAAAAAAAGGACTTAAACTGAATGTGTAAAATTAAGCAACTATTTCAAAGAGTACTTTCAGTGATTTCTGCTTTACTTTATTTAATTCATTGATTTACCTATTTTTAATTATTTTATTTCGAACTTAAACATGCATTGTTAATTATGCAAATGCCATGATGTTTTGTGTTAGTCATATTTGCTTCGATCAATCTAATTAATTTGTATAATTTAAAAAAACAATAACATTGCAGATATTAAGCAATATTTTATTTCGATATTTTAATAACAAAAAAAAAAAAATGAAAATTTCCATAAGAAGGAATTGATTTTTGAACATAAAAAAGTGACCGACTCATTTCTGTTCACTCATTCTCATATTTGATTATTTACAAAAAAAAAATTCTCTGCGCTCATTTTTCAAAAATTATTTGTTAAAATTAAAATTTCGAAAAACAGCAAGGCATACATTAGCCGAACAAATCAACACTCCTTCCTGGACTACAAAAACAAAAAAAAGAGGAAAATTCAAAATAAATTGAAATTGCTACGTGCTGATATTGAATCAATCTCATTTTTCTTTGCTGTATTCATCATCAATACCATCGAAATATCGGGCCTAAAGTTTCTGCCCCATTCCTTTCCTTCCAATAATAATAATCATCCAGTTTAACAAATATTTGCTGATCTTAAAATTTAGATTAGATTAATCATGAAATAAATTTCAACGAATTACATGTTGAATAATTTTTAGTAATAGCCGATTAGATTAAAATCAAAAAATTTCAATATTAATGGATAATTAATAGAAGAGTGAAGAGAAGATGAGAAGGCAGTTATTCCATTTCATTCATTCATTGTATTGTTGAATGAAATTTTGCAGATATCGATGAATTTATTAGTAAAAAATTATCAGAATGAAATTTGAGTTTTTAGTTTACTTCTTAATGATTTTCTATTTTCATTCTGTCCCGATTTGTTACATGTAAATTAAATTGTTGGAAATTATTAATTTTCCTTAAGGAACTAAGATTAACATATATATTCATAATTTTCAATTTATTTTATTTCTACCTACTTATTTACTTAATAAATTGTGAATCAATTGGATTACAAATATGAAATTCCCTATAATCAATGTGAAAAGAAATTGAAATTGAAAAAATATCCTTGAACTTGTCGGATACATATACATTTCATATATATTAAGATTCAATTATTATTGAAACTTATAAAAATTTATCAATTATTATTGAAACTTATAAAAATTTAATCTATTGAAACAATTATTATTGAAACATTTAAAAAAATTTAATTGAAGCAAAGATATCTTAAATTGGATGAAAGAAAATGACGCATAATCTTGATTTTGTAATGAAAAATGACGCATAATCAAAATTTTTTTACAATTTTGAAAATATTTCTGATACATTTAAGCCTAATAAAAATCAATTAATATTCACAAAGGTCATTGGGCCTATTGGATGAATGTCGACGAAAAATCCTCACCAAAAATCCAAAAATCCATTATTCGTTTGTTTAAGATGCCCAAAGCACTCATCGATATGCACTAAAAAATTTCTGCTTTTTTCTTTCCATCCTTCTGCACCGCAATATTATTGTGATCGTTATTTTAAAATCGAAGTTTTAATGATTTATTTTCGTTAACAAAATCTTTTCTTACGTAATAAGATACTTAGCAATTCTAACATTCATTCTAATTTTTCGATTTTATTACTCTATTTTTTTTGTCGTTTATAACGAAATTTCTAATTAAGAAATAAATGCTTTCTATGCTGAGTTATCTTTACGAATTTCATAAATAATTCAATCAAATTTTAATGTTTTATTTAAACGAAATAAATAGAATGATTCTTATTTTCTCACATATTAAAAAACATACTTTTAGCATTGCTTTTTAATAGTTTGGAATACGACCAAAAGATTGACTAAGTGAAATAATCGACTGATCACTTTAACCTCTAAAAACTGTTCCTTGAAAACCATTGTTTTTCGATTGCCACAATTCAAGTATGCTTATTGCCTAGGTTTTGGGATTATTTCTTATGATAAGTTCGTCTATTACATTCCCATGTGTTAAAGAGGAAAAAAATTAGATTATAAGATTAACTTTGATAAAAGTGGACGAACAAATAAACTGCCAAAAAAATTAAGAAACGACCTGTTAATTAATTGTACGAATTTCGTTAAATAGTTTTTCAGATTTTTCAGGAGTTATTATCTAATTAATTGAACCCAAAAAAACATTTTATTTTTTATGGGGTTAAATCATTAAAATTTAAATAGATGTATAAGCATTTGTATCCATTAGTGAACAGAAATTGGAGAAATTTTCCCAGAATCTTGAAATCACTAAATCATTTATTTCATTCACAGATCAGAAGAAATGACAAAAATGGAAACTGTAGGGTCGATTACAAGTAAAATTAATACTTTTATAGAAAAATTTCTGTAGGATCAGTAGTTAAAAGATAAAAAGATGGAAATAGGAAAATGTGGAGAGTTGAGGATAAATCGTGTAGTCTTTTTTCTGATATTGTGTGTATCCAAATATGAACATAACCAATAATTCTAAATATCACTTAAAATTCCAATATTTTGAGAATTACCTTTTCTTCAATCTTCTTTTTTCATTTAAAATTTTATTAAGAGAAATATATATGAAATGAAATAAAATGGTGACATCAGAAAAAGACATAGAAAGACAAATAAAAATATCAGGTACATTTGGAGAATAAATAAGACGACAAGTCTAAAGTTATCAGATGTAATTATTGCATAACGGAATCAAATCGTAGCATGCCTACTCATTTATGATTGTTATAGTGGTTAGTGTTCTGACAAAAAGGACGAAGATGGAAATAATTCCGGACTATTTTCAATGCAAAAAAATTTTTCGAAAAAAAGTGGAGAGGAAAATAGGGCATCAGAATATATCCATTTATCTCTTACTTAGCAATTTTTTTAATTGAAAATGGAATTTAATTTTTTCTAGCCATTAAAGCTTTATGATCAAATTAATTGAAATTTCTAAGGTATCAGTATCAGTATCAGTTAAAAATAGACATTTTCATTTGAAAAGCTAAATTGATATAGGTCAATTTTTAAAATTTTTCTTTCCATTCTGTTTATTCATTTTATAAAAATGGCTTAAATTCTAGTTCGGATGATTTTTGCCATAATCAGTTATTCCAAAAAAAAAAATAGGTATATTTTTGAGACGAATATTATTAAAATTTGTTAAACGACTTGATATAAAATAGTTAGACTTAATAAAATAATCAAATCATAGAAATAAGTCCATACCAAAATATAATAAGCCATTAAGTGAATTCGACAAGAACTGCAAGAATAATTAGAAAAAAGTAATTTATATTGCTGAAAAATTGATGCAAACATTTTTTTTTACTCAAAAACTTGAGTGAGTAATGAATAATGCCTGCAAAGAAATGAAAGACTTTCTTCCAAATAACCTCTCACATAATAAGCATTAAAACACCGATTTTTTCGTCCTAAACTCTAAAGTTGACAAAGGTTTTTCTTTGTCCTGACAAACAGATATCATGGCACCATTTTCTTGGAAGTAATGTTTTTGAATTTTGTTTCTTTTTTTTCATTATGCTTAAATTCTTTTGTCACGGAATAATTATATAATTTTAATTTTAAAACTACTAATTTTCGTTTGCCAGATGGTAGTTTATTATATTTATTATGATATTTATTTAGATGAATAAACATGTTTAACTTTTTGAAGTTCCCAATATGCATGCATTGTTTATTTTTATTCAAGTTAAGCTTTTCTAATTTATTATCTGAATCATTTTATCTAATATATATTTTTATAAGTAATTCGATTCCAAAATGGGCGAGAAGTGTTCTTTGATTTAAATTACTGTTCAATAACTGAATAAGAAGACTGTTCAGAGATAAATTGTTTTCATCTATTGAAAATCTGCATGTTTTTTAAGTTATCTGGAATTGAGTAAAGTTTGCTCATTATGCCTAGTTCACTTCACTTTATGGTATTTTGCAATATCAATGTGTTATAAGTATTGAACATAGTTTGAATACAATGGTATTTCAAAATTTTAAATTATGCAAGTTTGTTTACGCTTTGTCTTAATGAACAATTCAAATAGCTTTTCAGTAGAATAGTTTATAGGTCACTGTTCATTGTTTAAAAAGCTATCTTCCATATTCATTGTTTAAAAACTATCATTTGTAAAAATTTTAAATCTATCCTGCACGCTTCTGTTATTACATTAATTTTCATTTAAGTTAAACTTAAGAATAAAAAATCCGATTTTTAAATTTCTCTAATTGCAAAAACGAACTCTAAAATCTAGAGTTGAAATTATGATACAAAAAGGTAAATTATGCAAACAAACAGGAGGAAAATATTTACTACAAAAATATTAATAAACTGTGAAAGTGAAGCAAATTTATGAATGATTAGCAAAACATGTTATGATTTTAAACTATTATTTTTATTACGACTTTAAACTTAATTTTTGTCCTATTTATGCGACTAAAAGTTGAAAAACTTAACAAAGTCATGAGATCATATTTGGAAAAAAACGGAAATTATAAAAGTTGCGAAGGTAGTAGAAACACTCTTAATTTGGGAATTAATTAAAAAGACTGTAGTAAAATTTTTGATATGTCTTTTCTGAAGCATTGTTACATTAAGGAATTCGTAAGGTTTTTTTTTTGTTACAATAATAAACTTTATAATTGTTTCATATAGGAAATGATGGAAGGTGACATTATAGGTACCGGGTATTACTAGACGCCAAAAATCACCATCACTACCGCTTATTACAGTCTTGCCAACATCATCGATCGAAATTTGAACATTCGGTATTCCGATACCAGTCATTTGATCCAAGACAAAACCAGAAATAGTGTTATGAACCTGGAAGAAATGTCAAAAATAGATGAATCAGAGAAGATTAATCATTTTATGTCTTATAACCTTCAAATCTATAAGTTATAATAACTTCCATGCATTGTTGACCATATATATTTTCAGTATTTACAAATTATGTTATAATTCGAAGAGAAAGTATAAGAAAAAAAATTGGTAATGACATTTTTAACATTGCTTATTGCCTTCCGTACATTTCAGTAACCTTATACTTATATCAATCATTCTTTATAGTTTTTACTGAAATTAATATGAAAATGTTACCTTTTCAATGAAAGAAATTAAAGCAAATTTATGATCATTCCATACTTTTTTCAATTGTTCACCAGTTGAATATTTCACACAGTTCATTTCAATCGTTAAATCGAAACAATTTGCAAATACGTAATTCCAGTCTTGCATTCCACCTGATTGTATATTGTTATTATTGCATTGATCAATATTTATTTATCAAAATGCCTTAACTTCAATTATGATTTGAAGCCCTAATTTCTTTTTAAATCGATCAAACTAATATTTAGATGCCATTAACAATGCTAATACTGAAAAATATTTTAAAAAAGTTAACCTGTAACGCGATACCATTTATTACCGTTTGTAATTCCTTCATTGAGATCATCGTCATCTTGTTGGTTTATACACCTTGGTCCCTGAAAGAAAGTACATTTATATCATCAGCATTAGGATTATCACTGAACAGGATAAGTTGCCCATGAGGATAGGAAAAACGCAAAATATCATTTAAGAAATGTGCAATGGACATAAAAGAATCTAATACATTTATCATTATATCATGAAACGTACCAAATTTTCCCCGCAATATTTCCAATGTACTCATCAATCATTTATTTATTTATCATAGAAAATCAACAACTATACACAAAAATTTATATGAAGATAATTCTTACCTTCTTCCACATAAATTTATGCGCTCGAGCATAAAAATAAGAAAGCACAACGAAAAGTTTATGATCACCCGTCCTTGCTTCAATGCCTTCCACTTTCGCATCGTCATAAGGAAAATTGACTACCATTGTGCCATCATGTAAATTTGCTGATAATACGAATGGTATTGCTCTAAATATTCAAGATTATTAATGCTTCTACTAAGCTTAACTATAATTATTGCTATATCACGATTTAATGTTTTGTTAACTCCTATCATTTCCTTAAAATTCAATAAGGATACAATTTCATTCCGTACTTTGTCCATTGTATAACAGCACTAGTCTCCGGTTGAACATTTCGAAACACTGTTGGCTTCAACCGCTGTGGGAAATCTCGATTCAAGTCTACATCTGCAGCATTCGTTCGACCCTTCAATTTAAAGCAATTAATTATGATATACTCACTTTTGTCAAAATCAAGCAACGAATACCACAAAAAACCGATATAAAATCTTATTTTTTTTGGTAGTCCTACTTTTTTAATATTATATAATTCCAAAAGATTTTCAACAGCATTTTATGCTTGCAAAAAAATTTTATGAGAAACAGAATTTAAATTTCAAAAAATGTTGCTCAAATTTAATACGATGATTGAGCAATTTAATTTTAGTTTTATTTATAATTAAGAATTAGCAAATTTTTAAAGTAATTCTATAAATTAAAATTAATTGAATTTTTTTACTCTCCATCACATTAAATATATCATATATTGCAAATTGATGACCTGAAGCCAACCATAACTTCCAGGAACAGCTTCTGCAAATCCATCAGGATTCATTGTTGGTAAGAGATGAATTCGTGTTGTATTGACGAGTTTTGTTAATACTTCGTTTTTCCCGTAATTTACAACTAGAACATCTGCCAAACATAACAGTAATTCTCGGCCTGATATCTAGAAAATTTTAATGTTTTTTTCTAAATGTGATTATCAAGATGTGATCTAATTTTGAATTTCTCTTAGAAAATTTTCTCCTCTTAAAATAATTGTTTTATTTCTGAATAAGCTTAAGAAATAATGTAATTAATAAATCTAGAATTAAGTTTAAATCTTAAAAAACCTCCAAAGATGCAAAAAAAAAATATTTACCTCATTACCATGAATATTAGCAACATATTTAAATTCCGGTATGCCCGCGATATGCTTCATCGGGAATTTCCCAATGGCTAATACCATTAATGGTTCACCTCTCACTGATTTGCCGATTTCATATAAGTACGTTATATTTGGATACTGCTGATGTAAATTCTGTAAATAATAAAAATTGAATGAAACTGATATGTGTTATATAATATCGCATTAATCAAAGCAATGCCCAGTTGTATATATTTGATTCGAAAATATTTTTTTTCGCAAGAAACAAAAAAAATAAACAAACTGTTAATTCATCCAAAATCTCTTTGTTAGTATGAACTTTGATCTGCATCGTTTCATTGAACGGACCAATCCTTTGCATTATTGCTGTATAATTCTCCACTGTGTTATCATTCTCCAATTCTCCGATAATTTTCTTTTGAAAAATTTATTATTTACTCTCATTTTATGCATATTCAGGTATTTCTATTATCCTATTTGCAAAAATTTCTATTGAGAACTGATCAAAAAATAATTTTTAGCAAACAATGAAAGTTAAGCTCGAAATCTGGATATTAAAGGAAATGTTAACTGATTAATTTTGCATAATTGTATTACATAATTTACTTGTTTTCATCATTTAGTAAATTAGTGAAAGAAAAATGAAAATACATACATTAGTATCTAATTCACATATCACGAAATACACAGTGATTGAGAAAATGTGTATAATTTGAATGGACATGATATGTTTTGCATCTGGAATGACAAATAATAAATAATATCGGAAAATTGAATTTTTAAAATTATTTCACAATAACGTTTTCATTAAATTTTATAAATAATTTTCTTCATAAAAATAACATTTTAGATAGTGCTTAAAAGTATCAGAATACATTAAAAATTTATTTCACAAATCTTCAAATAATATTTGTTAGTAATTTTTCGTTTTCACTGAAATATTCTATAATTCCGTTCCAAACTAATTTAACAGTTTTTCCGTCCTGATAAATGATTTAACATTTTAGTAATAATATGAATTTATCATAGTTAACAGAGACATATTTAAGGAGAAGTGCTAAAAGATATGGATCTTTGTGGTGGAAACAGAAGTTGAGGAATTGCTCAGAAGAAGAAAAAAGAAATAGAATATGTTTATATTTTATTACTTATGACAGATATTCAAAGCAAAGATATGAATAGATATAAAAAATTGTTTAACTTCTTGAAATATATACGAGTAATATAACAATAATTAAGCAAATAATTACTTTCAAAATTCATAACCGCAATGAAAAGAAAAATAACTAGACTGAATTGATTTTAAACAATATCAAAATTGAATTGGATTTAATTATTCATATGAAAACTTTAATATCGAATTGATATTATATCAGTGTAGTGCTTATTACCTTTAATATCTCCTTTATCTTTTCACATACTATTCCCAAATGTAAATAACATAAGAAATTGGTAAAGAACTTTTGAATGAAGAAAAAAAATTATTGCTTGGAAAAAATTTTCTTTTCCACTACGACAAATACGAATAAATTGCTTTTTTCAATTAAATATATTGCTAAATTTTGAAAATAAAAATTTGATCAAATTATTTCAATCCTTAATAAAATGTTTTAGAAATATCATACATAATGATAACTTTTTCATAATAAAGTATCAAACTATTCATTAATCTACAAACACTGAGAAGAAAAAGCAGAAGAAATAAAAGTTTTTTGACATAAAAATGTAAGAATTCCAAATTTTATCTTTAAAATTCGAAAACATCTTAAGAAATCTAGCAACATTTGAAATGCAATTGAACAATGAATCATAAACGGACGTTACATTTCAAGGAACAACAATTGATATTGAGGTGTAGGATAAACATTGCTGAAAATAATAAACTTATTTGTAATAGAGATGAGAGATTGCTTGATTAATGATTTCCAGTTACTAGAATGAATGAAATATAATAATATCTTATCTACTTACTTATTGAATTTGTTTTTTTAAAAATTCACAAAACATATAGAAGAAATTCGAAAAACTAAAATTAAACAAAGTGGAAGATTCAAACGAAATAAGAAATTCTAGTGTTGTCGAATTATATCATCTAAAAAATATTCCGTTTTTCCAGACGGGTCTGAAGCCTAACTAACATGACAAGAGTTCAATGTACATACTACTTGAATATTAATTGGCTGACACAAAATTTTCATGCATTAGCATAATAGTTTGATATGAAATTATATTGTCTTGAAGGTATCTGCTGAATTGGCGATATTGCATTTTTTAATTTCAGAAATTTCGTTTATGCCTTTTTTAATTATTCATTTCGGCATGCATATGTGCTCGCTTATTTCTCGAAAAATATATTACCCCATGGTTTCATCAAAAATCTTGCATAATTTTCTTGAACCTATTTGAAGGACTAGTAATAAAAATGATAAAAGTAGTGAAATCTTTTTTCAAAAGGTAATAATTAATTTTTCAAGTTCATCAAGTTTTTTTATCTGTTATAGCTCTCTTTTCCTCCACCTTTCCGATGAAAGTTGAGCAATAGCCGAGATTATTTAATTAATTAACTTCAATAAATAATTCCTCAATTCACCAACCTTGATAAGGAATCATTAATTATTATTGACCTGATAAGAATCTTAACTTTATAGCTTTGTTATATCAACAGCACAGATAAACTTTCCTAAAAATGTCTGCAGGAAAAAATCTGAAAAATTCCATTCATATTATTTTGATTACTGTAGGGTCAAAGTGTAAGGAAAATGAAATAACTGAAAAAAAAAAGATTTGTTGGAGAGTTTGGAATATTCTGATCAGAAATGAATACCTTGCTAATAGAGCGAGAGGGCGAAATAATATTAATAATGAGGAGATAAAAAAGGAAGAAAGAAAGTGAAAGGTAATGGTAATATAAAAACGTTGATTTATATTTGCAAGCCTAAGTATTGATACCTCTTGATATCGACAGATATATTGTTGAAATAATGCAATATTAAGAAGATATATGCATAAATACTGTTGATAACTTCGACATTTCTTAGTGATAATTTTAATTAAAATTGAGATTTTTACGATGAAAACGAAATACTTTATTGAAGCTCATTGAATCATATAAATTCATGATTAAATGGAATAAAGAGAATATTACATGAGAAGTGCGAAGGATTATGATGATTGAATTAGTGTCCTAACATCAATCAATCATTGTGCTTGAAGGTCAAACAATGAACGTATTATAATATTTCACAATGCAATCGATATGAGAATAATGAAGTTAAAGAAAAAAGAAAAGACGAATTTATCAGAATATAAAGGCTTTGCATATTCATCGTATTTTATGAATCACTTAATTAAATAAAATATCGAAATATTTCATCATTGAAAAAGCTTTTATTGAGTTTTTAACTTTTACGAAATTTGTTTTTCGTTTTTCACAAGATTATATTAGTGAGAAAAGAGAAATGAGCAAAATAAGGCAAACGGAAGACGATTTCTAATTTAATGAACTTATGTATCAAAACAACTGGTGATTTTCAGTAAAAAATGATGAAAAAAATATAACAATGAGATATTGCTGATCTGATTTCCAGATAGGAAAAAATCATCAATTGTTATTGACTGGTTGAATGTGAGAAGATTGGAATTAAAAAAAACTTGCTTATTGCTCTACCAAAAGTGCATTAAATCATTTTTGATAATCCTGGATCAGAATCATTGCTGATTTACAGCTACATAACGGTATTGTTCATATTTTTGAGAAATTGCCATGAATTACTATTAGAATTATTGGCGGTTGATTGATTCGTTGATTAATTGCATTTTAAAATATCTGTCAAATTGTCATTCTATTCTTTCTAACATATTGGTAGTATTCAAAAATAATACTATTTTCTCCAATTGAATTTTAAATTTCTAGAAAAAAGATCTTCATTTCAGTAAGCAGATACTTCGGAACAATTTAATTTTCAGCATTTATGCAGAGAAAATAATTGAATAAAACTTCTAATCATTCCATAATTTCCGACAGATTGGAAAATGAATTGTTTTAAAATTTTCCATTTTTCTTTAAACTTAATTCAAAAATTTAAAAGGAATTTATATTTAGCTATAGTAGGAATAATTATGGAAAAATTGTAATTTCTAAAGTTATAATATACTCCTTTATTTCATTAATAAAAACTAAGGCATCGACAAAAACAGATAGGCGACGGAGAGACGTTTGGGTTTTAATTGGCCTTATCTAAAGTATGGAATGATAAAAGGGAGATTAAATTAATTTAGGACAGTTGTTCTATCCATCCATCTAATCCGTAAGCGCCAATATGAGCAGATATTCTTCGCCACTTCAGCGACTTCATGGCTATGACAGAATGATATATGAGAATTTCCGCCACGGTTCACTCCATATTCTTTTGAAGTAACCGTCATTTGTGGATTCAACTAATCTGCTCCGATGTAACTCCTTTAATTTCATTCTCATTTGCCACTTTTATCTTCTCCAAAAACTTTTTTTTAGGGAAATATAAAATCACAAAAAATTTCAACAAAAAACACCGCTTAGAATTTTTATGTTATTAATATATTCTTCTCAATCCAACAGACTCTTTAATATTTCATTTTAATTTAAAAATTAAAAATCTTAAACTTTTGACCATTCAAACCTGGAAGAAAAAATGAAAAAGAAATTCTGTGCATTGTCAACGCTGCTTGATAATATGTAGAATTTCAGACTGTTTTTAAGAATGCAATCAGGCAATTAATCATTGTTATTTAATTATTAACAACTGTAATGATTTAAAGGAAATAGAATCTTTGCTATAAATGGAATAATTGTGCATGATGAAGTAGAAATTACATAAAAATAAGTTAGGTTGTCTTAAATTAATTAGATTAAGTTAAAGTGCAGTAATAAATTAAGAAAGTATCAATAAATTAGTATTCGTGAATGAGCAACAGTGATTTTTCAAAACATTCGATGTTACGGAGCTTAAAAATATTTTTTGAAATTAAAGCTATGAGAAACTTTTAAATCTGTTTATTTGATCTCATGAAACTCCTGATATCATTATATGTTAAAAATGGTTATGCCAATTTTGATGAAATTTTGAAATAATTTATCTCGCTATGAAGTATCAATTATTCAAGCATCTTTATTTCCATCCGCTCATTCATCAAAGTAGATTTAACCAAATAAAATATCAGTTAAATATCAAATCCCTGCCAAATAATATTTTCTTACATATTTAAGTTATTTCTCTAAATTAATTTAAAAAATCTTTAGTAAATTAAGGCATTGGAAAGAGGTATAATATTCATTATTGGAAATACTAAAAAAAATGCTCAAAAATAAAATTACGTAAAATATAATGCGCTTGTACGTAACGGCAATTTAGAAAGTTCAACGAATTTCTTTTGAAATTGTTCTATCAATGATCTGAAATCGTTTTTCTCCTAAATGTTTCTATTTATTCGCTAAGATTATCGTGACTTTCGTATCGCAATATAAATCTATCTTGTGTTAAAAAGAAGAGTTAATTTTTTAAAGGTTACGTACACTTTTATCTTGTAGTGGATTGTTTGTATTATGAATGAACAGCCAATTGAGAGTTTTATTATAATCCGGATATCAATTATTATGGAGCAAGTTTCAATATATAATCAGGAGTGGATATAGAAGAAATATTGTAGATACAAGTACGAGGAATATTTCGCGAAAAAAAAAGCTAATCGCAGTAAGAATTAATGTTAATCCTTTTATTAAAAAAAGAGGTTATATTTGTTAAAAAATAGGAATGGTTTACAATAAACATTCAGACACTGGAAATATACCAGAAAAACTGCAAAGATCCACTGACAATATAAGCATTGTAAGAAGATCAAATGGGAAGATTAGCATGTTAATTGGACCTTTTTACACATATAAAAAAAGGATGTGAATTTAGTTAAATCAAGATAACAAGGAAAAACGTTTGAGAGATAAATCTAAGGAACGTGAAATTAGCTAAATGATTCATAGTATTGTTAGCATTTATTGACAATCCGAATAAAAATTTTATTTATGAAATTCGAAATTCGCGACAAAGATTGCGTCTTCGAATCGTTGCGATCTTTTCTGGATTTTAATATCACAAGCAATTACTTCAAATCTTGCTAATTAAATTAATTCTCATATAACTACTAATAAGCAATACAAAACATTTATGTGATTCGTTGACTAATTATTTGATTATAAAATCCACGGAAGAATAAAAACGGAGTTTGCACAGGCATTATGATCTTAAATGTTAAATTAATATTCCTAAATATTTGATTAAATTTGATTTCTTAGAAAATAAGCAGTAAATAGTGTGTCGTTTATTACGTTGAGTGCATGCATTTAAGAAATAATTTAAAGATTTAACAACTAAAGAAAAGCATTTCATGAAAGCTTTTAATCTCTACTATTTATAACAAATTTTTAAATCATGCTGAAAAATGAAATACGCAAGCGAATAAGTAAACGAATTAAACAAAACAATTAGCATTAGCTGAAATCTTGCCGGCATATAAAGGAAGCTAGAAAATTCTATGCGTCAAAGATTTATTTATATTAAAGTTTCATTAAAAACTTCATTGAAAAACAAATTTCTACTCTATGAAAAAGTAAATTGAAATGAGGATATCAGGAAATATTTTCATTTTAATCGATAATTATCAAATTTTTGAAAGAAAAATTCGAATGAAAGAAGCGCATATATTATGTTTTGCATTTGCGATAATTAGATCAATTGGATAGAAATAAAGATTTTTTGAATTGTGTAAATCATTTTTGATATTCTTCTTGAGTTTTCTGAATTTAAAATTATATTCAATGATGAATTTAAAAGCATAGTTTTTTAGAACGATGACGAAAATGCTAAATATTTCATCGGATTTTGATGTTATGAATTTGTTTTAAATACTTGCTCATTTAATAACAACATGCATATAAAATTCGCTAATTTAGTAAGAATTTTTGCAATAACAATGTTTCTTTGCCTTAAATTTCCCAATTTCACAATTTAATCGATTTAGCCTTATCATGACGTAAAGATTTCGGGTCTGGGAGTACTGAAAAAGTAGTATCATCATTATGCATCATGTATTCAACAATAGATAATTCAACTCTCATTCATTTCACTTTCAAAATGATGTTCCAAAGAAATTTACATTCAAAGATTGGAAAAGATAAGACACTGCAAGAAGGTGATAACATCTCTAATAAGTTGCCATTGATAGTTGTTCATTTCTATAACATCACTTACAAATTTTATCATCAATTAATAATTGTTGGAATTCCATGGAAGAATGTTTCGTTGACGATTTAGTAATCGATTTAACATCCGTGATAGTTTGGTTTTAACTGCTTCAGTGCTCTTCATTAAATTCTCTTTTGAGAAAAACATCTTTTTAGCTGATTCTTGTATTGTTAATATCCTAAAATAGCGAACATTTTCTAATATATTGTTAATATTTTAAAATAGCGAACATTTTCTAATATCAAAAATTTTATTCAAAATTTCATAAAATTTATTCTTTTTTAAACTAAATTTTTTCATCAAACGAATTAATGCTATAACGAACCAATTTTTTCAAAAAAGCCACGACGATTTGAAAATTATTTGCTTAAACTTTTCTGTTATCATTTCTATCGACATAAATGCAATAAAAAAAAATTTCCAAAACAACTGCTTAGTTTTGTTTATTTTGTCTTTCTTCTTTAATCCAAACCAGTCATTCGCGTAAAACCTATGGATATTTGATAGTTTGATATGATTGATTGTGTAAATTACTTCATGCCTCAATTTAACAATTTATCTATGTACTTATTATTTTATACATTATTACTTTGTTTTTAAATTATTTTATGATAAAGTGACTATACCTACTATTAATGGTTCTGTAATTGAAGACAGCTGAATGTAGGAGCAGGACAGTGACCACTGAATCAATTCATAGCAGTGGCGACCGAATCAACAGTTCATTACGATAATGAACAATGCTGAATGAACACTTTAACAGCAAAATAGCAATAAAAAATCAGTAAAAATTTTTTGAAGAATAACTGTTGCAAAGAATATTATGAATGTTTTTGCTTATTTTTCTTAATTAATAGATTGTGTAAAATGAAACAACAGAATAGTAACTGTTACGGTTACTAAAAGTAATATTTCCTTATGAAGAAGTAGAAGTTATGAATAAAATTTTAGGGCGCGTAACTATAAGGGCTATTATAAACTTTGTTTAATAAATTTAAGATTCATGCAGTCGTTCTTAATAACCTTGACCGTTTACCAAAACACACATTTCTCACATACACGGTTGCTGAATATGCCGCAGATGATGCATCATCTGTGGCATATTCAGCATGGATTTGTGTTTAGTTTGAAAAGGTTGTTATAAATCGTAGTAATTCCTAGACGTGCACTCGTCATTAAGATGTGAGCGTGCCGTATTTCCGCATCTTCGCTTATGGTTTGATTCCAAAAAATGTTCTTCTTCAATAGGATTTGAAGAAACAATTTTAATAGTACAATTATAGGGACGATAATGGATCGTATTGAGAAATCCAAATAGTAAAATGTTAACTGTATAACGTTCATATTAGTGATGCCATTTAATTCCAAAGATTTTCTTAATTAGTCTTACTTCTTCCCGATCCCTTTTTGGAATGATTATAATTTGTTGAATTCTTGATCATTTGAATGAAATTCTCTTATGTTTGTTGAGGCTTCATTGAAGATAGATTTCATTTTTCATATATATTTTAAACGCTTCTTCTGTTCCCACATAGAGATATCTTCTTATTTCGAGAGAGTTTGACTTCCATGAGTTTCAAGTGATAGTTGAGGATAGTTGATAATAAAAACGATGATAATATTACTTCAAATAGAATTCTTCTAAAACGATAACGGCCTACATTTTCTTCATTGACTGAACCATAAATATTCTGTAATTAAAGAAATCGGATGCAATTTCTTGTTGTATGTAGATTAATCATTTTATGGTGAATGATTTGTCGAGTGTTAGTTATCCTCTCATAACTTTCAACTGTTAAAAAGGCATCGCCTTTTAGACAAGACATCAGATAATTTTTGAATTTCCAGTATATTTTGAAAATGTACAGCAACACTGAAATCACTGCTGTGAGGATTTTTTTTTTGTTTGATTTGTTTCAAAGACAACTGTAATCATAGGGATTTATTCTTTGCAAAAGATTAACAGTAATACATGAGAAAGTAGAAGTTATGGAGAGAATTTTAGGGCGCGTAATAATATGAGTTATATTCGTTATAATGACGATGCAGCATATAATAGTGAATATCGATAGTTGAAATATAACAAAACTATTAATATCTTTAGAGGAAAAAATTAAAGCGCAGAGTCGTTAGGATATCGATTTGAAGCGTCGTATAGGTTCAGAAAGGAAAAAAGCAATCCAAGTTGTAAAAGCTGTTTTTTTACAATGAAATACTTTTTTTAATGAGTGTTATTTTACAATATAGCAAATATTATATAAGCTTAGTTCTCATAAAGGAAGATCCTTATGACATTCCAGACATTACACAAGCTAATTTATTAGCCGGAACAGTTGCTAACAAATTAGTTGTCGGTAATTTACCACTGATGTTAAGAGGTAATTGCAAAGAGAGATAGTGCTAAGTAAACAAAGGAACTATTTCATATTTTACAGCAATATAGATGGGTTTGTAGATATTTCCTAGTTCTAACAATATAAGACAGAGATTTACAATGGATTGAATTAGCCAAATATTTAAGATTTTGTCGCCAAGGACAAAGTCCTAAGACATCAGTTTCAAACTTGGATAATTAAATCATTAATATGAATGATATCAAGAACTCAGCGATTTAAATTTCAACAAAACAAGTTAATATCGATAATAATATAAGGGAAAAAACCCAATATAACCCTTAGTATTATCCCTCCAAACTAAACTCGCCGAGCATCTATTTCGACAATAATTTGAATTTTAGGGTCATCTTCTTTTGGATGGAAGATCCTGATACAATTGATTGTAAGAAATAGAGCCTTTGTTGGCGTATGGGAAATGCAGCTCATAGACAGAAGCTGACAGTTTTAGCTTATATCTTATATTATACAGTAGATACGCACGTACAATATATACACATTCATGTGAAATCCAATACAAACGAATCATCGAATTCTCTGCTTTTCTGGTTCTTTTCGAGATTTTAGTGACACTTACAGCTTTTTTCATAAAGAAACTTTTTCACAGTTTATTCGCGACATCTAAACTAATGTGTATTGTTTTAAATATTTAATCATTTATTCATCCCTCATTCTTTGTTATGATAATCAAATCCTTGTTTTATAATTAACGTGTAGATAAATCTTTGCTTATAATCCAAGATATTGTAAGTCTCTCTCAGTGAAAAAATCAAAGATCATCCATATAAAAAGAATCTCTCTGACTCGATTCGTTTCAAATCATTCAGTCAAAGTGCGCTTCGATTTGGCAAACTTAGTGGTATCAAATCTTCGTTTAGAGGACAGCGAAAATGAACCAATCAAACGATCAACTCTTCGGTAATAATTGCCTCATAATATCAATCAATAAAACTTTTATCATTTGTCTGCGCCAAACATTAAGAAAAAAACTTTTATAAAATTTCTTTATGACACAAAAAATTATCATATCCCATTAAAATAATTTTAAGCTCATGTTTTCATGAATGCAGAATGTATTGATGTTATCAATGGTTAAATTAGTGTCCTAGCAAGGATGATATTTAAATATCTGGTATCTCGGTACTTGGATTTTAATAAGTCCGAAATCAAAACAACTATTATGATTTTGCGCATAATGGAAATTCCTTCTTTATTTAATTTTATTGCCTAATTTATTGGAAATCAATTTAAAACCAACTTCACGTAATCATTATAGTTCTGCCATTTTTTTTTTTTTTTTTTTTTTGTGAAAATATAGGCTGGCGGATTTATGCCTGAAGTTTCCAGCATTAGACGTAATTATAATATGTAAAATGAAATACAAAGTTCCTAACCATACTCCCTAACAAAAATTTATAATAAAATTGATTGTTATTTCTAGGCAATTATCGCGTAAAACTTTCATTAAATTAATTTCATTTTTCAAAATTTCAAAAACGCCCACTGCGCATATTTTGACATCTGCTTTTCTATTTTCAAGTGCTCAATAAAATTAGTCGATTAATCGATTAATTTTATTATTATATATTATCTTTTCTTTATCGTGATGCTTTATCACAAATTAAAAGATTGATTTGTGTTTGCTAATAAATTATGCATATGTTATGCCTGTCTTCAAATTTCCACCTAAATGTAAAACTTCGGAATTTATTGCTAATATCAGTTAATGTTTGGACAAATTTATTGGTGCTAAATCTTCCTGATATCTATAAAAGTAGCTCTGATTTAAAAACGAAATGAATCAGATTTCGATTTTATTACAAATTTCTTATTTTCCAAAATTTTATGAAAATTTTCGATATTCATTTTGTATTAGTATGCTGTATTGCTGCTACATCATGGAAAATGCCATCCTTTCCTACTTATTACTACCAATTAAAGTTCATCAGTATTTTCAAGCATTCCAAATCCTCTCTGAAATCATCGTTATATCGGTTAAAGTTATTTCTCTCGTTAAAAAAATAAAATGCATTATAACTATCTTTCTTGACAATTTTGAAACTATTAGAAAATTGAAATGTTCTTCTAAAAACGATTTAATCTTCTAAAATTATAAATTGCATTTTGTATACTACAAATAATCAATCCATTTGAAGAATGATGTGGAAAAATTATTAATAGTTCAATCAAACAATAAATATTCGAAAGATATAAGTCGGTTACCATATATATCAAGCATAATTGTTATTTCTATATCTTAAAAATCCAATTATAAAAATCCAAATAATCCAAATAAAATAAAAATTTTCCAAAGTTGTTTCATGAAAATTTCGAACATATTTAATTGAAAGTTTCCGAAAAAAAAATATTGAATGATGTAAAGGTAGAAATTTTCTAAATGCTTCTTAAAATATTGAGAATATTTGTTAATTTGTTTTCCTATGTTTGAATCTATCAAACATTATTTTTGCAATTTTCTTGCCTAAAAAATTGAGAGAATTTTCTGAAGAAGTAAATGAAAAAGATCAAATCTTATAGGTCAAAACTAGTTAAAACGAGAAGTGAAATTTATTGCATGATAGTGTGAATTTACTCAGGCGAATTGTTTTCTCTCATACTAAATTCTCCTTATTTGTCTTTTTATTGCATCAATCTTAATTGACGCCAAAAGATTTGAATAGTTTTTATAGTTGAAACCATCTAATAAATTCATTTTTTAAGCTTAGCAATTTTTTTTAATAAAATTAATTTTTTTAAATTTTAAATCAAAGAATGAGTATATAATCGATGAACTCATTGATTCTGTTCGATGCAGGGAATGTTGATCCTTTGAATAGGCAGTATATTTCCTTCTACTCTTTCTTTAATAGTTGTATCCAATATATTATATTATTTAATAAAACCTAATGCATTTATAAAAAGACTTGCAAAGTATAAAAACAATATTATTTATGGATTTATTATTTGTATATATTGGTTTGCATAAGCAATGAGCCATTTTTTCATTTGAAGAAGTTGCTTATTATTTATGAAAAACGGCAGGTTTTTCTCATCAAACATTTTGAAATGTTAATAAACATTATAAAGCGATAATTGACTCGATTCGTTCAGGCAATTCTTTTTTATTCTTGTTTGATTAATTTGATAATTGATGTGCAGCTAAGATATCTACTATATGAATTGAGATCTTTCACCAATAGCCAAATAATTAGGTTAAATTAATGACTAAACAAATGATATTATGAGTTATTGTTAATCTTTTTATGTTTATAATATGTTATAGGGATAATATTTCTATTTATTTGCAATTTATCAATAAATTATTCAGACATATATAATTAGTATTAAAGTAAAATTGATGATTTGACATACTAATTTATTGACGATTATTATCAGGATCATATCGCATGCTACGTACTAAACCATTCCAGTGGATGCCTCGTAAAGTGATATTTTTATGAAATTGAACTTGTATTGATAAATCAATCCGGTCGCATAATTCACAACTTTCCAAATACAATTCATTGAGATTCGGCAATGAAATTAATGCACTGAAATAAATTGGAATAGGAAGAAATAGATTGCAATGCTTGTTCAATCGTATGAAATATCAACTATTTAAATAGCACAGTACTTTGAAAAATGAAAAAAAAAGAACTATTTGAAATTGAACTTACCTATAAAATCGCTTTAATTGATCATTAGTAGTAAATAAAGCATTGCAAATGTGTACGAAGCACAATGAACGATGTTTCAATAGAAACCATATTAATAATTCGGGATATTTCGCTGTACTATATTTTGTACCAAACTATATACAATATCATAAGGATTTTATAATAAAATTAATTCGATATTTTTAATCAATACAAGTCACTGAAAGCTGGATAGCTCTAGATATAAAATGAAATTATTTTCTGTCATATTTTCGTTATAAAAAAATTCATTATAAAAAAAAGTCTCCATATGTGTTTTCCGCATATATTCGAAATATTTCATTTGTCATCAGTAATTGCATCAAATAATTAAATATAACCTTCTAGTGATTATTTCATCAAACCAGTGCGCATAGAACATACATATTCTTGTAACAATTATTTAAAAGTTATGTATAAATTTTTCGCATAAATTTTCCTTTCAATTCTTTTTACTACCAACTTTCGAATTCAAGACTTTTTATAAGATGAATTTATTGGATAAATTAATCCAGAATCGAAGATAACAAGAATTCAACATACTCACATTAATATGCTTCAATTTGTACAGGATGCAGCGATTTTCATATAATGAACATAATATTCTTGCCAAAGTTTCATATGGACAATTCAGTACAAGAGTCTCCAAATGTTGCATGTAACGAAGGGGTGGCACTTCTAACCGATGTGAACATCCTAAAATGCCTTTATTTAGTAGTGTAAGCAATAACTGATTGAAAAATTAGAGAATCTATTAAACAAAATTAGATTATTAAAATAATACATCGCACATAAAACATAAACATACACATATGTAATTTAAACATTACGTATTCTGAAATGTTTCAGAAAATATTGAAAAGAAATTTCACGAATTCTGATTTGCTTCTAAGTGTTAAATTGTAGTTCTTAGACCAAAAAGCTTTTTCAAAAAAATCTTTCTTTTCAGGACAAATTTTTGCTTTTTATATGAAGTTGTTTTTGGAATTTGATAATAAAAATATCAAAATTGAAATCAAAAAAAATTTTGCCTTTACCAGGACTTTTTTGAATTACGAATCCATCCATAACTAGTACTTTTAACTGTCGAAAATATTGCAAAGCCAATATGGCATCTGTTTCAAAGAATGGCTTATTGCTGATTTGGCTTAAATCCAGCCGATGTAAATTTGGTGTCACTGATGCTAACTGTAGGAAAAAAAATTTGAAAAATTTGAAAAATTTGACCAATAAATAATTCCTCGTGACTATGTCATTACCAGGAAATATTATACTGAGATAACCGCCGGATAATATTTGCGGAAACAGTTCATTGTATTAATCTGTTTGCTAAATGTGATAGACTAATTAATGTAATATTAGCTGAAGTTATTGAAAATTTATGAATGAAGTTCGATAGTCATTATAAAATAATTTATCATATTTATGGAAATGATATGAATTTTTAGCTATTAAAAAATGTATGATACTTGAATTAGGCCAGCCAAAGTAAGAATAATCGAACAGTGACGCAGTGAAAGATCTTGTAAAGCGGGCATATAGAGACTGACGAATGTGAAAATCTTGTCGAGAATCACATCATAATCATTTTGATCATTTAAAGGAGCAAAGCCTTTGCATTTCCACTTTCTAAATATGGCCAAATAATCACAGGTAACATCGAGATGATTCCGATGGCACAAATTATGCTCAGCAAGGCATTTATAATATTTCGATACCTGGTAAACGATTCCAATTTAAAGATCAGCAATTGACCTTTTTGATTTTAAAATTCTTTTTGAATGAATTTGAAGGAAGCTGATGAAATTATTTAATATATATTTAGATGAACTAATGACTAATTTTCATGTTACAATTGATAGTTAAAATGATTTTTTTTTCTTTTTTTAAATCGGAAACAAAATGAAAAAAAAGATCAAATCTATTAAATGAATCTATCACATGGTTTTTAAAGGCTTAGGAAAAAATTAGTGAGTAACAAACTTGTCGCAACTGAAGCAATGAGAAGAAATTGCAGTAATCTAGGATAGTTAATTGAATTTCAGGCGGTAACGAGCAAATTGTCAGCATGCTTTAAGAATTAATAATGTCGAAGTCAACAAATCAGAGCGGCTAATTTAGGCAATTACTGTAATGAAAAAGGTTAGCGGTGAGTGAACAATTGACTTTTGGAAATCAAAAATATTTCTATTTCGAAAATAAAAAACATGTTCAAGTTATCGTATGATTTATAAAAAGAAGAAAATCGCGTATCAAAGGAAATTATTTTAACAATTAATTAATTGAGTTGTTTTCCATTATTTATGGAAGATTTTATAGAAGATATTTGAAATATAATTTCGATTTAATTGATAACAATCTTGACAAGTTTCCAGATTGATGTAAAATCTATAAATAAATTTCTAAAAGGATGAAAAATAAAGTTGGAAGTATTTCTTTATTAATGCTTTATTATGCATAGAATCATTAAAAAATAATCTGTTGAAATAGATCATTTTGTTCCATTTTTATATAAGAAATAATAAGCGAAGTAATAATTTGTTACTTAGTAGTAAAGAAATCCGAGAGAAACTAAAACAAGGTGAGGTTTTATTGAGAATGGATAGGAAATAATGCTTTGAAAGAAAAATTGAATGCCGTCGTCAAAGCACATTTTTTTAATTAATAACTTCATTTTTTTTACCAATAAAATTTCTTAAAATTTGTGCTTAGAATAAATTTGTAAAATTTGTATCAGTTCAGGAAGTCCATAATTTAATTGATTATTATAGTAGAATGATAAATCGAAAGAAAATAATAATTCATTGTTGAATTTTATTAAAATTATGAAATTAATCATAACCATCCCACACTTTTAATGAACTAAATATCTGCCTACTCCTTCAGTTTGATTTCATTTTCGAAAATGTCACAAATTGTAATTACATCGAAAATTAAAAATCTTGTTACACATTTTATTTATCTATTCAATTCTTCATTAGCTCTAGTATCCCATAAGTTAAGTTAATTAATTATTGAAAAAAATATGACAATTGTCAACAGTTGTTGACTACAGCCTCAGCTATCATTCAAGACTTTCACTAAATGATAAATATTTTTGTGGATATTAGCATACCTGTAAAATTTATACAGAAATCAAGAATAAAATATCGTACAAATAACTGAATAATACAAGTAAAAAAAATTGTGAAAATTTTCTAAAGTATAATCATTTATTTACAACTAATTTTTCAAAATTAAAAGAAATATGAAGTAAAATTAAAGAGCAGGATTTTGAATAATATCAAACAAACAGACGGCATGACGTAATGTAGCATGACATGAATTTAAAAGTTTTGAGAGTTAATAATAAACAAAAATGATTGGATAAGAGGCATGTAATGAGAAGCAAGTTAAAAAACATTGTAAAGGAAAAAATGCGAAAGTGTGGCTTGTTAGTTGCTCTTTGAGTAAAATAAATCAATATCTGATCATTAAGTTTGATTTACTATATGCTAAAGTTTCGACAAATGTTTGCCTTTTTTTTGTTCAACAGATTTTTTAGCAATTTATTTACCTATATTCTTCAAGTCCAATTTATCAGTATTTAAAAATTGTCATTGAAGGTCATAGAATTAAAAGAATGACAAAAGAAAAACTGGTAAAATAGTTTCGTATATTATTAATATTTAAATGATATACGCTTTGTCTCATATGAGTTATTTAATTTGTAATTTTTGAAATATGTTCGAGAAAAAAAAAAAGAAAAAAATATAATTTTTGAAACATATTCGTTTGTGATTTGATTTTATTGTTCTAATTGTTTTACAACAGATAATAGTTCATCTTCGCTTTGGGAATTTTTAGAATTTTGATAATTTTATGATAGTTATGGTAATGAATCAATTAAGTCTAAGCAATTACATTAAACATCGAATTCAATATGTTGTCATTTTTCTTTTAGATATTTAAATTAAGAGAAAGTCTGGAACTTAAATTTCGATAATAATCTGGAACTTTAAATTTCGTTTCGATTTTTTTTATTCTTTCTTTTATAGTTGAAATTGAAAAGCATCTCTCGAGGACATTCTCGAATGAAGTGAAGAAAGAAAGAAAATGAGGAAGTAAAAGTAAACAAAAAGTGAGACTATTTTAAAGCTTCCAATCGATGCATGCAAACACTTTATGAAAATTTAATTTAAAGAAGAAAACTACGAAAAAAAAGCTCGTGAAATTCTATGCAGGGAGAGAGAGGAAAAAAAAATTATAAACTTCAAAAGAACTTACTAAATGGTCGTTAATCGATAATTAGTTTGATTTAATTTTGTCGATTTGATTAACTCTTTCTTTTATTTAACGAACTAATTCAGACTTCAAATACTATGCAAATTCGATATTTGCTACATAAATTATCTAAATTGATGCGAATTTGCATATAATGATGGAAAGACGAATCAGTCATGGAGAGATGAGAAACAGTGAGATATATTTCAGTTAAAATTATTTTCTTTTTCTCAATAAATTTTCATAATAGTCTCCAGCATTTTCGGTTTTTTTAATGCTCTAAAAATGTATTGCAAAAAGCTTTCTAAATTGAAATTTTTCGAAATAAATTTTTGTCATAATTGAATTATTTCCTTTTTCTTTAATTTTTAGATCAAATTTTCAAAATAGTTCCCAGCATTTTCATAAACAGTTCTTTTCTGACAATTAAATTAAAGGAGCTGATGAAGAAATACTGAGCTGAACGTTTTAGCAAAAAAACTTTTTTATATAATAATTGAATCAAAAATAAAAACTATTTTACGATTTATGTTACTTAGGAATTTTTTATGACAACTATATTTTGTAATTTTAAGTATTCATCAATTATAACACCTTCGAATTTGCATATTTGCAATTAAAAATCTTTGAAATGGTTGTTTTAATTGTCATTTATTAGATTTAATTCTTCACATAGCTTAATTAAAGTTTTATATTAATTCTTATATTATACGCTCAGTAATTTCTTCGCTTTCAAAAAGTTGATTCTTTCAATATTTTAATTTACATTATTTGTAAAATAATGATCCTTCATTATTGTATAGAATATTTTGTCCTGTTGTACTGCATATATGAATATATTTACATATGAACTTGCTTATTTTGGATAATAGAGGCATTGCATTCACTTTGATTTTTCAAAAGTAACATAACTGAATTAAAAAATTTATCTTTCTGTACCTATCATCTTTTGCTTTGATGCAGATACAATCATTGATTAATCAGACGAATATCACTGCATCGCAATGTGATGAAGTCAAATTTGAATTAAAAATTTGATTAATCATGTTCAAAGAAAATTTGACCATATAATCAAAAATAATCTGGAGAAAATTTACAAACATTGTAAACAAATAATAATTCTGGTGATATTGCATCAAGAATTTCCTGATTATTAGTAAAACTTCAAAGCCACTTATTTTTCTTCTCAACCAGGAAGAGCTAAATTAAAAATTCTGTATAATATTTCGATAATTCACTTTTCATTATTTCAAAACTCGTTATCCTAAAATATATATTAGCATTGATCCCCTCCAGTTTGAAAAGACATTTTTGAGCAATTGTTCATATTTCTATTATTTCATGACTTGGAATATAAATTGTTTAAATAATTTATTTTCATATCTCCGTTACTTCATGAAATACAAATTGCTTAACTGAATCCGTCATTTTATAAATTCTTTGTCCTTGTCATTTGTTATTTGCCACTGTTATATTTATAATGGATGGATAATTTCGTGAAAAGTGCCCTGTTTTTTTTTCTTTATTCATAGCATTTATTTTATTTTGATATCTATTTTTGTAAATTAACTATGTATGATATTATGAAATACATCAATAATAAACAAAGACGAAGGAAATCGACAAGAACACAACATTATTTAATAAACAAGTAATGAAATTCAAAAATGATTTACATAAATGGAAAATAACTTCTCTTGCAATCGATATGTAAAATATTATTTAAATTGTTTATATTCATTCTTCAAAAGACATAAAGTGCTAAAAATTTATATTACACGTAAACATGAAATTTATATTTTTGATTTAAAACATAAAAATCTATATTGCACTGTGTGCAATATAGTTTCTGTTGAATCATCTCAGATGATTCAGAAGTGATGCTCGCAACTTTTATTCTGTTCATCTTCGCGATAAATACTGTATCGAATGTCGTTACAAGCTGCTGATCGTTCCGAATAGCAAATGGGGAAATGTATTCCATCCCCTACATGCGAATCCACCGGAAATGCCCATAAACCCCAACCGAATATAGCACGCAAATTACGATATGTCCCCATATTATAATCGGCATTTGTATCTCCGCTGGAACATTTATTGGATTCTAGTTTCAATCTCTTGATTTACAGCTGGTAAGTGTAATAAACTATAGAATTGTTTATAATTTAAATGATTGAATCGCAAGAGTACATGCGCCGTGAAATGTATGCGAATATAAACATCAAAACGTCAAAATGTGTATACGAGATTCCATTGTCTTGGCATAATTCTTCCTTTCCATAGTTTTAGATATCCCAACATGTTGTACAAAAAAAAAAATCCACCAGGGTATTCAAATTTAAACCAAACTATTTCAGGTCTTTCAAATTCAAATTAAGTATTCTGTATCTGAATAGTAAGCTTACCCTAAATTTGAATTTTCTAAAAAAGAATGATAAAGAAAGAGGATAGCAGATAAAGTAAAAGAAAAAATATGACACAGTATTACTATAATTCACGAATTTACACAGATTGTGAAAAGTTTTGGCCTTGGCCTTTTTTGCAAATTGAATATTTTGGCATAATTTTCATGCTGAGCTTGCAAATAATCCTTTATCATATTATTTTTTAAAACCTGAATTTTCATCTATACTACATTGCAAAGAAGTTCGTATTTCGCAGAGCATAAATCAAAATTTTTAATAAATGTGTGTGTACATACATATATGGAATAATTAATTAGAATTTCATTTCCAAATCAAATTAATTTATATTAATTAAAAGTTTGAGGCAAATATTTCGACAAGAATACACATTTACAACTAAAATAAGAAAGGCATTTTTATTTGTTCTCTATCAAATTGTACAACTCATAAAATTAGAATATATGCAAATATTTTTACCGAATATTTGGTGGTTTTGCTTGTTCGCAAGTAGTTTCATTAAGCATTGCAAGTCTCATATGATAAATAAGAAGCTCTCCAAGTGGATAATAGCCAAAAATAGCGAATAATGTAACGCATAAAAAGACCCAAATAAAATTAACAATTTGCTCGGTCCATTGTTGTCGCACGAAATAGCGAATGATGCATTCTATGCTTGTCAGCAAAGCCCTAAAATCTTCTTTTCAATAATCAAATATTTCAACTCTTATGTGACCTTATAATCACTGGAGTAAGATTTCAAAAATTCAACGGATAAATGATAGTAACAATAAATGATGTTTCATTTTTAAAAAATATGAATTTTTGAAAAGTTGTATTTAATTTTTAATTGAGAAGATGGAACAACTGAAACGAACCAAACTAATAAGATACAACCATAAATAAGATAAAGCATGAAATATTTATAATTGTTGAATGAGACACATTTATTGATCCATGGACAATGATGATCATATTTAACAACACAGAATCCACATGATGAGCAATGATGACTTCGATCAGGTTTGATGAGCGAACATTGATAACAATATCTTGAAATAAAGTTTAAATAAAGTCTAATTTCTGTAAATTTTCTGAAAATTTTCAGAATTTTAAATACACTTTTACAAATTCGTAATTTGTGAGAACGATCACAGCGAAAGATAAATGCTTTGATGGTTTAATCTTCTTACTTCTATACTTCTTCCATTTCTTGTTAGTAAAGAATTTTCATAACATTTTGACCTTTCAAGAGGAAGAGGTTAGTGATAGATATAATCTTGAATGAACATGGAAATTGAGTACCTTAGACGGTTGTAACTGTCAACTTCAACAAAACGTAATCCTTTATTTTCAGCAAAGCTATTCAAAATATCAGATTGACTTTGCATTTGCTCATTGGTAGAGATATCCGGAAGATATCGGTCCCCCTTGAAAGGTGTCACTGCTTTTATCCTTTCATCTGTTTCCTTATCAGTCTGAATATATATGAATTAGTCTTTCTAAGATTGCCTTACAACATTATTTTAAGTAAATTAATAGATTTATGAATGTTTGCCAAACAATAAAAATTTTTTTTAAAAACTTTTTTCTTTCCGTTAATCTTTCTAGGATTTAACGTTATAAATCTGAAAATATGAAATTTCCAATAATTTACTGCAAAAAAATATCTTTTCGAAATAATGGAAAAAGTTTTACAATATTTTTTACAACATTGTTATAATTTATAAAAAAAATTACTTAAACGTTATTATTTAAATCTAAAATACTTTTTTTAGGAAACTATCACTTTTAAAGTTTATTAATTGGTTTCACTTTTGCATTTGATATGCAATTATTATTAAAAGACATTAAGATTATAAATAATTTTTAAATTTATTTAATAGTAGATGAATAATTTGAAAACGGATTGACTAAAAATGCATACAAAGTACTGGATAGGTACTCGAGCGGTGGGCGTAATAATTGACATTATAAGAGACCAAAGCATCATGAAGATAATCACATTAAAAACAATTAGATAAATTGTAATTTGGGTGGTATTTGTTAAGAATTGAAAACAAGTGATCCATGTATATACATAATATCTGCAACAGCTACTTAATTTTGAAAAATCCTTCAAAATTAACTCCTTTCAGATATTCGTCAAAATTTGAATAATTCTGATGAGAACTTTCTACACTTTCTCAGAAGTAAATCATGATCTGAGAATTTTTGATTTGCAGCAATTACTATTTCACTAGTTTATACTGGAAATTCGGAAAATAATTCAATGAAACAACAATCCGATTCTTTAAATTCTTTTGGATAAAATTAAATATTATTTCGAAAAAAAAAAACCATTCGTTTTGCTCTTTTCAAATTCAAAAATCACTCAAAACTATTAGGAAAAATAATGTTTGCTGCCCAGTTAATGATATTGTAAGTTTAAAAATATTTTTTTCAAAAGGAAAAAATATCAGAAGTATACGAATAGATGAAAATAAGAAGCTGCATGACGAGAAGTGCATTTAATGATAAGTTTAGGAAGAATCCTCGAAACGGATGCTTTTTGCGGTAATTTCGTACAAATATATAAATTTTTGAATACCACGACATCACTTAATCTAAAATATTTTTCCATTTTAAAGTTTAATTTTTGAAAAAACTTTTAAGCGATGAAAGGAGAAAGGAGTGGAAACAATCTTATGGTTTTGAAAAAAATTCATATCTATTTTTTATTTTTGCAAAACAGAGCTGAAACACAGATCATATTGGAATCTGTAGTTATGAAAAAGTCTGACTAAAATATAAGAGAACTTTATGAAAGATAAGAGAGCAAACATTTGACCGAATATATTAAACGGCTGCAAAAAATGATAACTGACTAAACAATGAATCATGAAATTGATGAAGTTTTTTTAAAAAAAAACTTTTAATTCCACGCAAATGTGCATGCAATTTTTTTATGATTTTATTTCTTTACCATTTAATATCGTTTTTGCAATCATATAATTGTCAAGTGTACAGGAAAAAATTTTCACTTGAGATTTATTAATTTTGAAGGTAAAAAAGGGAGATCCCGACAAAGAAATTAATATAGCAATTCCAGATCAACAAGGTAAATTTTCTATCTGATATTTCTTGGCCAAAAATCAATATTATTGACTCAGAAATATTAACTAAATTCTTAACAGCTTGGCAATTATTATTATTGATTTTTTTTTCTCAAAGGAAAAGTTTATCAATTTGATAATATGCGCATCCAATAAAATCATTGTTGCATTATCTGTGTTGACGATCCTTTCTGATCGTGATAAAACTTGAAGGTGGATTATTTTTCTTCTTAATCCCCAGAGATTTCTTCAATTTCGTGTTTTTTGCACATAAAATGAATCTCAAACTTGGGTAATCAAACTTTTATCACGATAACTTCTATAAAGCACCAATGAATGCAATAATTACAATATTAATGATATAATAAGAAATTCTAATAACGAGAAATAACTCAAAAGAAAAAGCTCCTAAAAATAACCAATATGTTCTCCAAAGTCCATCTAACCAAATGTGTTGTTGATTAGAAATCTTCGCGCTAGTGTGATCAGTCCTGAGGTCACCAGATCATTGAGTATTTGGAGCACATGATAATTATGTAATTTACAGCCTCTTAGCTTACACTTTAGTTATCAAGTGGATTTCTTCGTTCTTTCAGTGATAACCGTGAAACATTGTTTCACGAGAATTATTTGTTCCAAACTGATTCATTTCAACTAATTTGACTTCATTTCTTCAAAATGCACGATCTTGTAATTTTTTCATAAATTTAGTATATATAGAAGTTCGATTTAAATCACTTCTAATTAAATGATCCTTAAAATTGCATGAATATTGTATACAATGAATAAATAATTAATTTAACTTATTGATAAGTTCATAATTTAGAAACATCGAAAAAGGAACTGAGAAATGAAACAGAAATGTTCTGCTTGATCAGTTTTCTAAGAGATATTAGATAAATCAGAAACTATTAAAACTTTTAATCTTGTCTTTGTAATGATTGATACATACAAGAGTACACAATATTAATATCTTCAATATAACACTTGTTGTCGCAAATAAATTGCGAAAAGGTTCCTTGATAAAAGAAAATGAGTGTCACTGAAATGTCGAGGAGAACCAGAAAAGCAGAGAATTCAACGACTCTTTGGTATTGGATTTCACATCGATGAGTATATATTGTATTTGTCCATGAGCTGCTTGTCCATGAGCTAATATTAAGGTGATAGTCGGTTTTTCATATTGCTACCGTTATTAATTCGCTTCATTAAAATCTAAACCGTTGAGTTTGTTGTCGTTTTAGAATAACTTTTCGCATTAATGTTTAATTATCCAAGTTTGAGATTGATATCTTTGGACTTCTTTTTAGCGATAACTTAGGTAGAAATAAAGAATTTGTAACTCTATATACCTTGTTGCAACTCAAAAAAAAAGAATGAGTAAATTTTTCACTACATGGTTCCACGAGCCGGGAAATTTAACCTGAAGAAAACGAAAATTTGAGAAAAGCAGTTTGAAAATTCTAAAATGGAAGAAAACCAGCAGTACCGCGAAAGAGCGTTTGCAGCGACTACTTAAAGAAATACTAGAAACTCTACAGCCTTCTGAAACTCTGTCTACTAATAAAAAAACGGCCTATTACGAGAAACTTCTCTACTAACTGCAATACACAAGTCAATCCATCACTTCTGCTATGAATAAGCTGCAAGTAATAAATCAGAAGTAGTTGAAATTAACTGAACAACTACTACCTGATGACAAATAGAAAAAGGAAGAACAAATATATGTTCAATCTATATCTGATGAACAAAGTTTCATTAATGTGATGGAAAAGGATAGAAATATATCAAAATATTGAAGACGCAAAAGGAAAATTCTGCTGCGTCTTAATAAAAAAGAAAGCCTGAACTTGACTACTTCAGCTTCACTACCTGCATCAAATGAAGTTCAGTATACTAAATTACCTAAATTTTAATTGCAAAAATTCTCTGGCGAATTTCTAGAATGGTATGCTTTCTATGTAAATTTTTAAGTTGCTATGGATAATCAAAACATTCCTATGATACAAAAATTGTCTTATCTCATTGGATGTTTGACCGGAAAACTATAGCAATTATTTCTGGATACGCTATTACCCCTGAAAATTATCCAGTGATAATGGATGTTCTCAAACAAAAATACGGGAACCAAAGAGCTTCCACTGGCAGCTTTATTATGAATTAAAGAGACTTCCAACCAAAAAGAGTAAGGATCTCGCAGCTGAAAGAGCAAGGATCTCCCAGCAAATTGTGGAAAACTTGGAAATCAACTTGGAAAGAAACTTGGAACGTTGGGAAAATTTTTAGAACATCCAGAAATTGAAATAGAAATTGAGTTGAAGCTGTCACGATGAGTTTTGCAGGAGTTCTATAAAAACCAAGAAAAAGAGAATTCATGGTCTGTAACAAAACTGAGCAAATAATTAGAAACAAATATAGCATAAAAAATGAAGCTGTAAATCAAATACAACAAGAAATGAGAAGATCGAGTCAGACATAGATAAGAACAAACTTTATTGTATTTGCTGCTATGAAAAGCTCTGTCATGAGACCATGGTCTTCTGCTCAAAAGATCATTGGAATGATGAATGAAGTGAATATAGAATATTGACCAAAAATTTATCAGAGCTCGAAAAATGCATTTGTGTTTTCAATGTTTGCGAAAACATGACAGCAAAAAATGCAACTAAAAAAAAATATGCTTTCATTGTAAGGGTCAACACAATTTTGTATCATGCAAAACATTTCAAAGAGGTAAAAATGACAACTTGGGACAAAAGAAAAAGAATTCGTAAATGAAAAAAAATGAAACTCCTGCAACTACTATTACATCAATAAATGAAAAAAAAAAGTAGAAAAACGGTTCTTTTGTTATGTAAAGATATGACAATTATTAATCCAAAGAATAGTAAGCAAGGAATCGTGGCATCTTTCTAGATGCAGGATAACAATTATCTTTCTCACCAATGAAGTTTATATGCATTTGAGATTGAACGAAGAGCAAACCGAAATGTTGAGAATAGGAGGTTTCGCTATAAAGGTAGTTAAAGAAAATCAAACAACAGTGGTATCGTTTAATACCTAATTAAGAAATGGAAAGTATAAATTCATGAAAGTGAGAACAATGGGACACCTCACTTCACATTTACAAAGAATTAATATATCTAATTACCAGGAGAATGAATTGCTAAAAAATAAGGGAATCGATTGGACGGAATTCCATAAAAATGGTAGAAATCAAATTATTAATCGGAGCAGATTATTTCTTTGAATTTTAACCAAAGGTGATCAAGGAGCTAACGAATGGACTTCGGCTTGCCAATACATCAATTGGCTATATTATAGCGGGAAGCGGTATTCCGAAGGATGCAAAAATCAACTCAATAGCATTATGTTCAGTCATCAATCCTGCAACAGTAATGCTTCTACCATTCGTTAGCTCCTTGATCAGCTTTGACTGCTCCATTTGTGTCCTTTTGTATCCTTTTATTATATTGCCATATCATTAAAGCAAATGACTGCATCGATATTGCTCAGTTTTGGAAATTAGAATTACTAGGAATAAATGAGTCACCAAATGAGGAGGAAGATGAATTAGTAATGCAATAATTCCAGCCCGAAATTAAACTAACTTTGGACTTTGTTTAAGTAGATTCCATCAACAATTAAAAGGCTATGATATCAATCTGAACTACTGAAAAAATACGGCAATATAATAAAAGGACACAATAAGAAACCTATGTGAGAATCAAAATATTTTACCTTTTTCATGACTCATTATCTAACATAAATGAATGCTATGATGGCTAATGTAAGGAATCATTTATCTAATTCTCATCTTTGTTCCTTATTATCAATCTTATCTTCAACAGTGAAATACTGTAAACCACTTGATTCAGGAAGGGTTACAAAATGATCAATATTTACAAGAAATTGCTTCCGTCTTTGACCCATTGGGTTTATAGAACCAATCCTTCTATCAACCAAAATTATACTTTAAAACCTTTAGCGACAAAAATTATAAATGGGATGACATATTACAAGAAAAAGAACTGAAAGAGTGGCGGTTTTTATTGGAGTATGAGCAATTAATTTCGTAGAAAATGAACTGAAAATGCAAAATGTCAAAAAATTTCTTTGGAGTGATTCAATGTTTGTCCTGAAATAGATACAAAGTGAAACGTAACAACAACCAAGAGTTATTCAAAATCGTCTAGATGGAATTAGGAAAACTAAAATAAATTTACCAGATAAAAAAGGAGCAATTTCGAAGGCAACAATAAGATTCCACAACAATCAAAAATTAATCAGGATCATAAATTTATTGATCCCTTTGGAAATTAAGAGTCAAAACGAAGATGAAAGAAATACGGATCAAGCAGAATATGAAATTAAGAATGAATGTAAGTAAAGGAAAGGAATTAATAAGATCGCAATCCTGATAATGACTAGAAGCAAAACGAAAGAAAAGTCAATGTTTTCTCAATACAGAAGGCAATCAAGATGCGATTCTTTATCCTATATTTAGTGTACTTAGTATTTTCCGGATTAGCTATGGCGGAAAATACAACAAAATGTCAGCAGCTCAACGGAAAATCAGCATGTTACAAACTAGAAAATTATGCCTTAGAAACGAAAGGTATGGAACAAATCAAATAAATTCTGTCAACTTAGCCAATTCAAATTGCTTGGTTTTTGCAATCAAGAATGTCACAATAAATTGCGAAAAGATTTCTTGATAAAAAATAATATGAGTGTCACTGAAATCGCAAGGAGATCTAGAAAAGCAGAGAATTTAATGATTCCTTTGTGTTGGATTTCACATGAATGGCTTGTATTTATGAGCATGTGTACTGTATGTAATCAAAAAGTGTCATCCTTTGTCTATAAGCTGTATTTCCCAGACGGAGACAAAGACTCCGTTCCTTATAATCAATTGTGCCAGAATCCTCCACCCACTAAAGAAAAGGGTCCTGAAATTCAAATCATTGTCGAAGTAGGTGCTTGGGGAGTTTATTTGAGGGTGGGGGAGGGGGTGGAGGGATGATATTTGATTTTTGATATTGTCACCGTTATTAATTTGCTTTATTGAAATTTAAATCGTTGAATTTGTTATCGTATGAGAGTAATTTCTCGTATGTAAGTTTAGTTACCCAAATTTGAGGTTAGTATCTCTGAGCTCTCTTTTTGTGGAAATAAAAAATTTATAACTCTATGTACTTTTTTCTAACTCAAAGGAAAAAGAATAAATTTTTCACTACACCTGTGATGAGAAATCAAATAGGCCAAAACCCTTTTGTATCGGCTCAGGCCTTTAAAAAGTATTCATGTGATCAGATATTAAACTGAATTCCAGCTGATCCTATAGAAATATGTATAAATTGATTGCAATATTGCCTCTAATTAACATAGCTATTCATTATAATTTATGTCACACCTCTTTCAAAACTTTTATCAAATCTTGTAACGGAATATTTATTGCTTAAACTTTTTATTGTTAAAATTCAATAATATTCAACAAGTCCTTCCGCGATATTTTACCACTTGGCGTTTTTGGTAATCGATGTACTGTTTGTATTCCACCACGTAGTTGCTTATACGGCGCTACTCGATCTACAGTAATTTAAAATTAACTATTAGTAAGAACAGTCGAAATTAATTAAAAAATAGAAGTAAAATTACGGAAAATTAATCATTAATTTAAAAATTATGATAAATTGCTATATTTATATAATACTACCTGGTGAAGTATTAATAAGATTATTTGTAAGATGTGCAGCATTTAAATATAAAATTTTTCTATGATTTTAACGGTAGATTTTAAGATTTACAATTTAATTTCACATTGAAAAAATTTCTAACCATTCACATATTTGATAAGATCTTTGGCCCGGAAGTGAGATGTTTCATTATTTACCAGGACAACGAATGCTTTTGGAATCTGACAAATAAATTAATTTACGAATAATATGCATTTATAGAACTCTTCATAGTTCGACATTAATGCAATAGCGTTAGCTTATCATTTTTATCATCAATCACTACAATCATTCATATCGGCAAAATTTGCTAATCTGTCGGAAAATGAAATTCGTATTCAAATTTTTTTTTTATTTTTAATTTCTTATTTTTTTCATTTTTGATTTAAATATGAATTTTGCTAACTTTAACTTTTTGCTCCCAACTTTATTTTGAATCTTTTTTAAATTATATGATAACCTGTCCGTGATCCTTATCCGATATACCGACAACAGCTGCATCATTGACATTCTCGTGACGTTTCAAAATATCTTCCTGAAATTTACACATAGCTGCAGACTAATAGTTGGATTAAAAGCTAATAATGCTTAATATTATATTAGATGGGAATGAAAAATAGACGAAACGTGCGAACCAGTTCAGTTGGTGACACTTGCATGCCATTTACTTTGATCATATCTTTCTTTCGATCCACAACAAAATAAAATTTATTGGAATCAAAATACATTATATCACCTAAAATAGAGACATGAGATGTTATGGAGTTCCGTTGTAGCTTCGGAAAGAATCATATATGAAATATTCGAAGTAATGCAGATAAACTAGTGTTTCAGTCATTTTGATATAATATTTATGAAATATTTAGATTTTCATAAAAATATTTACATTCAATTTGGATTGAAACTTTTCGAACTCTATGATTTCAATTCCTAAATTTCCGATTCTAAACAATTAAAATTGGCTCAAATTAGTAACAGAAAGCTACAAAAGGAAAGTTTTACCAGTATGTAACCATTTGTTATTGTCAATAACTTTTCTCGTTTCTTCTGAATCATTCAGATAACCTTTCATGATGGTTTCTGATCGTAGTAAGAGTTCTCCAGGTTTCCATGGTTCCTTCTGAATTGCACCAGTTTCTTCGTCCAGCAGCTGTAGTATATGTAAAAAGTGAAGTATTTTGCGTCAAACATAAAGATCAATGGTATCAAATATTATTATTAATATTTTATGAAAATTTAACTAATAACCATGGCTTCGAAACCGGGCAGCAGTTTTCCACAACTTCCCAGACAACTGTCATCATCGATTGGTGTATCAAGTGGTGTTATATGACTTAAGACTACTAATTCCGTCATACCATAACCTGAAATTGAAGCGTGACAATTTTGAAAATCAGAAATAGAGCAGTGTAAAACTTTTCAAGACGATGGTATAAAACCATATCAATTTATGTTGAGTAGTAGTTTTTAGCTAAAACTAATTAATTACAACCATTATAATCATCGAATAATTCAGTTCATTCCATCTTCTTTTTTTTCTCCATTTCTTAAATATTTTGATGTTCTCAACTCTTCTAAATTTCAGACTAACCGGCAGAAAAAATACCCTGTATTAGATTAGTGACATGAGGAAATTTTTGCAGAAATCGTTTACTCAGTTCTTTACCCAAGGGAGCACTACCACATAAGACGGTCGTTAATGATGATAAATCCCAATGTTTAGTTACAATTTCGTTTTGACAAAGATTTTCGAGTATTGCTGGTACCACATTTAGTGTATCGACCTTAAAATAATCTGTGAGATAGTTATATTCCAAAAAATAATACATACACATAAATGAACTGTTTTGAATAATGAATATGATGCAATGGAGAGAAAAAGCTGATTTCTATAAAAAAAATAAGGAAAAAATAATTAAGGTCAAAGATAGAATTTATTACAACCATAATGGTGAGTAAGCAATATTTGCTCGGTATTATAAAGCACTTTTAGGATAATACTTTTAAATGATGTATTCCTTCAAATATTTAATGTTAAAATAATTTTTGAAAAAATTTAAATAATACCTTATATTTTTCAATGCAATTTAGCATTATTCCTGGATGGAAAAGTTGCATTATAACAGTTTGATGGCCTTCTAGCAAACAATAACATAACGCCCAGAATCCAGAGCCATGGTAAAATGGTAATGCGCCAATGGTTACACGTTGACGACCTTCCGATAATTTATCGAATAAAACACTGAAATGTGGATAGCATACCGATTCATCCACATTTTCCATTTAGCAAATTTTTTTAATAAATTTACATAAAAATTTTGGACAATCAAATCCAACGTAAAGCAAAAGAATTTCACTTTTTTTCAGAAGTAGAAAAATGAAAAAAGACAGAAAAATGAGGAAAAGAAGAAAAGGAAATCTCAGTGATAATTTTCTTTTTTTGAATAGGAAGGAATTGAAAGTTATGAAAATGGTTAAATCTAAAAAAAGGGAAGAAAAAAGGAAGAAAGGTTCCATCAGGAGGAGGATGCAAATTATTTATAAGAAACAATGAACTGATGAAGTTAATATTTTGTAAGAAGCACAGATATGACATTTAAACTTATGTTTAGTATGGATGATATTTCATTAGCTTACTTTTTGAGAATGGCAGTTGAAGTGTTGAAATTACGATGGGTTAACTGGACACATTTTGGTGATCCAGTAGTACCACTGCTAAAAGGTGTTAGCAATATGTCATCCAGCATAATATTTTCTTCTTCAATGGAATTAATTAAATTTCGTTCCGATTCTTTGATCAAACTATCGAAATCCTTTCCAAACTGAGTAAAATGCTTATCCAGTATTATTAACTGCAATGGAATGGATATTTCTAGCGGAAGAAACATTCAGTTTTGAACTGTATCAAATTTATAGAAAATTTCATTTATTCTTTTTTACGATTTATTGCTTAAAAAGATTATCATATCTATCGATTTTCTAGAACATTTTCTCGATAACGTTCTATAAACCCGATATAATGAATAAAAGAATTATAATGTTAGTCGTAAATTAAAATTCCATCGGCATGAAACAATTAACAGTCAATTCAGTTGATTTCAACTTCAATAATTTGACCTTTGCTTGTATAAAGCCTTTAATACCGTCGTAACACTGGAATAATGATTGAAGTTTATCCAGCAGTAATTTAACCCTTTGAAAGAACCAATCTAATATAATGAAAAAGTTCAAATCTTGAGATTTTGTGCAACAGTCCAAAAATAGTCTATTGATTTTGTTTGATAAAATCTATTCCTTTGCTATTTCGCATATTCTTTTTTATGTGAAATGACTCATTTGCATAATTTTCGTTGAAGAAATATAGCTTTACGGTATTTTATCAATCATCAACAAAAAAAGATTTTATAAAATCAATAATAAAAACCTCGCATTTTCCAGCAAAATTGACAGCGATGTGATAATTTTGGGATGATACAATAAGAAATTTGGTATTTGTTAATTTCAAAACTTTTTCCAACTCACCTAAATTTTCTTTGCATCATATTATAAAAATAAATTAATACTTAATGAATACATTTATGGATTTTTGGAATTTATCATATGTTATCTTTTATTCTTCAAACGAATCAAGCTAATTTATACCAAAAAATTTGGGACTTTTTTAAGGAAAAGATTTGAAATATGAAATATTGTCTATTTCAACTACTTTCATTTATTAACTATGCTTCAAAAATAAATTAGCGTTTTTATTTCACACTTGCAGAAGATGATTGACTTAATTTTCTGCGTATCCTAAGAGACTAAACATTTCAACCAAATCATGCATGAAAATCATACATGAAAATATTATTTTTTAGACATCCATATATTTAGGATTCCGTACACTTTGAAAACATACGTTGGATGGATTGTGGATGAATACCCGATATGGGACATCCAAGTAGCGCACTACCCAGAAAGATAATAGCATACTGATAACAATTTTCCAAGTATACCACCACAATATCGCCTTTTTTGGCACCCAATAATTTGAGAGCATTTGCGAAACTGTACGATTTATTTCGAAGCTGATTAAATGTCAGATTATCACCAGTACGTGCATCTGTCTAAAAACAATTCAATTGCGTAGTTATGACAAATTTCCATTCCATGTCCATCGACAGTCTTCACTTTCTTAATATTAATTACTCGACATCTAATCCATCGGCATTAATAAGCTCCTATATTTTCATTGATAAATTCATATTTTTGGCATTCAGCATCTTCTTTGAGAACCTGTTAGTGATGGCTTTAAAATATGTCGCTAAAAATAACAGAGTTATCTAATGAGGATGGAAGGGTCATCTAGAATAAAGCATTCATCTTATATTTAGCAATTAAATATGTAGATTAAAATCAATTAAAAAAAAATTATTGCATTTTCAGAAATACTTTTTTGATACATTCTATTAATTCATAAATTTTGGTATTCTCCCATTAATCCATATACTCTCCCATTGATTCATACTAAATCCATAACTACTTTCCATAACTCCGTATTAAATGAATGAGAAGCATAAATTCTTATTTACAACTACATCCACTAAAAAATTCCCTCCCAACTTATTTTAAGTCTAACATGAAGAAACTTTTAAAAATTAAAACTAAAAATTATATGGAATATTGCGCAAATTTAGAATACAACGACGACATTTTCAATATTTTATGTCCAATCTCCTCACCTTGCACAAAATGCACAAAACTTGAAAACTAGTTGCACGAATATTTCACATATAACTTCAATTCCAAAATGCACTGGTACAAAATCAGTAATATGTCATGTCACTGAATAATGTTTAAAGCGAAATTAAATATTTCGAGTAATACATACCAATGCTATTTTGTTACCATGTTCTATAGCGGCATCGAGAATTTGTAGATGAAAAAGCTGATCGCTGATATGAATCATTGTTTGTTTGGCATACGACGTAATCAGGAAAATGTGATTTTAATTATGTTGGAAAGAAGAAGACGATTATTAGAGTTACCACAAATGAGGCTAATTTTAGATTGTTATCAAAACTGCCAACATCTTGTTGATCTCTACTCTGATAATCAAAGTTCATATCTGTCTGCTTCTCTTAGAATCTTTGAAAACAAAAACACAAGTATCTTGTCAATCTATGTTAACGAAATATAATTTTCATTTACGGTTTTTTTTGCTTTTTTAAATTTGAAGATGCTCTGAGACACATTCCATCTAAAGACACAAACACATGTGAATTCACCAAAAATTTGAACTCAGAAATACAAAAAAAGAAAAATTACAAACTGAAATAAATTTTGACATATTTCGATAAAGAATATTAAAATATCATTTAATGCACATATAGTAACAGCAATCTTCGATATTATTCTTTCGTTTGTGGTATAGATGGCTGCACCAAATGCATCACATCAGCAAAACGCACCATATGTGGTACCATTTCTGCAAGAATTTTTCGACTAATTAATTACCCGACTTATAATCTGTCCAGTAAGACAAACAATATTATAACGAACAGAACTTTAATTTTCATAATGAATGCAGCTTTGTAATGATATAATACTTCATTCAAAAAATTTGAATATCCAACACATGATTCTTCGCGTAAAAAATCTGAACGCTAGTCAATTTTTTTTTGAGCTATTTTCTATCCATTTAACTGTCAATGAACCATTCTAAAAACAATGAAATATCAAATTTAATATAAACCATGCAAGAATTCGAGTTTATCATTATCTTGAATATAATCTGCCAAATGAGAATATTCAATACATTTCGGTTTATCATTTGATTCATATGATTCTTTTGCCAATTTGCATACAAAAAGTTCCTGCAAATAATAAGTTTCCAATGAAAAATAATAAATAACAGTAATATCAAAGCTATTTATATTTGAAAACAAAAATGATCAAATCACGTATAGGTCAATTCAGTGACGCTTATTCAAAAATACTATCCCTTTAGTTTTATCAATTACATTTCAGTTTACTTTACTGTTTACGTAGAATAGCAATAAACTTCAAACAAAAAATCAGCTAAACAATGGCCCTCGATATCCTAGTTAAGCATTTCTTTCTTAAATCTTAAAAACAAATATCCATAACACCTAAACATAAGGTGTTAAAAAAAAGTATAATAATAATACTTACTGCAGCTTTGGTCATAGCGAATAAACCTTCACTAGAGATCGGTACTTGTTCACCACCACTTTGCATGATTGTTCTAACTCGTGCAAGAGGTAATTCATGCTGTGCATTCAATACTGATAATGATGACGACGATGGCACTTCATTTTCTGAATGAGAGCATTTTCGAAATGATACTAACAATTGATTATCGTCGTGCGAATTGTCTTCGATCATTGCCATTTTTACTCCATAAATCACAAAAAATCTACAATTTTGAAATAGTATCTTTGTATTATGACACGTTTACTGGGCAAGAAAAACTGAAACATCAGAGAGACGTTATCTGTTAACAATATCATTACAATATTGAGAATTACGCTCTCGAAAATTCTCCAGGAAATCTTCAAATTTAAATTTCGAAATTTGCCCTAATACTTGCATACTTAGTACAACAGCAACAGTATCTTTTCTGTCCAAAATGTCACGACATTCTCGCTCCTATCCTACCTTAATTTTAATTTTAACAATTGAAGTAATTGTCAGACTTCTTGGATTGTGATGCAGCAACATGTACTGCATTGTGCAACAAATCTTACTCAAAAATCATAACGATCCAGGAATAGTTTATAAATTTATAACAGAAGTTAATAATCATACAGGCTGACAGAAAAAATAATTTGACTTGCCATAGGCACCACTTTTTCAAAACACTGCTCACAATTATTTCATACATGAAATTAAGGAGAACGCAGCAGTTTTTTATATCACAGAAAAAATTTTTTTATATCACATGAACAAAATCAATAAAATTTCAATAATTACGTCCAAAGAAGTATCAAAATTACCTCTGGCTGAAAAAGGTAATTTTTGCCAAAATGTCACGACATTCTCGCTCTTACTCTATCCTAATTTTAATTACAGTAATTGTGACAGACTTCTTGTGACAAAATTAGATATATTTCAACAAAAATGTCGAATTCAAATTTAGAGTTTGGAAACATAAAAAAATTCACACTTTTACAGCCAGATATAATTACATCATGACGGTGCTTTTGTTTTGCTATTAATAACGTATGCTTGCATACAATATTTGTAATCAATAATGTATGACTTATCAAATCAATGAAAATCTAGAAACCTCATCCTTTAATTGTTAAAGAGATGTTATAAAACAAATTGATATTGAAATAAAGTAAGAAAGGACATACTCAGAACTAGTTGAACCAAACTATTTTTAACAAATTCTGTCAAATTTTCGAATTTTTGCACTCACATTTATACTTTGTACAAACAATTGAAGGCAATCATAGAAATGAAAATTTTACAAGAATGGAAAGATTATGTCTATTCCACAAATCAGATAAAAATTCATTCCTCATTTGAAAAATATTCTTTAGTGTATGATCTATTATTTGTACAAAAATGAAATTTAAGCTGTTACATACATTGAAAATTTATTGGTAACCGTTTTAGTCATAAATGTGTACACTTAACAGAATTCATAAATTTTCATGGAATAATAGAATATCTGCTTATTGCATATGATGTTTTTCAAAGCCTTCTGTGCATGTTCGTTGTCCATCCTGAAATAATGATAAGTTAAAAATCAATTAAAAATTAAAATGAAGGGATAATGTAACAATAACGAATTTTTAGAAAAAATAGAAAATTCTATATTTTTGCAACATAATTTTCATTATAATCAAAAAGGATGAATATTCATCGTTTATATTGATTCATACAAGATTAAACAAACACATCGATAATTATATTGATTACAGCAAAAATAATTTGTCAGAATAATTAAATAAATTAAAACAGACATACCCTCAGACATGACAAAATAATATCCTCTTTAGAGATCTGCCCAGATCCTGGATTTCTTCTTTCATCTAATTTAATCGGTTCGGTTCTAAGATTGAAATCTGTAATTGGCATAATAAAAAGTAAAAATATAAGTAGGAAAAAAAGATTTGGATTATCATAGAATATTCCGATCGTCAATATTATTAATTCATGATACAAATGATGCGGTGATCATTTTATACTTTACCACTCATTTAAATATTTTACATACAATTCGTAATTGTTTTTTTATTTACATAGATTTTACCAATTTTCCAGAGTTATACTAACCAAAATGCTCTGTAAACTCTTGCTTTCGTGTTCGTTTATTGCGACCATCAGCTATTTCCTTTTCAGCCTCTACAAAACTAGCACCACTAGTCGGCAAAATCGTGCTGCTATTATCACCATAGTTTACATTATAGCAGTATTTCGAATCCTGGATGAAAAAGCTAATTTTGAATTGACAACAATAATAAAGCAAAACTATAGTAGAAATGGCATGTAATATATTTTTACCTATTTCAGGAATTATATAACTGGAGGAGAAGGTTTACTAAAAAAAGCAATGTATAAGCAAATATGGCCATCAAATTTTCATACATTAAACTCACACTTAAATTTCCTTCTAAAATGATTGCCTGTTCATCACTTGCCATAGTAAGTTGACCAGTTTCAAACAAATGCTGAACGCTTTCGATATCATCAAATTGAATTTGTACCTCCTCATCTTCTCCTAGCTCGATCTTAGAATAGAGAACATTAAAAGCACTTCTTGGATCAAATAAAATGCATGGTAATGATGACAGTATAATAAAAATTATAAAAATGGATAATTTATTCTATTGCTATAATGCAATACATCCAGTAAATATCCATAATGGATTTGGTATATGATTAAAAATTAGCACCTCTTACAAAAAAAATTCAATACTAACTCCATCTTTTGAAACTTACAATTCCTCAGCTAACTTATAATAGTATATTCTTAGCTAATTGGATCTAAAATTTAATTCGTTTTGAATAAACTATTTCTATGCGAGATAAGTACTAGACTGGCTTATAAAATAAACCGATGTGCAATAAAAAATTAAAAAAAAAAAAGAATATCAGATCTTATCTAACTCCATCTCATTTACAAACGGTGACAAAATACATCCAGTAGTAATTATATCAGAAGTAAGGCAATACCTCAATCAACTTCTAAAATGATGATATTAGTGGTATCTTTGTCAAAGAGATGAAAATAATTTTTTTACACATACAACTTCTCCATTTTCATCGATGAATATTTGATTTCCATCTGCATCCTCATCAATACGACAAACGCGACGTATGACAGGCTCTGATGTTATTACTGGCTGGAATATTTGAAATAATTATAGAAAGTAAAAATCTCGAACCAGAAACTGCAGCAAAAAACGTCTACTAAAGTGAGAATAGTAACTTCACGAATAGTAACTGGATTTCAATTTCATTTCAAAACGAATAATCTTATAAAGCTTTTATTACTAAATCAGTTTCGATCAATAACCTACACGCAAGAAATGATTCCAGCCATTTTGTCTAATTGATTATGATTGGTCTGTTAAAAGTAATACTCATTCATAAAAATGCAATACGCAGCAATCATAGATATAATCTGCGCAATCATATATTTTCTTACAATGATCCCTTTTGAGCATCAACTAAGGCAGAATATAAACAGAAAAATCTTTTAATAACAATGGAAACACATTACACCGCGTATTCATTCTTCATTAAAATTAATACTACTGCAATGTATGAAAGAAAACTTATTCGTCATTTTTCCATTATAAGTAATGATTCTAAAGCAAGCAACAATCGAAGTCAGATCTTCTGATGGATAAAAAATACAGAAACTATTGTTGAAAACAAAAATCATTAAATATTTGCTAAAAATTTAAAAAAAAAATCAGAAAAATTAACTCTTAAATAGGTAGAAAATCAAAAAAATTACCTCTTGAATAGGTACTTCTGGTGCAAGTGTCGGAGGAGGCTCAACATTGTCAGTATCATCCGCTTGCTTCAATGTATTTCCCGATTTGCTTCCGGTATCTATAGATTTCAATTTTTTATTGTAATTTGAAAATCAAAATGACACATTGGTAGCATTCCACTATAAACACCATTTAAGAAAGCGTAAGCATACCTGTACAGCGTTGCTTGGCTGCTTCTGCATCATTTAATAAATAATGATGCATTTCTGAAGGATGAACAGCTTTTACATGACGCTCGACGGCGTGTTCACCATAAAATACTACTCCTGTATGCAATAATGATGAAAGAAACAAACTGACTAACAAAAAAGAAAATTGTAATGGAATAAAAATAAGTCAAATGTCTTTAGAAGGAAGAAAAAGATAAATTAGAAAATATATGTTTACAATTAGTTCAAAAATACTCCAAGAACTTGCTTAAAGACCCAAAATCTTACAAAATAAATCTGATGATTATGAAAAGGCGTGTTGAACATCTCCCTGAAAACATATGTAACTAACCGCAGATGGGACATGATTTTCCGTTCGGTAGATCCGGCCGCATAACCATTAGTTCAAGCGGTGGTCTTGCTCGAACAGATACTACTGAGTTATCCGGTATTTCACGTTTATTAGCAATCATTTTTTTCTGTGCAGTAGACAACTGTAAATTCCTTTGCGCCAATGCTCTTACTGCACGACGCAATGCAAGAGCATCAAACTATAAAAATTTTTAAAAGACAAGTTTTATAAAATTTGATAAAATTTCATTATGAATTAGAATTCCACAATATTCCTCAAATTACAAAGGAACTAGCATATATATTATTCTCGGTTTTCAGGCTCCCTCATTTGCTTATTAGCACATGTTTTCGATATAGTTATAATAATTACTTTTCTCTCACAAGCAGAAGAAATGTAATTACTGTGTAGGATGAATTACTATATCGAAAATTAAATATCAGAAAATAATCCGATATGATTAACTATAAGATCTTCATTTCCATTTGCGATATAAAATTCATAAAAAATTCAGATCTTATTCAAATGTATAAAAATATATCAATATACAGAAATTATTTACCTGCTCCCTTTTGTCTGAATCAATATATAACTTTGTATATGGACAAGAACGACGATAATGTGAAAGAAGATTATAATCATATTTGAAACGGTTGCCACAAAGCACACATGGATGTGATCCAGTAGTGGCATGAAAACCAGCAATATGTCTCTCTAATCTGCAACACTCATTTTTTCAATCCAATCGAATACTATAAAATTCATATTTCTTAAGCATGTTTAATACTAATAAAATAAAATGAAAATCAATGTGATGTTTACCTTGCCATATTAACGAAAGTACGGGAGCACAGAGAACACTGTACCATACCATGAGTAGAGGACCATTTTGTACGTACTGGGTTTGGTTCATTAGGACCTGCAGCATCTCCAACAACCTATAACAATATTTTATGTTTAAAAGAATAATCCAAGCTATGAATTGAAATAACTCAAAGATAAATACATAGATTAAATTAAAATAAACCTGATCTAAATAACTCCATGAAACACAATGTCCCTCAGCATCAATTATTTCTGGTTCATCATCGGCATCCAAATGGGTTAATATTTCATGAGATGAAAAACGACCAGCAATTACATCCTGTTGGTAATCAATCATTGATAAGTCCTAAAAATATCTCTCCAAACAAGCAACAGTGAAATTAATATAATTTGACAACATATAACAGAAGTTTTTTGCACTGCGTATATTTATAACATATAATAAATTTACATATAACAATTCTTTGCAAATACTAACATACCTTGTCTTTATCTGCGGATAGAAAGAGATCTTGAGATGATATTACCTCACCATCATCTTCTTGCGAAACTACAAGGTCTATTTATTAAACTTTAAGATTCAATGACTTATGTCGAAAGTGAACAGAGTTAGTGCATAAACAAATAATGGAAATCAATGTGTCAAAACCGACAGATTTTCATATAAATTAAATTGTAGTTATATCAGTTGAAAACAGAAAGAAAATATTGATATTACTGAAGAAATTAGCATTCTAGAGCAGTGAGCAAAAAGAGTAATGGACAGATTTCATTTAATAACTTTTACTAATTCGCTTTTTTGCATTTGGAACTTATAAAACACCACCCACAATTGTTTCTTGAATGCTTTAGTAAACCAACTGACTACAGCATAGTGAAATATGAAACAAATAGCAAAGAACTGTTTCTCTTTTTAAATATTTCAAGCTTCTTCCTTACAAAGCTATTAATACTACCAACAAATAATTTTTCGACGAAAGCTTATTTAAGTTACTCATTATTTTCTCTCCACAAAACGTAATTGCAAACTTACCCCCACCAAATCTTTGAGAATATTCGTCACCTAATTCGCGCATTATATCTACTACCATATCCTTCAATGTCTCGTCATCCATAGAAATATCTCGCGTATCCGAAAGGCGTGCCTAAATAAAAAATTAGCACTTAACAAATATAGAAAATTGAAATTAGAACGAAACTTTAATATTTAAATATAGATAAAATCAATTTCTATGTAAAAATTGAAAAATACAATAAAAGCACAGTCACTAACCTGTATTTCGTTACAACTGCTTCGCCAGTGTTTGATTAAACTATAATGTTGACGAAATATTTGTCCACAGAGACTACAAAAATGTTCACCGTTGCCGCTTCGTGCATCCACAGGAATAACACCCCGATGCATAGCTATATGCCATTGAATTACAGAGCCAGATATTTTCACACCACACTGCTTGCATGGAACACCCAAATATATACTACTTTGAGTATCTAAAGAGATGCAAAAAAATATAATTACAAAAATAACAGTGTTTTATTTCTTAAGCATCTATCGACAACTGAAAATTCTTTTTCTGAACTTTAAACAGAAAAATTAAACATGCAAACAAAGATTCAAAACTGAATATTCACACTGTTACAAGAACGTCGCCATTATGGAAATACAGCACCATTAAGTTTGGCACATTTATAAATTTACATATTCTATATAAGATATAATATTCCATGTAAAAAAATACTTACTTAAAGGAGCTTGCATATCGATGAGACCAAATGTGTCCGATCGGAAGAGCAAATTAGGATTAATACCTATTTTCATTACAGGTGGTGGCGCTTCATCCGCTTTTTTCCTTGCAAATTTTAATACCATCGAACGTAAAACATTGACATCCATTGTCTGGAAAATGTTTACATTATTTATAAGTACTAAGAAATAAATTCTCTCTCAAATATTTTATAGGAAATTCTAAAGAAATAAAGGAAATACATCATATTAACTAGTCACTAGATTCATGAAGTAAGTCACTAAATTATAAATAAACCTTTCTTCTTTCAGCTGGTATCAATTCGCTTAGTTCATGACATGTTCGACGCCAATGATAAAACAGATTATATTCATATTTGTAGACTTTTTGACACAGTGGACATTGAAATGAACCAGAAATCTATTTTGGAAAACCAATTAAAAATTAAATACATTACTGCTTACACATTACAGTTCAGAATTATTTCGTAAATTCTATATTTCATAATAAGCATATGTTCGTCGTTAAATTTTAGATTTCATCTTTTATGTCCAATCCAGTTTTACTTTCCCTAAATACTAGAAAATTTCCGAATAAAGAGTAGATTTTTTTCAGAACAGTTTTAAAAAACAGCTTAAACTTTGGTTATTCCATCTCACATATTAAGATTGTAAATCGACAGCACAATTAAAGTCTTTGTTGACGGGAAATTGATATATCCGTAGTTTAATAAGACAAATTTTAACTTTTTAGCAATCTATATGTTCAAAATGTAAATAAGAAGGAACCTGATGAACAGCTAAATGTCTTTCCAGCCTAGCAGTATTAATGAAAGTTTGATCACATTCCGGGCATGAATAAGTACCGTACACACGATTTCTAAAAAATTAACAACAACAAATGTTTTTGCTTCTAACTGCATGAGTACATTAGAAAAAAAGGTCAAAATAATAAACAGATACAACAGACAACGAAAGAGAATTGTCATTAAATTAAGATGTGTCAATATTTTATTTTTTCATAATGTTCAGAACATTAACTAAAAAATTCGCAATATCATATAGCAATACTTTAATAAAGATCTGAAAAAAAAAACCTTCTATATCGTCCCAATTGATATGGTTCATAGCCAGCTGGATTTCCGAATAATTGCTGCATAATTTTACCATGTTTATCGATATCTACGATTTCCACGCCGTGATAAGAATCATTCGCTGCAAAAAATTTTTCAGCTCACGTTAATCACTATAACTAATAAAGGTCGCTACAAATATCATGTTGTAATATTAAAACGTTTCTATTATCTACTCGCTCGCTAATATGTTCCTAATTTCAGTTAATAGAATCGAGAGAACTCCAACTAAAAATTTGATACTAAATTAGAAATAGTCCTAAGATAAAATCTGATAGTTCTCATCATCTTTTATAAAGCAGTAATTGACAGAGCAATAGAACAACAAAAACAAGGCACTGAACTCCACCATATCCCAATGTATTAGAACTTCCAAAGCAACGGGACCTTTCTTCTTATATTTATAATATATTATAAACATTTTTAAGTATAATACACAATGGAATGGTTTGAAGCAGAAAATTAAATAAATCAACAAATTTTGAAATCATAAATTACGCTTTCTAGAATGAGCAGATGAAAATTCTGATTCATTGAGCTCATCTATTTCTAGTAATACTGTTTCTGTACCATCATCGTTTCTCAAAATCTGGACATTATCAACTTTTCCAATATCTGAAATATTTTAAATCATGAAATGAAAATTAAATCTTCGTTAAACTGCTCTTTAGAACATTACTTTAAATTAAATGAAATTTATTAAAAAAAAAAAAAAAATTTGGATACCGCACCAACATCTGGTCCATTCAAGCTCAAGACCAGATAATATTCCTGATCATCTCCAACAATCACTTGTCCAACCGTGCTTTCTTCAATCAATTCCGTTTCCTCAACCTGAAAAAATAAGAAATCTCGAACAAGTCATCTTAATCCTAAAATATCGTATTACTGGCAATTAATATTAGCCATTTATCTGAGATGAAATCGTTATCTATTTAGTAATAATTATATCATTAAGCAAATTTATCCTTTTAATAAGTAAGAACAATTACAATTAAGCCGGTAAATTAGGTTCCAATTATTTTGCAAGTAAGAAATAGGAAACTATTTCCTGTTTACTTTTCTGAAATCGGTTACTAGAAGCAAATAAAATAAATTACTAAGCGAAACTGTTGAGTGATTAAAAAGCACGACTTCGTTAAAATTCTTAAAAATACTGCCACCTCGACACTTTCCTGTGGAACATAAATGCTCGTATCGATAGTTTTCGTAATATTATTCGCCTTTTGTACGTCTTGCATTTCGTCCAGTGAACGGCTATTACCATCTTTATCAGATGCTCCATCTGCAAACGAATAGATATTCCTTACTGGATTAAGAATGAATTAAAAACTAAATTATTCCTGTTTCAGTTTTTGGCATTTTCGCATCCTGCGTATATTTTCCCGTATTGACGCAGAAAAATAAGTTAATAAATAGATAAACAATAAAAAACTGACGATGGTCAAGCCTTCCCATCTAGGAAATTCATAGTCAAAATGTGGCGAAACGAAGCGGAACTTAAATAGCAAAAAATCCGAATTAACTTTACAAGCGAAAATAAAAATCAACCATTAGTTGAAAATGGCGGGTACATCAAAAATAGTTACAAAAATGCAAGCAATCTTGACGGGAACAAATTACCCATTAAGGCGCTGATCATCCGGTTAGCATCCTCGCTGAATCAATCTTTCGACGGCTTTTAAAGTACCAATTCTACGGTGAATTCCTTTGCAGTATCTATCCATACTGTCGTAAGTCTTATAGGACTCTTTTATTAAACGCGGCCCTACCCAAAAGATATTGTGGCTTTATGCTTAATTTGTTTCGAACAACACGCAATTAAACTCATTGTTAATCTTGACGTTTAGATAATGTGGACATATGTATGAAAGCTTTCTGAAGACGACACACTTCTATTTCAGATACTTACGGATCATTTATTCCAGTTCAGTTCATTGACAGCTCAGGCTAATGAGTAACATAATAGTTACGGAATTCTTGGCTGTTTAATATTTGATCTGTTTAATATTTGAAATATATATTATATCTTATATCACTATATTTTTATACTTATATATGATTTTGGATACTGATTCATTGTGACATGTAAGAAAGTTTTAAAAAAAACCACAGAAAAAATTACGTCGGTAATAATGTTAAATATCGAGACTGAAATTAATTTAAATTTCTTGATGAAAGAACATGCAGAGATTAGTTTGCTGAAATGAATGAAATGAATTACCATTTTAAATGTTGGAGAAATGGAATATTGATGAAAGTGAGTTATCACAAAAATAAAAAGAAATTGAAACCATAATTAATGGATTTAATCTTTTATAGTCAAATCAAAAAAATAGTATAGGATAACTCTGTATCAGAATGATTGATAAGATAGTATATATAAGATAGTTATATATATTAGATAGTTATTTATACATGTACTATGTACTTAGTAAAAAAATAACAAATGTTGATTCTATTTATTTATGTGGATGTGACTACTAGTAACTTTCATATATATATATATATATATATATATAAGCAAATTCATTCTTATGGTCTAATTAAAACTAATTAATTGATTTAATTAGTTTAAACATAGATCTTTTAGAATCATTAGTAGTAGTAAACAATAAATGCTTTATTCCTCATTAATACTGCGCTGCACAAATCTGTTTTTTGCATACGTGCCAAGTGTAAAACATACTTATTCAATGCTATCTGCACCAGCAGCGGAACGTAATAAGCAACCAATACTGAATATTCTCAAGCAACATATCAATAACGAGCCGCGTACCGTATGTATTTTACGATTAAATTCATTTTTGATCCGATTAAAATTCATTAGATTTGAATAAAATTTCAGCCGGTAATTTGTTTTTAGTGATTTTTCGATATTAATATTATACTTTTATAATAATTTAAACCGAATCAAAGTGATGATTTTTGAAAAGCTTTTTATTTTTAGTTGCTGGAAATTGCATCTGGTACTGGTCAACATGTTTGTTATTTTGCATCGCATTTTAAAAATGTCCTATTCCAACCGTCTGATATGGATGATCGCTGCGTGAAATCCATAAATTGTTACATCGATCAGTTAAAGGTTTCTGCAAGCTTATATCTTATGCCTCATTTAAAGTATCTTTTTAAATTAATTGTTACTGTAGTCTAAAATTTTTCTAAATCATTTCATTATAAATAGCATAGAGTGTTGAAAATTGTTAATTTTTATTAGTTCGTGATTGAAAATTTCAAGGTTAGGCATAGCATTCATTTATGTATTATCATACATTGAATTAATAAGTCTTTCTATTATTCTATGCAAGTAATTAAATACTTGTTATACTTCAGTCGTTAGGAAGCACAAAATATATTTCAAATTTTTTTTCAGTTGTGCAACGTTAAACAAGCTTTGAAAATTGACATTCGAAAAGAAATTAATAACTGGAATTTGCCGATTGAGTTCCAACCTGGAAAGATCGATTATCTCTTATCGATCAATATGATACACGTCAGTTCAGATGCTGCTATTAATGCATTATTCAAAGTGAGTATAAATTTTCCATCATCCATTTAGCTTGGCTTTACTTTGTATCCTTCTGCCATCGTAATGAGAGATTATGTGATATGTACGGTCTGATCATTAATCTCCCATATGGCAGTTTGCTTTGATGATCCAATCATACATATCACTGTATAGTATCACTTCAATTATAATTTAACTCAATTATAATTTCAGTGTGCTGGATCGTTATTATCTAAGAAAGACAGTTTACTGATTACATATGGTGCATATGCAGTGAATGGTCAAATAACTCCACAAAGCAACATTGATTTTGATCAATCATTACGTTCCATCGACCCGGAATGGGGTTTACGTGACATTACATTTTTGGAGCAGGTTTTTTGCTCAGCTAATTTGTTTAAATTGATTGGAATTTACCATTATTTCGTAGAATTTCAAAATTCCCAAGTCATACTTAATATATTTTTGAGTATATTTGTGTACGAGTGGAAAGCAAGGCAGGAGAATGTCTTTTTTTTGTTGTTGTTGATGCTAATTTTTTTAAGCTTTGAAATAGACAGTACTCAATGCAGTATCATTTTTTTTAAATATTTTAAAATCGATTTTTTTCCTTAATTTTAAATAAAGGAACAATCGCAGAAATTCATTTATTTTAAGTGCAGCATCATCAATAAATTCGTTTGTATTGGTTACGTAGTTGATACCGAAATGAACAGTGGATTAAATGAGAACCTATTTTTTCTTTTTTAGAAAGCGGCTGCAAATGGTTATATGTGCAAAAAATATATGAAATGCCGGCCAACAACAAGATAATAACTTTTGGACGACAATCTGTGTCATGAAAAAAAACATCATTAACTGGAATGATCCGTTCATTCTGAAAATCGATAATGAAGAGAATTTAGAGTAGGTAACTACGAAATTTCTTTATTTGTGAAATTTGTATGGTTTAGAAATTAGGAATTGTAACCTTTCAGTTACCGAAATAAAACATTTGATCTTAATTTTTAACCGCAATAGTGCAAGATCTTCTATAAAGATAATTAAGAATTTTGAATGGAGATATGAGAATAAATAAATTATTCAATCACTTAAACAATTTTAATTTATTTCGATTTAATCAGATAGACAGGAATGATTATAAGCCAATATTTTATACCGATAGTGCGAATTAGTGATATTTAGAAGATGTACTGCGACGGATTCTGCAGCAATCCTTGAATGGAGTTTTTTATCTGATAAAAAATCCAGAATTCAGACCAACAATTATATAAAACAAACTGCCATTTGGGAAATCAATAGTCAGGTTGTACATAAAGAAGTATGCGCTATGGGATCAAAATTTTCAATTCGTTTCAAGCAGACAATTCGTTTTAATATTGACCTAAGTCGCGAATGAATTCATTGTCGGATGTTTGTGTTATATCTGTATCCTTGTGGTTTTTGAATTGGATAGTAAAAATCCTTAAACATAATGCAATTAAACCCAAAGAGAGAAATTGGATAAAATTCGCAGAGTTTTTCTCGTCCTTAATCTCGTGCGAAGTAAAGTTTATGAATGTTAGATCGAAAATGAAATCGGTGCTAATAACGAGTTCCAAACTCGTTATAAAATGTACAGGAAATCAAAAATTTTGAGTTTGACGCTGAGAGAGAAAAAGCGCTATTTTAGTGATTGTTGTATGATATAAATGCATATAGTAAGTCAAGATAAAATCATCGTTGTATGCATGCTAGATTAATTGCATAAAAAAGTATGCCAAATAAAATAAAATTGGGCATGTGATGCTAGTCAAGTCAAGTTAGTCAAGTTGAGAATATAAAACTGCAGACATATACAATTCATTTAGCACGAAAAGTTTTGTAGTGAGGATTTTAGTTAAATTTTTTTTAGATTTTAATGGTAGAATCGCAGAACAATATTCATACATTTGAGGTGATCAAGCATCAGTTCAACAGATACTGGCAAGATAATAGTGGCCTTTCTGGAAAAACATGTACATATTGATGTTATTGTTCTCTTTATTCACCTGTATTGCTTTTTTCCAAAACATATTGGAAAATATGAGTTTTTATTGCTTATTGCGTAAATTTTATGAGGATTTTATTGCCTCCAGTATTGTAATGTTCCCTGCTTATTTTATCTGATTAACTGAGGAATGGCCGTTATTTCGACTTCCATAAGAGTCACAATGAATTTTTAATGTGTGCAGGCATAACTCCTTGAAGATAACACAGTTGAATTTGTTAAATTCTTGTTAGAAGTATATCACTCTTTTATTGGATTTTGCAGTGACTTTGTTTGTATTAGTTTTTCCAAATTTGTTCTCTTTTTCAGTGTTAACAGAGCGAAGTGGAATGCGCATGGCTTCTGACCAAAATTATATTTATGTGATCGGTGGTTTCTCACCTTTGAGAGAAAATTTACTTACGGAGGTCTTTTAAAAGCTACAAACTAAGAACAAAAAATAGAAACTGAGAAAAAATAATTTTAATTAACTTCTGTTGATAATGATCACAAGAGAATTTTGAATTTATCATATGATGATTTACATTTCATACTGTAAGTAATGGTGATAAACAACGAAAATCAATTAATCTCTAGTAGTAGCTGATCACAACAGGATGAAGAATGATCTGGATAGACAGTTTCTAGCATGACATCCGTATACGATTCATTTCCAATAATATTTTGAAATATGATAGTAAAGACTATGATCAATATCGTTTATCGACAAAAAAATGATTTATAAATTATTTCGTAAAATCAAAAATGAAATAAAAGACGACATAATATAATAGTTTGAACATCGATATATATTGATCGAGTTAGCCACATTTGTTCTCTATAGTTTTTATATTTTTCTGTGAATTTCGTGGAATAGAATTCAGGAAGTCTGGCGTTTTAATGTTCTGACAGATACTTGGGAGCTAATGTCCATACCGAAAAGGATTTTCCTGAAGAATTGGCATCATTTGCAAGTAATTTTATGGTTTTTTAATCATTTTTTGGAGCATTGTCACCATCATTAAACTTTTTTGTTCAGTAGCATTCTCTATTTTTTCCAGGTTACTTTTTCGGTACACCGATTTTGTCTGAATTTTATATGTTTGGAGGAACTGCAGTTCCATTCGGTACAACAGCTTCCAATTCAGTCAACTTACTCAAGCGCGTAAAGGATGAAACTTTTATTTGGAAACGACTGAAAACTGTTGGTGATATTCCTGTCAAGCAATATGGTTCAGTAAGTATTACTTGCCGATTATAGAAGTTGACTGCTTTCGTTTTTAATAATGGAAAATGGAGATTCGGAATATTTAGAAAAGAAAAAAATACAGAGATGGAAATTTTTGAGATATTTACCACTTGAATTCTAATTTTGAAGTTTAGAAAGTTTGCGTCAGTAGTTTTCAAATTTCTGAAAATTTGGTTGAAAGTTGTGATACTTTTATGGTTTATGGTTTTACTGGAAATTCCATTTTTGCAATCTTCATTTTTTTTCCTGGGATTCTTCAAGGTAATCTGTTCTATTAGCGCTCTGAACTCCTAAACGTTGTGTCATTTTCGTTACTATTGAAAAAGTTTCTTTCATTGCTTATGAAATCTTTTCTTTTCAGTGTCTTGTATATAGTAAAGGAAAATTCTTCATGTTTGGTGGGACGACTGGGTGGGAATATAATTTGGAAGTTCGTAGTTTGGAACCTATATTTGACGCTAAAAAAAATGGCGGAAATCAGTCAGAACCGATTCACTGGAAGTGGACACTTCTTCATGTAATATATATGAATTTCTTCCTTTGTCTTCAGTCATCAATTTTTTACATGCACTTGCATTTAAGCAGTCAAAAGTTATTCAAAAGAATCTTAACTTTTTTTTACAGGATGGATCAAATGTCAATGGCCGATATAGACATGAAGCTGTAGTCGTTGATGATGAAATAGTACTCATAGGTGGTGGTACTCCAGAATGGACTTCATCACTCATAGATGTTCATTTTTATAATTTTCAATTATCTTATATATATATATGTAAAAGACTTAAAATATTTTATGCATTGAAAGTGTTCATTGAAATTATTTCTTTGTCAGCAGTTAAAAGTTTTAACCAATTTTTAAATATTTGATTAATTCTCTAAAACTTCCCGGATTAAATTTGCTTCAGTTTTAAAAAACCAAATAAGTGAAACTTATTTTCCGTTGCTTCCTGAAATTCGATTTACTATTTCTGTCAAATTATAACATTATTCGCATATGTATATTTTATGTTTTGCTGTTTAGTTATTGATATTCAACATATCCAAAAACGAATTTCGTACCCAAATAACTTTACCTGATATCGATTATGGTTATCCAGTAGTATGTTCCGTTTTAATTTAAAAATTCAATTTTTCATACTATTTTACTTATCCTATATTGATATTAAACAATTAAAAGAAACAAAATATAGCACGCACAAAATATTTTAAATATATAAGTCATCACTTCATAATTGGCTGTTACTTGCATTCACGATTTGGTTTTTTACTGTTAAGGGTCGATTATACTATGGTTGCGTGAAATTTAGCAATTGTGCCTATATTCTCGGTGGTTGTACAGAAAGATCAATAGTACATCACTTGATTGATCGAATAATTTTGGTACTTTTTTTGTTACTCAAGTAACTTACTTAAGCCTTTTATGTAGTATTTGCTGATGATATTTAATATATTGTTACATGTTTTTTGAAAATATTTCATATGTTTTGCGATATATGCAAACTTGTAGCAACAAAAAATATTTCAGCGCCCCAAATTACTTCAAGATTGTTGGAGACTTGATCTGAAAGAGTGGCGTTGGAAATGGCTGCCTGGCCAATTAAATCAGCAATTATGTTTTCATGCGGCTACTGTTACTCCAGTATGTGCGAGCATTTTTTATGAAAATCTCAATAATTTTCTAAGGAAAGAAATCTTATCGTTTTTCTAATTGAATATCAAACTAGCTCGGAAGTTTTGTTGAGTAAGTTCGATTAATCATCTTGGAAAGGCACTAAATCAGATTTTCAAAAGTCCATGGGTTTGCTTTCAAAATTTTTTGTTCTGAAAAAAATTGGCTTACGTAGAGCCTTTTTATTCTCTTAAAAAGTATGAAGTTTGTGGATAGAGAAATGTCTCGAAAAAAAATGTGAAAGTTTTTTATTTTATTTGGTATGAAATCACGACTATTCACTTCATTAAAAGAAAATAGTCATTTACAGGAAGGTTGTATTTATGTTTTTGGTGGTGCTACGGATGAAAATTTCGAAAAAAGGACAAATAAACTGCTGAGATGTTGGATTAGACCGCCAAGTTTGTTTTACATTGCTGCGCGCTCTGTTGTCAATGCATATCCTAGTCTTTCTGAACATCACCATGACATAACGTTAACCAATATTTTTAACTATTTGTCTTCTTCAGTAAATTAAATCTATCATCTCACTCCGTTTTTTCTTTTTTCCTTAATGCGTTTTCAGAAGAATGAATATTCATCGGAACTTTCGAATTTAATGACACGTGTCTGTTTTTTTTTAGTTCAGCTCGATTTTTTCATTTTTTGAAAGTTGTTGTTTAGCACTATATAGATCAAAATACATTTTCATAATTTTAAATAGTATTTTTGAACAGTTATTGAGTAAGTTATTGATTTATTTTCCAAACATATGATATTAAAAAATGAAAGAAAAAAATAATTTTTGGGAAAGATGAATTAACGTAGATGATTTGAAGGTTGCGGAATTTTACTAAAAAAAGCGAAAACCCGAGGAAAATTAATTTTAGAAACGAGAAACACGCTATACCTATTTGATCTTTAAAATGAGATTTTGTAGCCTTTATGGAAATCCAATCGATTTTATTTAGGGATTATAAAGCCATATGACAAAAAAAAGAACATCTCCTTTAGAGAAGGATAAAATTAAATCCCCAGCATGTCCGAAGGAAAATATTTATTGACTTTTTCTTTTGAAGCAGATTTGAAATTTGGATTGAAAATTTACAATCGAGTAGTCTTTACCTCATTGTTCTTGTCATTGTTCATGCTCGGATCAATCAATACAGTATAGCTGATTCGCAATGTATTGTATCGCAGCAGTTGTATCGATGGCTGATTATTTAATTTCTCAGAATGACCTTTAAAAAAAACTTCATTTTTGATTTTTATGATGCTTAATAATTGATTAAATTATTGCGGAGGTTTACTCGGCCCAGCAAAAGATTTTCGCATATTTGCGAACTTATATGATATAAAAACGGCTTTTCAAACACATGGCAGCTTACAGTGACGCGACATATCAATATTCATAGTTTTGTGCAAATCATTAATGTTGAGGTCTTTGTATATCGATAATATTTGATTACGTTTCATTGTTCTGCAATTGTATGTAATGTTAAATATATTTTAAATGAACCTTTGCATTGAATTTTTTCAATTATCATATCTTTTTTCATTAAAATCTTCAACAATTTTAAATCTGGTATTTTAAATCAAAGAAAGATTTCTGAAATTTAGATTTTTAAGTAAGCTTTAAAAATTTCTAGGATACGCAATGTTTGATGTCCATGAAACAAGTTAATTTGTATTAAGCATTGCGCTATTATTGTAGATTTTCATTTTTATATTCACTATTTCCAATTTCTCTTCGTTGGAAAATCATCGTAAAAAGATATAAATCTATGCTTATTATAATTTTTCGTATAGTTATGAGAATAATTATTCTAACCTATCTCTGCCTTGATTATCACGTTGTGAAGTTCGTGATAATCTCTGGAAAGAGGCCGATTGCAAATTGACAGTTTACCATTTCTCTTTGATCCTTCTTTAACTCTAATCTTAAAATGAAGTAAATGGATTTGAATACAGATGAGTCCAATATAAATTTAAATAATGTAATTGACGAAAAAAAACCATAAGCTAGTACTGGACTTGCGACACTGTGATCTGTAGATGATTCTAATGTTGAATATTATATAAATTGAAAAGCATGCTTTAAATTTCCAATGGATTTAAGTAAACGAATATTCGCAGAAGCTTTGTCATTCCGCCAAAAAAGATCAGGCAGCACTTCCGGTACATGATTATAGTTGTCGGCAATGCAGGAACTTGTCTAAATATTTCATTTAAAAGAATTAAATGTTTCTTTTTTTATTTCTGGGAAAGCAAACTTTTTATTCCATGCCGAAATTATTGCCCGGACTGATTAAGTCGCGATTTTCATTTTATTAATCTGAGAAGGCAAGTTTAAGTAGGAAGAAGTTGTTACTTATATCATTTTGGAAAATATTACATAATATAGAATATTTCGACGAAGTAATAGAAAACAGCAAATTTATTTAATACATTCTGTTTGAATTCCAGTTAAATTATCGTGACTGGATAACAAATGTAGTATTGCCCCAAATCTCTCGGAACTATTGGATTCATTCAAAAACTTCGAAATGTAATAAAAGTCTCACGGCAAGATTTTTATCAATGAGGTAATTACACTCGAAATCATCATCGTCATCACCGAATGGATTAAGCAACGCTTGTGCAACTTTTAACCAACCAATAAAAAATACGAATTGTATAGCAGTCATCACTGGTACTATCAGATCAAGCTATAAGAAAAATTTGATCTGTGATCGGTTTATTATTTTCATCATTTTCGTATGATATAACCTTTATAAGAGAACTGTAAAAAAAGTTACCATGAAAGACCTTAAGCAGATAATACTTGGAAATTAGCAAATTGATTGATTCCAAAAACTCAAATAACTAAGTTCTTATGTTGGAAACAAAACTGCTCATATTTAGATATTCCATATATAGTCAGTATTTTGAATCAAAAATCCAATTCAATTTAATAATCAAAATGAAAAAAAATAGCAAACTAACGTCATTTCTGAGAGTATCATTGCTAATCAAGAATTGTCGGCTGATAAGACATACAAGGAAATGAATATAAACTGCCAAAAATACTACCTAAAATTTGTCATTTATAAATGCCTCTGATTTGGATGAGATGAATTATTGTTTAAAATAATCGTTGCAAAGAAATTATATCAAGAAATGTCCCATCGTGTCATTCAATTTAATTATCTAAGTGGCAAACAGGTTGAAAAAACATGCAACTAAAGTAATCATTTCATTTAATATTTTACCTTATGATTTAATAAGTAATAATATATTAAGTCAGAAATAGTTATATATTATCTTTAAGAATTCTTGCTAAAAAATCCTTTTCAAGGTGAACTTTTTAGCTACCAATGCAACCAATCAAAATAGGGAAGAGATAGGAAAAACTGGATATTAATCTAGAAACCCAGTTCTCATCTGAGAGATGCAAATCCAACCTACAAGTAATATACGAACGCAACACTGGAGGAATCGGCATGTTTTAACCGTTACCGAAAGGTTTTGGTAACTCCTAGAAAATATCCGTAATTGGGATCGGGATTGCAATTATTTCCCTTGAACGACGAGGAATTCTCAGTAAGTATGAGTTCATAGATCCTTTTTAACAGGTTTAAGTATTGCATACAAGACCTCAACTTAAACAAGAAAAATCTGGAAAATGGATAAAAATTATACCTGTGAATAGACCAATGGTATAGGCACCCAATCATAATTGCATAAAAGTTGTAAATTGTAACGGAAATTATCGACTTCCTGAAATTCTATCTTAAATGCTCTGAAGAATTGGACAAAATAGAATTTTAAAATTCCGAATTAAAGAATGGAACCAATTGATAATTGAAAATTGAAAGTTTTCGCAAAAATTTTACGGCGCATAATTTCCAATAGAATAAATCTGAAGTAATTATTTCGTCTTTACGCGCATCCAATGCAGCAGCGTGAATCCATCGTATTGGGACCCAGTATTTGTTGTACTGAAGTTCGATTGAATCTAATCTCTCTTTTTCTTCCATCAGAAGAATCCCTTTAGAAATAATCAATATATAATATTTATGTAGAATATTTAGCTAAATACATGCACAAATGAGGTCATTTCATTTATGTTTTCAGATATTCACATATAAATTGTAAATAAGGTTTTCTATTTCTAATGCTGACAGTTGAAAAAAGCACTTCTAAAAACAAATTTTTATCGTAAAAATCCTTGTTGAATTTCTCACATAATTATCACTTCCTTTTACAAATTCTTGGACAAAAAAAAAATATCTAATGAATAAGAGTACCTACCGGCATCGACCATGCTATCAGTAGTCGGAAAGCGTTTCCGTACTGGAACACTAATATCTCGGAAAACAAAGACCTGCGTAAGACATAAATATCGAACCATAGTTCGACGTAATTGTTTCGCATTCTCGCCTTCACCATTAATATAATTAGTGATAAATAACGCGTATCTATAAATAATATTATCTTTTATCCTAACCAAAATTTAAACAGCTCTTATTTTCTTATCAAATAGATCTCAAGGCATATTCCAAAATTATTTTATCAATTTCTCCTTTGTGAAATTTCGATAGATATTGTTGACTTTCGCAAATTTACTTGTAAAAGGTTGTTCTCGAATAACTTTAAAGTTAAAACAAAAACTCACGATTCAATATAACCCATATTAACGAAAATATCAAACCATCGTGATAATATCGTATCGACGAAAAAGCCAAGAATGAAAGTAATAGGTATGTACTCTAACCGTGTATCGAAATAACGGGCTACATTTTCGAAAATACTGAAATAAATTAAGCTAAAAAGAAAAACTGAAAAATTTTTTGAAATATTTTTTCCGTTCCATCAAGAAATTTTAGTAGATTAAATATTTTCTAATTTTTATGCGATTTAATATTGCATTATCATAAAGAGTATATTAACTTTAAGTAATTTAATATAATTTTATTATAAAAAGTCACTGAAAAAAATTTACATTTTTTGTTGAACATTAAGGAAGTAATTTGATCGATAAACAAATGAAATGGAGAGAAAAATTATAATCCAAATTAGCAATTCCTTGTAAATATGTTTCCAGACACTACCTTTCCATCGAAGTAATACACGAGAAATTACGAATCGTGATAGAGATGCTAATTCTAGATGGTAAGGCACTGTCATTTTTGACTCTTTGTTTAGGTATATTTTTCTGACACCTGTAATTATACCCTAAAAGAATATATTTGACAACAGTGAAGAAAATAAATTTGACACCTATTTAAAAGTATTAACAAATTCTTAATTTTATTTTCAGTCATAAAAGATTATATTGCCGCAAAAGTAGTCCAGCAATCTTAAAAAACACATAATATTTAAAGGTAGACTTTATTAATTAATTCTCAAGTTTTAATATTTTAAAAATTATTTTTCAGAACTACTGAATATAATTTGTAGAAAAAATTGGATTTATAAACTTCAGAAACCAATCTGAAAAAATATTGTGCTTATTAAAACCCAAATTTAAATTCCAACATAAAATGCGTCCATCAAAAAGAATTTATAATAAAGGCAATGGATTATTTGCACAGCATATTTGTGTGTGTGTTTGTATTTCATATATTTCGATATCATATATATGTGTATCTATTTAGAGTATATATGAAATAGATGCATGCAATATATAATTGCAAATCGATTAATTTAAAAGTGTTACTGTCAACAGAAATAAATAATTCTAATAACAATTCATTGAAGTAAACATCTATCCGTCTATATCTTCCATTTTTTTTGTTATACGTAGTTTTTGTGTTGAAAATAAAGAAATGAAATTCTGAATCCACGAAAGCATCCGTTGCGAAGAAGTTATTCCATCGTATCTGTCTCATTACAATAATACATGAAGTTACAATGTTCCATTGTAACTGCACTTATTATGATAACGTCTTTCCTTACTTTTGACCGCAAATAATTGTTTCGGTCTTATTAGTTATCACTGATATATTGATGAGTCTGACATTTTTGATAGTTGAAATAGTAAATCTTGATATTTCTAATAATTGAAATAGTAAAAAGTCTAAGCCATCTACAAACTAATTGATAACAGGTAGTTAAGAATATAATTTTTTTTATGAAAAGCACTGCTATGATCAGAAAATATATATTTATTTATTTTTGGCAATTTTGACTTGAATCATTAAATACCTGAACTTTCCAAATTTATATTATTCCAATATGATTTTAACGATTTTAATTTAAATTTATTGAATTTATTTAAGATCAAATTATTTCGTTTAGAATTTATTCATTAATTTAAGTCAAGACAATAATATATTCGATGATGCAAATACTGATTCAATGCAATTTAATTTCACTTATACTCAAATATTACTAAATTACTTGTGCAATTACTTGAAAAAACGAACAAATAATTAAGATAAATTAATCCTAGATCTGAATTTTCAAAATTTACTGACAATATATTTCATTGGTTCAATCCAAAGTAAATGGAATGGAATGTGATAGCATAATAGTTAGAAAATAGGCATGTGAATCAAAGTCTCTTTTCGTATCAAGCCTTTGTTTGAGAAATATTGCAACCGATATTTTCCACTGATCGTCGATCATTTTGTTCAGACTTATTATGTCACAATTCATATTCATTCCGCAACAATCATTTGATTGTATTTGATGCCAGTTTGTATAATTTAATTCAGCATGATTATTAATCCAATAGCACTGGTATTGTTCTTTAAGCAAATCGATCAAATATGTATCATTTCCGAGCAATTCTGAAGTTTTCATTTCTACAAATTTAATATGAATTTAACCAATTATTAGTAAATCCTAAATCTGAATTTTCAAAGTTTACTGACAATATATTTCATTGGTTCAATCCAAAGAAAATGGAATGGAATGTGATAGCATAAAAATTACACGTATGGCTAATAAAATATAGCTTGACATGATTCCATCAGAAGTTATCACTGCATACATTAATCGTTATCTTTCATGAATTCGTAAACATGTATTTTTTTAACGAAGTTTAATCAATAAAGAGAAGAGAAAAGGAAAAGGAATTATAGTGATAACATTAAATAATAAATACCACAGATAAAATTCATTTCATTGGAATCATTGATGGACGATAGAAATGCATTATGTTTTGAACATATTGTCACATCACTATCATGAACGGTTGAATTTTGTTCCTAAATTTTCTAATTTTAATCATCTTAAATTCTTAATTTTATAAAGAATTTTATTTAATAACATCCACACTTTTAGAATTATATTCTAATTTCAAGTTCTTAATTTTATTCATTTCATAAATCAAGGATTTCTCGATTTTCAGTTATTTTTGATTTGCTATATCTGATCCAGTCGATTAGATATATCGTATCATTGGATCACTCTCCTGTGAGATTTTGGGTATGATCTGATTAATTAACAAAAAATACTTGAAGAGAATATTATTTGAAGAACTTGCCACGAAATAACATGAATTTGTAGTAATAGAATATACCCACTGTTTTGGGCAAAAATCTGAAAAATAATTTTAGATAAATAAATAATCAAATAAATATAACAATGAACTTAAATTTATGATTGATTTGAAATATTCTTTTTCCAACATCTTTCCTTTTATCCGCTCAAAACAAATACCAATGATTTTCGAGATCTCATCAGATTCCTTGAAATGTTAACAAACAATCAATAGTCTTTGCTTGTGAGATGATATCTAAAACTTCTTATCAATTATTAAAATAAAAAAAGATGGAAATTTTTACTTGTGCTATTAGCAACATTGGAATTGTTAATCTGTACCAGAATTTTATCAATATTATCAACTATTGTAACGTTGTCGCTTAGCATTGTTATCCGAAATTGCAGTAATGCGTCGAATGTATCACGGATTCTTCCAAGAAATCTTTGAAAGTTCAACTTTACAGATGATGAATTTGAGATGAAAATTACATTTCTCATCGCAAACATTTGATTAGCAGTAAATTTCAGCTCAAATAATGCATGCATATGATTCATGCATGTCATATGATTCATATTTGCACTGGAGGCATTTGAATTAAGTTCAGAATTCATTTTTCTTACGGTTTTAGAAATTTTTAATATTGATATCGCTTTGATAGCAATAACCTCAAGAGTAGGAATATTCGCAGATTCAGATGTATCGTTTTGTGTTACATTCTGCAGTAGTACTAATTCCAATGCCAAACTATTGTTCTCAACATTTAATAATTCGAATAAAATAAAGTTTTTATTTTCTGAAGTGAATAAAGAATTGGTCAAATTTGTATTCATTTCTGAGATTAGGTTGTTTGACTTTTCAAAATCAACCTCAGTGGGAACTGATACAATATCGATCAGTTCATTTTTATTTTTTAATTGATTAGTATTTGATGTTTCATCCATCAAATTGGTAGTACTGCAAACAGTTGGAATATTAGCACAGTTTTCATTTGAAGATACCTCACGTATGACTGACTGATCCCCGGAAAACTCTTCCAGATTCATTAGAGCAGTAATAATAAGCGCTGATGAATTATTTGAATCAGAATCTGCTGAGGAAACAGACGATAACTTTTGTTTGTTCAGTTGATCTAAAAAATGAACAAATTTATATATCCAATTATTCCGTTATTTTACAATTATTATAATTAATAAATAGACAATTATGATTGTACATGTTAATTGTGACTGCAAATTTTTGTCTCTTTTTGGGTAAGAACAAAGTGATGAAGAAGAATGATAAGATAGTTGTGATAGTGTTATTCAAGTAATTCACAAATAATAATTGTCATATCAAATGATAGTAAATTATTTGTATAATAATTAAACGTGCAATCACAGTTTGCAGTGAAAAAAAAGAAATTGGTAATTTTTGCTCATGATTGAAAGATAAGATAAGAGAAAAACAATAAAAAGTGTAAAGGCGAAAAAAGTATATCATCATTGTTATCATTATTATCATCACCAATAGATTCACTTATTGCAAAAGCTATTGATATCATTATTATTAAAATAATAGTATTAATTTTTTAAAAAATCAGTTAAAAATACATTAGAAAGCAGCTGTGATGAATCTTTCAAAATTGGTTAATGTTTAATAAGTCTTTTTTTCCTCAGAAGGAACAGAATGCTGATTAGGATTACTAACTAACCTGTAAGATAAACTGGGGGAAATAATATGAATACCAGATGGATAGCGTACCAAAACATATCACTTCTTCAAATTTGGCAGGGTAAAAATTGAATGAAAGATGAAATTTATCGAAATGTTAATTATCGTCGGCTTTTATAAAGTGTTGGATAAATTTGTGCCATTCAAAGAAAAGAAAAGAATTATTTACTTTTTAAGGTATAGAACGTGTTTCACTTTCTCTAACCAATTTTATCATTATCATTGATAAGCAACCGAAATATAAAGTTTGTGTTCTCTGTATTAAAACTTTTCTAATCTAGCATTAAAAAAAATAGCAAAAAAAAGTTTAATCTCTTTCCATTCAATGAAAATATTCAGTGGTGTAACTCAACAATAAGATATCATTAGATATCACAGGCTGTTACTAATACCAGTTTTTGTCATTATACGAATCATTTTATAACATTTATAATGTGCCTTACAATAATGAAATGAAAAAAAAAAAATGCTGAAAAGATGGCTAAAAATTTAGCAAATAATTAAATGTCTTTTCAATTATTTTTTTTTTAATATTTTTCAGTTAAACTTAATGATTTCAGATCTTAAATGGGATAAATTGGTTCTTATCAAAATTTAAAAAAAAGTTAAATTGGTTCTTATGAATTTAAATATACGGACGAAATTCGTATATTCGATTTCATATGTAAGAATAGGAGAAAAAAAAAATCGAATTTAGTAAATAGTATAATTAATACAAACTGCTTAAATCTATCCATGAGCGCTTAATCTAAATTTGAAAAATCGAATAATATTTTATAGATAATTTACTATTTCAGAATGTTTGCTTAACTTTTAGCAATTTACAATGCCAAATGTATCTCAGAAAAAGTTTTTTAGTTTTGACAGTTTAATTCAATTTATTACTTCTACTTCCTTCCACTATCATAATTAGAACGCATAAGACCTATTTATTTTTAAATTCATGATATATTTTCACATTCCATATTAATTTCATTATTTAAATTCAAAATATACATATTTGATATCACATATCAATTCGAATTCTTTATTCTTTCGCAAAAACTATGTTCTAATGATCACTTATTAAGTTAGTTTCAAACTTTATTATTAAATTCTCCGTTTGCTAAGTCAAAGATAATCAATCTCTTACGTACAAGGTCGAAGACATATCAGTCTCTCATGTATATGCTTGTAATAATTTTTGATTAAAGAGGAAGTACTTTATAAATCTTTATATCTTAATGCAAGAATTAAATCAAATTCAATTATATTAGCACATTGGGAATAATTCAAATGACTGGTGGCTATTTACACCTATTCACCGCTCATAGTCTGTCCTTCTTTCCTGCTTCAATTAAAGTCGTACAATCTGTAGTTCTATCACGCGCTCTTCCACGTATATGTTAATTTGTTATATCCTGCAATATTCTATCTACGTAGTCCTATTTTCGCTATGTCCGTTCGTTTTTTTTTTCTTTTCTCCCATTCCTTCTTACATACGAAAAATCGAATATACGAATTTCGTCCTTCAACTTTTCGTTCTTTTTTTCGACGTTGTGCATAGAACAAACACACTTATAATGATTTACATATATATATATAATGCACCATGTATAATATCACTTTTGCAAAGTGCATAATAAACATATATACGTTATGTATATAAATCTATGTATTATATAGATATGTATATGTAACTACGTATACATGTGTAGATACGCCATGCACTAGCCATCATACTCTTCCTCTCTCGATCGACGAATGTTCAAACAAATTTAATTTGCTAAGGAGAAAAGCATGCGATGGGATTGAGTTTACACAGCAACCGATCAAGTTGATATAAACAGGTCACGCAGGGAATCTTAAATTTAGTTGTTGAGATGGGGAAATATTTGCTTAGTTTTTCTAAAGAATGTTAACGATATGCTGACGAAAAGTTTTTAGTTTACAATTGTTCACTTAAACAAAGTGCTTATCTTGAAATACTTTAAATTATTGAACTTAAAAGTTTATTATTATTTTCATTTGAGGAATTTTTTTTTGTTATTCACAAATTATTCCGTAATAGGTATTATTTTCATTGGGAAAGAAAGACAATGATTGATAAAATAATAGAAAATTTATATCTGAGTGGTGTGCAAGATGTTTTGGATGAATTTAGGATTAACCGACTTAGAAACGAATTAAAGGTTTGAGATTTTTATTATTTTATTATTTATTTTTTGTCTTATCACTTTTAAAATTAATGTTAAAATTTTTTTTCTTGAATTGCATGGAATTTTTCATTTTCAAGACTCAGTTTTTTTGCTTAATTCTTCCAACTTAAGAAACTTTTTTATATTTTATAGAAAAATAGTTTCACAATTTCATAAATAATTTCTTCACTTTTCGTAACAGTGATAACAATTATATTTTTTAAATTTCAATGCCCTCCAATACAAATGTCCTTTCTAGATCAGCCATATATTTACGATAGCAGCAGAAAGTATTCCGGTGGAAAAACAAATTGTTGGGATATCTTATACGTTTATTTTTGCACTTGATGTAGATACACAAGATATGTTTGCGGGAAATTTGTTAGGTATTTGTTTGAATATTTTTTTGTTTTGGAAGAAAGGTAAAAAGTTTGGATATAAGTATGGAACAAGAAAGTTAGGAGATATTTTACTTCTGAAATACCCTTCTCTATCCCTTTTTCCTGTCCTACTTCGTTTTGTTTTTAGTACTTTTATTTAAATATTGGAATTAATAAAATATGAAATATTCTCTATGATAGAAAGAAAAAAAACGTATAGTTTGCATCATCTTACATCCATTTCTGCTTTGTAGCAAATGCAATAATGTTCATCAAAACAATTGTTGAGAATAGTGGACGAATTCTTGTACATTGGTATGTTCGGACTCAGTTTTTGATTAATGCAACTACCTGATTAGTTTATCTCTTCACTGTTATTTCCTCTCTTAGTGTTACATTTGAATTTTAGTTTCTTGTGAAATTTGTAAATCGGCAGCGTTCGTTATACAAAACTAACAGCGAAAAGTTTTGCATAAATGTATTCAATCATAAACAGTCCAGTCAATGAGATAAACATTGATTTTTTAATATCTTATGTTAGTTTTCTTGTGGCTCTGTATTCAATCTTTTAGGGTCATAATTGTATGCTTTTTCGCTATAATAAAAAGCCAGAAATCAAAAAAAAAATAGTACCAAGTAGTTTATAATAAAAATTAAGCAAAACATAAGTCGGAAGTATGGATAAAGGAATATTGTTTGATTAAGCTTTAATTTTTTTCAAATTTAAATTCTAGGTATATTTTAATATTACGGATACGAAGTAATATTGTGAGTAAAACGTGAATAAAATGAATAATATGGAATTTATCTTAAAAGCAAGCTTTTTCAGTGAAGCTGGAATATCGCGTTCAGTATTTGTTGTTGCTGCTTATCTAATGCAGAAATTTCAATGGTCATCGGCAAAAGCTGTCGAATACATACAAAGGATACGACCGATAGCACTGTGAGTCATCTTTTGATACTTTTTAACAATTGATAGATATCTTTTGAAAGGCAATACAATTATTGTAAAGTATTTTTTAATCATATGGCAACATTTTTCCTTTTTTAAAGTGGTAGGAAGTAAAAGAATTTCCTTTCAAGAACTCAAATTTCCAAATACCAGTTTTCGAATTTCTTTATTAAACAAAATAAAAGTTGTGGAAAACATATATTGTCTGATCTAGACCAAATGATGGTTTTATGCGACAATTACAAATATTCGAAAGTTGTCATTTTATCGCCAATATTCAAGTTATTTTGCAATGTTCGTTATACAAAAAATGGTTATTGAATATCTCCTCAACTAATGGTATTATCAACTTATTAGCTTAATTGTTTGCAACTTTAATGCAAAATCGATACAAGACGAATTTTACAAACTTCTCAGATGAGATCTTACATTATAATGAATAATTTACATATTGCAATATGAATTTAATGTAGTAAATCTTGTATTCTAGCACTGTCAGTTTGGTATCCAAAATATTAAAGCCAGAAACCCCCACATTTGGATGGAATGTTTAATGTTTTATCATGCGATGTGGATATACATGTTTGTGATAGATGAAAATATTTCCATGACAACCCATTTGACATAAATTAATAAACTTTTAGCGTCGTTTGCGACATTTTATGCGGACGAAAAATCGCCAGATTCGGTCGATTTCATGAATGTCGAATATCGATGTCGTAAATGTAGAAAAATTTTATTCAACGATAAACATATCATGAAGCATAAAGTAACTGGCACTGTTACTGATGAAGGAGCAACGGAGACAATGGACTGCAGTTTCGGTCACTTTATTTGGCCTATGGATTGGTTGTCTTTGAATGAACATCGAGGAAAAGTAAGCTTTTTGCTTTTTTCAGGGAAGAAATGGTTTAGCTTGCATTTCATTTTTTTTCTTTTATTTTTGAAAAAAATGAGAAAAATCTCCAAATTTTTCTTAGTCTTAATTTTAAAACGGAAGTTTACAATCACCTTTTGCTCATTGAATGAAATCGAATGTTAGGTATTAAAAGTTTTTTAAAATGACTTTCAGATTCTTTGTTCATGTAACGAAAAACTGGGACATTATGACTGGGGAGGACGCGTGTGTGAAGGAAAGAATGGGAGATCATGCGGAACAGCTGGTAAGTTGCATCCTGAATATTGATAACTATGTTTGATGTTATTAATAAATATTGTATAATATTATTGAACATTACTTTTTCTGGAAAATGTGTGCAAGTTTTATACATCTCTTATTTTTATAAAAACCTATAACTTTGTTTATAATTTATAAATTACAAGTTGTAAAAATCTATGATTAAACTGAAAATAAAGAATAATGATCAATATTCCTATTAATTCTGAAGGGAACGTGAGATAAATCTGCCAATAACCGAATGTATTACTATATGTATTTTCTTTTTAACTAATTATACCGTTGAAAAAAGCTTAAAATAAGTATTATTCACATTATCTTCGTCATTATTTGGTATGTAATGATAACTTCAAGTGGAACCTTGTTCACTATTTACTGTAATTTGATTCCATTTGGTAAAATAACATCTATTTTGTTGCAAAATGCTAATTTTTTTTAACTCACATAGTCAAAAAACAATTACGTGGAATTTTTATAAGATGAAATAAAAGTTATAATTAAACAGGCTAATTCAGAGGGAAGGAAATAAAACTTAGTAGTTAAACGGACCTAATGCAAGGGGGGAAAAAAACTTCGAGTAGCATATTTATTCAAGTACAACTAATAATAATATTTATTAATACTTCATATTAAAGAAACTCAGTTTGAAGCAATAGATGGTATAAGATATGATCCAGTGATGAGGAATTTTCAAGTTTGCCATTATTTTATATGTATTTACAGTACGGCCATGGATTTACGTAAATCAGAACAAAATCGATCGTGTTGTGAAGAAGATTGGCGAAAATATGCTAAATCCCATAGACAGTATTATTATAAGGCCACCGAAATTTCCTCTTACATAAATCACCCCAGCTTATTATGATTTATAAAGTTTTTCACGATTTACAGCAATACTTCATATTAAAGAACTCAGTTTGAAGCAGTAGATGGTATAAGATATGATCCAATGTGCTTGATGTTATTAATAAATATTGTATAATATTGTTAAACATTGCTTTTTCTGGAAAATGTGTGCAAGCTTTTTACTTCGTCTTTTATTTCCATAAAAAACCTATAACTCTGTTTATAAATTATAAATTACAAGTTGTAAAAATTTATGTATTAAACTGAAAATAAAGAATAATGATCAGAGAGAAAATAGAGAAAACGTTTCATTTAAGCCCGCTTTTCCATTTCAATAAGTTGTCTTACACCATCATGCATCTGTTTCACAGCCTCAAATTCAGTCAATCCAAGGCGAGCTTTATTTGAGATATCATTAAATACATCTGCTGACTCGGAGTGTTCCCCATGAATACCACGTACCTTAGAAATGCATTATATTTAAACAGGGAATTCATCAAAATGTTAATAAAGAAGAAGGAATGGATATACAATGATGTTATTAATAAATATTGTAAATATTGTTAAACATTGCTTTTTGATTGTTCATAGTAAATGTTTTCTTAAAGCAGATCTATATCTTATTAATTGGTATTAGAAAAACTTTTTTTTTTTGGAGCAAGTCTATCTAAGCAAACATCAGCAGTTGATTCCCTATGTAAAATAAAATCGTATCAAGATAGAATGAGATAGATTGTAATTTAGAAATGAAATCGAGGTGAATTATTACCAATTGTTTCCCTTGTGTTTTATGGATTATGTTCTTTATCATCGCAACTTCAAATGTTTCGAAGTATATAAGAATAAATAATTCATCCTCCAACTTGTCAAGTTAAAGTTACTGGATCAGGATTTTAAGAAATATTTAAGAAATTTGTCTTGCAAGGATAGCGAAAAAATTTCTTGGAGAGGACTGCTTACTTGAAGTTTTAGTTCATCACATATTTTCCTGAAATCCGGTTTCGCACTAATCCTTGGAAGACGTATATGAACCGATGCCCGTACTGTAGTACCCAAATTTGTCGGACAAAAAGTAAGCCAACCGAGACGTGGATCTCTAGAGAACGGTAAATTATTCTCAATTATCTTCAAGCCTTTAATAAGTCGTTTCAATACCTGCAAAGTTTCATGTTTCCATGATCATGAGTGGATTTGAAGCAAAAATAAGAGCTAGACTAAAGATGAGAATGACCTTAAGCATTTGCAGCTTGCAAGAATCTGTAGATCTTTTAATGGTATGAAAATTAATTCTCCCACTCAAATATTTTAACGTTCAGCGTGCAAAAAAAGAAATTTAATGTTTATGAATTCAGGACCTGAACAAAAGAGCAATTTAATGCACTTTTTAACTGAAAAACATCACTAATTAGTATGTCTAATGATATCTCGATTTCACGTCTAACACAGACGTACGTAGGGTCATTGAAAGCACGTCGTTTAAATTTCTTTTGTTAATTTGATAGAAATATCACTTACCTGTTCAACACTGCCACCTTCTTGCATGGATATTATGCGTAGATGGTCCTCTTCATTGATCCATATTAGGAAAGTTTTTATTTTCATTATGATAAATACCTCTCCCGATTGGCCAATATCGGCAAGCATTTGCAGCTTGCAAGAATCTGAAGATCTTTTAATGGTATGAAAATTAATTCTCCCACTCAAATATTTTAATGTTCAGCGACTAAATAAATAATGATTAGGATAAATAAATTGATGGATTGATTATATATGTGTCAACATGACCTCGAAAGAAAGACATAACTGTCAATAAACATAAATTTATAAATGTCCATTCAAAATTGGATACCTGTCACCCTCTTTGAATAAGAAATGATCTTCAATAAGTTGTTTCTGGACATCTTTTGTCATTCCAGTCAACGGATAATATGTTCCTCTTAGTTCCGGGTCAGTGAATTCGCAGAGAACCCTTTTTACCTGTAAGTATGACATACTAACATTATTTTCCAAAAATGATACACATTATTTTGCAGAACAGAGTATAATAATAAATTACTTTGTCTTCTATTTCTTTGTAATTTTCTTCCGTAAGACAAGGATTAAAAGGATAGCCTTGAAGCGAACGTCCGCAGCGTATTCTAGTTGAATTAATATATTTCTTTCCGGATCCAAGTCAGTTAGCAAACTTGTTTTGTCTGTAAATGCTTTTTTATTATTCCTCCTCTTAAAACGATGCGCTATTTCTTATTATAACATACGCATATCTCTTTAGATTTAAAACATGAGAAAACATACTTTCGCCAAGATCGGTTTCTGGATGTTTCTGATTTAATCCGAAACCATTGTGATATTCCTCAATGATTGGATCAAACAGTGATTTGAACAGAAGTGTAAGAATCGGCATCTGGTGCATACACACCTACACCAGAATCAAGATTCACCACACCTGTATTATAAAAAGAATTCGAAATGTTCGTTTGAAATTCTTTAGTATAATTAATATTAATTATGACAAGATCTCTAGTCAACATATTGTATGAATAAACATTCATTTGATAAACATGATTAATAATATCTATCAAAAGAATTATTGGGTACTTTAATAATATCTATCAAAAGAATTATTGGATACTAAATTTCTTTTTATAATAATTTTCTATAATTATTAAAATTATTAAAACAGTTATTAGTTGCAGTATCCATTCCCCTTCTTTAATATTCATAAATCTTTTAGTAGTATTAATTATACTTACAAATGAACAATAAATGAACATTTATTCCTACTGGTATGTTGGCTAGAAATCTTATCATAATTTTTACAATGTCTATAAATATCGAACAATAATATATCATTCAGAAGTAAATGAGCATTAACAGAAAGAAACATAATCATATTTAATTATAATTCAATAAAATAAAAGTTATACCATGTTGTTAAGATGCCAGCGCTATCATCGTCAATGCATATTTTCTCAGAATTGATCAAAATTTTAAATTAGAATTTATTTATTGATCATAAATAATTCAATCTAAACCGTTAAGCAAATATTACCGTTCTTGACAAGAGTTTTTTTTTTTTCAATTTATATATTTTCATATGAAAAATTAAATAATGCAAAACTGACCAGACTGTATTACATCCAGAAGCGTTGCTCCAAGTTTTGTCTTTTTATCTTTTAGCTCATCAGTGATGTCTTTTGATAAATGCTTTTTGAGCAAGGAATGACAATCTTTTGCTTCCTAAAATTATTAGTAATTTACCGAAAAAAGAGTAAAAAATTTATCATATATTAATTGTAAACAATTAATATTAAGTAATCTCAAATTTTCAAAGAAAATTCGACAGTTTACACAAAACATCCGATTAATTTAAATCCAATACAAACAATCTTTCGACTGATTCATTTTTTATAATCCATTTTACAGCAATCCTTTTATAATAATTTTCAATATGTTTGAAGTCTCTTCGAAATATTTGAAATTTCAAATAGCAATCCAATTATCAGATTAATTGGAAATTATTAATACTACAATAATTCAAAACGATAAAATTCCAAGTATTACATTTGAACTTACTTCCAATATTCGAATATGAATAGTTCAAAATGTTGGTTGATAAAAAATTACTCAAAAAATTTTAATAAATATTGAAAATTTTAATCCCATAGCACCAAAACCTGTAATTTTTCGAAGCTTTCTTCAATTTCAGCAATAATACTCGAATCGACCATAACTTACGTGAACTGCAAAAAAGAAGAAATATTTTTTTATCAAAAACCAATTTCTATTTACCATCGCTAATTGCCTAATTTTGGATGTAAAAATTTGAAATTAAAGAAACCTTTAATTACAAGACACATAGTATCGCCTTGCAAACTCTTTGGAACATTGATACTAAGCCTTTTCTATTAAATTTGAAATTGTATAAGTGTATTGGTCGAATAGCAAACAAATTCGAATTAAATTTAATTAATATATGAAAAAGGAAAGCGTTTTCTGCGGTAATACGGAAGGATTATTCCAATTTAAAACGAATCGAGGATTGTTGTAAATAATGTTGAATGCATAATGGTCATATATCATATCAAAATACTTTTCATTAATAAAAAGCTGAAAGTTGGATGCAATGCCGTATTCTATTTTGTATGGACTTCTGAAGGATCTCCTAATGATGACAATCATAGATATTAAATACAACAAAGTTGTTAAACTTGTGAATTGAGCGGAAATATTAAAATTTTCCAATAAACCAGAACATTTCGTGACAAGGAAATAAAATCTAATGAATTTATTCAATTAACAGAAGATTTAAAAAAAAATTTACTTCCCATAAATAAATCATGTCTAGTTCATGGTGCTTAAATATTCGAAAAATTTTTGTTACCTCTAATTAGTGATGCTTAAATTTCTGAAAATTTATTTTAAAACAATTTGAAAGTATTTGTGCTTAATAATTATGACCGATTGTTCGACACATATATTACAGAACTTTATAATTTCTCCTATTATTTGTTTGTCACTGATTCCCTTCAAAATTTTTAAATCTAAACTTTTAAACTGTTTTTCTATCTCAATTCATTGAAGGCAATATCTTATTTTTCATCTGACAGACAACATAATTCTTCCTCGGAAAATAAATATAAAAAATGCAACTGTTTCATTATCATTAAATCTTTATCGGAAAACTACTTAGCAAAGATTATAAAAATTTCCAATTTGTGGAAAGAAAATACAAAACAAATTTCGCAAAAGTTTTTTTGTAAAAAAAGATTCTGTAAAAAAATATAAAGTAAAGACTACTTCTTTTCTTACACAAATGTCTCGCTTTTGAATAGAAGCCGCTCCTCGTATTGAATATTAACAAGATAAGCATGACATGCATACGAAGTTCAGGAGACAAAAACATTTATATTCTTAGATTTGACCTTTTTATTCTAAGTTAGAAAAAACGTTTCGACATTTTTAAATAATTCAAATGTTATTACACTTCTCGAAAGTTCAACATTTTCCGTCTTATCAATAATTCAAAACAAATCAAAACACATAGTCGATAAATTTGCTGCATGCACACATTTATAAATTATTTCATACATTCAAAAAAATATTCATACTTCTTAAAATTGTGCCCCTTTATTATTCCAGCATTATTGAAAGCTACACAAATATATAAGTGCATTATCAAGAAAAGTGACATGAATTATGCTCATATACGACAATGTTACGTATAATCAATAGTCGAAAAATGTAACATGAATTAGGCTTATGTACGATTATGCTAAGTATAGTCACGACTATATCATGTAGTTTTGGTATATGAATTCATATGTTTTTAACTTTGTAAGGAATTAATTTCTTTTGCAGAAAACAAATAAATAAAAGAGAAAATCTAATTATCATATAAACTGCATAAAAATAATAAGAGAGAATGTTAACATTGTAAGATAAAATTTTTCAATTTGCCATTTACCAAAAAACGTTTGTTGAATAGAAAAGAAATAATTATTCATTAGATATATATTTGAAAAAATAATGTGACTAGACGTTTCAACAATGTTTCTAAAACATTTGCACTGCAAATAGACACTATTTCCTAAATTAATTCTTCTTCTTTTCATCTAATCACATTTGCTATAAAAGAAAGACAACTGTCAGTTTTTTTCCCCTTGAAAAATCCACTACTGATAGCAACAATTCACCGAAGTTCAATTAATTATAACAATAACGCTAAAACATTACTTACATCATCCATATTGAAAAATCACAATTGCAAACAAATTGCGGTATATGAAGTTTTATAATTAAAGGAGAAAAAAAACCTGAAGTGAATAAAAAAAAAATTCTATCACTTTCATCATATCACCTGATTCGTTGGCAATCGAACAGCTTATTCCATGATCGACAACTAACAGTTGTTATTGATCCTAGTAATTTTTCAGGTTTCTGGATGATTTGCTTCAGCTTAATTACTGTTGGTATCAGCAAGAAGAATTTTCTCAACTCAGCTTCCGTTGGTTGCATATTTAGGCCGAGCTGCCAATAACCTATTTGTCGTATCATATTATAAAACATCACTGTATCGGATTCCGTTGCCAAATTATATAATTTTTGCATTTCCTCGATGTTTTCTTCTATTACCTTCAATATTTTGTTAAGTGTTTGCCTTTTATTTCAATAATCCTTCACAAAGTTCCATTATAATCAAATTTGCTTTACAAAAATTACTTATGATCTGAACTAAAGACAGCTTTAACTGAAAATGAAATCACTTATTTGCCTATAGCCATACTAACCTTAGTGGATTATATTTTACAAGATCAATGAAAACTACTATGTATTCAAATATGGGTGATAATATAATGACAGTATGCATATTTCATATAATTTTAAAGGTACAGCAGTGAATTAACTGAAGAATACAACAGTTTCTAAGTCTTTATTCTCATATTTTCCTGCTAAAAGAAAATAAATCGAAAATAAACTTGAAACCATTTTAAGAACTGAGGAATGCCAAAGGAAAACTCTAATAAATAAAAAACTGACTTTTTGCATATCTTCGGTGCTATTTTCCGTATTAAGTGAAGCAAACCGGTAGTTGAGAAGCACGGCTGGCAACGAACTATCAATCACAATGATATCTTCCGAATAATCATTTTCCTTAAATTTTTGCAAATATAAAATCATCGAGAACAAAAACACCAATGACGGATATAAAATTGCAATAAGATATTGAGAACTGATGTTTTTGGATTTCAAATAAACAAACCTCTAGAATATCCAGTTTTTTAGGCGGATATTTATTTTTGCCATGGCATACAAAATCCTCAAACAAGTAAGACGGATTTGAGAGCGAATCAGAAAGACGCACTAGGACATTTGGATAATGCACTATATGTTCCATGAAAGCAAGACCTTCTTTGTTATAAAGAAAAACAGCTGGAATAATGATGTCATCTTTGACAGTCTGATCACCAGACATTGCAAATGGTGGCAGCACATCGATACTTGTACCAATTGTATTGTCTAAAATGTTAAATTTTTGCAGCTAGGCCAAATTAGTCAAAATTTTAAAGTGAAAAAATGAGAGATCGATAAATTATAAATAACTGGAGATAGCTTTTCTTTCTTCTTCTACAGGCATAAAGAATTATCGAACTTACAAAACATAAATCAACTGTTGACGCAAGACTGTAAATAACATTGAAGATCATAGACCTGTACAACTCTCCCACATAATGATTAAACCAAGGAATTTTATGTTCATAATTTTCCACTTCACATAATGATTAAACCAAGAAAATTTCATATTCACAAAAAAATTATCCAAATAACTTTGGATTTTTTGATAGTTCTTTTAATGTGGAACAAATAAATTAATATATTCTCCCATTTTTTCAAAGCATTACCAATAATAATGATACCAACAGCACCGCTTTCCTGGGCATAACGCGCTTTTTCTTGAAACATGCAATCTTGACGTTGAACTATTGCAATACGACCTTTCATTCTTGGTGCATTTGTTAATGGCGCACAAGCACGAAAAGGCACAGCTATTTGCACTTCTGCGATTACCTGAACAAATTCAATTAATACGACCAATTACAATTCAGCGAAAACAAATAAATGTGTGAGTAAATAGAAAATAAGAAATGTATTCCTATGCGAAGTCTTAATTGTATCATTTCTCTTATCGCAAATACTTCTATGGTCTAAAAAAATACTTTAACTTATCTCTTTTTATCCAGAACCTCTGTAGCTTAAAGTCGGATATTTCTGTAATCTTTTTTGGGAACAAATAATAATGATACTAACGGCGTTAAATTTATAGATGCTGACGAAACTTACTGCTCTATGCTTCAAATCTTGGCCGAACTGTGCAGATGCGGCTCGCCAGTGCAGCATCCCAAATACTGGTTGCGACACTACTTGGATAATTCGTTCATTATTTAAAACTAAAAAAAAAAAGATAATGGAATGATTCAATAAATTATGAGATCCGATTTCGAGGATATATTAACAGTGGTAAAATCAAATGAACTTAATTAAATAAAAAAATTTAATCAGAAAAAGTTCTTATGAACTTGAAACAAGATTTGAAGAGTAACCATATATAATCGTAATCAAAACAACAGCTTTTGGAACAAATTAAACAGGAATTTCTTCTTGAAAGAAAATAATATAAAAATTTGGTTTTAATGGAAAACAAACCAAGTCCGTATTTTTCTGAGCTTACTACCATAATCATTTCTTGAATAAACTCGCTACCAAGAACAGCCCATTCTGGAGAAAGAGCCTGAAAAACCCGAGATTCACTTCTCTTGAACAAACTCTCATTATTTTTCTGTTTTTTTTTTCCAGCAGATTCTTAAAGATAGCTGCTGATTATCAGAAGTTAATGTAGAAGATTTAATTGGCGAAAACAATAGTTCAGGATGCTGTACAATAACTGCTATGTAATGAAATGCAACGCATGCTTATTAAGCTAAAATCTTATCAACTACGAGTGAAATTGAAACAGTAAAACTTATTTAATCCCTAGCAAACATGAATGTTAGATAGTATCATAGCAACACGTTGTATTTATCGTTAGTGGTTAATAAACCGAAATATGCAGAACTGAAAAAAAGTAGAACTGATAAAAAACTGATAGAGCAAGATGAGCCAATAAAAACAATGTGAAAACTAAAAAAAGAGAAAGAATCTCTTCCTTTCTATTAAATGAATTAATTTTGGGGAAGAAGAAAAATGAATATTGCAGAAAACTGAAATTAAGAAATTAATGATCTTAGCATTTCGGAAACAAAGTCCTGAAAACCAAACGATGATTTAAAGTAATGGTCAATATTTGAAATGAATGCATAAAAAAAAATTTCAGTTTTATTCATTTTATATTTTCATTGCAAAATTGGACAAAAAAGCGAATAAAAGAGAAATGAAACCAAAAAATATTTGGAGGAAAAAAATTTCTAATACAACTATCATAATATAACTGGAAATATAAATAAAACACAAAATCCTACGATTGTTATTTTCGAAGTGATAGTTCTACAAGATAATATGAGAATCACTAATAAAGAAATCGGTATTTTTTTAATCGAGATTTTAAAGAAAAACGCCTAACTAAAATTAATTTTCTCTATGAGTTCCAAAATCGAATTTTGGAAAAAAGAGAACACGAATTTAATAAGGTGAGAAACAGACATACAATGGATAAGTTAATGAAATTTCGTTTCTTTTAATTCTTAGTATTTCATATTTCCAAGACAGAAAAATTCTAAGAATTTCCATTTAAAAATATGAAAAAGTGAAATTTTTTTAACCACAACACTGTCATCATCATAATCTAAATTTTCATTGTCATCATCATCACGTTCAAATAATATGAATAAATGATAAAATAATATACATATCACAAGGCATCAAGCAACTGTCGTATCAGTACATAAAATATTGTTACCGGTAATTTTGTAATTTTCTGTTCGCTTGAATAACTGGAAATTATTTCAATTTTCTTAAACTTTTTAGTCTAACAAAGTTTCCATACATCTTTCAAATTCTTTTCTTCTCAAAGAAAGCAAAAATTAGAAATCGAAAATCAGTCGACAAACTTATTGAATGCTTTCAGATGACAGCATTATTTTTCCCATAGACATAATATTTTATTTCACAGATTAATTACTTGCTTAATTCATAGCATCCTCATCATCCTTCATTTTCAAACATCCGGAAATATTCGCTTCGTCTGTACTGACTGGATTGGCATCTGATCGTCTTATGGCCATTATACGATAGCCACAAACAACAACACACACAACAATTGTAGCCACAATCATAACAAAAAGCCATAATAGGACAACAAGCATAATCATTGACAACAATTGGGTAATGGCAGCATGCGATGGATGAACGATGTAGATATTTGTTTGCTTTTTCACCGATGCCGTGTTATCCAACACACACATACTATTCAACATATTATCACTCTCAGCCAGTACTGTTTCGGTCTCGGTAGTGAATTCATTCGCTTCGCCCTGAAAACAGGTGCCTTTGAACTTAACTTACTAACTTCTTTACCTTATTTTCTCTAACTATCCCACTCATCTCTATGATAAAAAGGAACCACAAATTGAAATTTTTCCTAGGTAAAACAAATTAATTGCTATAAAAATTTAAAATCACAAAATCTTGAATTGAAGATTCAGAGATTTTCAGGATATAAAATTTGCAAATAAAGGGCGAAGCGGACCATCTATTCTCTACTACCGATCATCATCATATATTTTGCAGAAAAGCACACAAAAATGTGAAAAAGATATGCACTTCACAACACTTCATGCAAAACTAATCAAAATCAACAATTTTTAGTATAATCGAATTAATATAATAAAATCGACAAGATAGTGTTTGAAATGAATAAAAATTATCCATTCTTTTCTTAACCGTAATGGATACAAAATTACTGAATTTCTTTTACTATGTTAAATATAAATTTACTACTTCAAAACAATCAAGGCATACCGAATCTGGTGAATGAGTAAGATGAATATGTCCATCAACCTGAAATTGCATCTGGATTCCCATCTGTTTTAACTGTTTCATATGTTCAACATTTGTCGCACTGAATGACCACGCACTTAGACGTTTTGGACTATAAAATCAGTTAAAAAAGCCTTTTATTGCCTCTTCTCGATTGATAAAAAGAAAAAAAAAATTCATAAATGCCAAATATCATATCAGCACCATCCATCCGAAATTGAAAATACAACTTAATCGATATGGACCATCAATTCAGCCAATGAAAATGATCAATGGATTAGATATCCGATAATTCTGGTATTACAATATTTATAATAAAAAAAAACAAATTTCATTTAATTTGAAGCTAGAAAGACTGTGATAGCAATCACAAAATGGTATTACAATAATCCTGATGTTAAATGAATATAAACTACACAAAATTTAAAACAATTTATGCAAATATCTATGGACATATTTCTCTCATCGGTGAATTTACCCAACTGCTAACCATGTCCATCGTTACGAAAATAAATATTTTACTAACAAGTGCTAATTTTCATTCATGGAACTAGAAAGACATTTTTTTTAGATGTTCTACTTATAAAATAATAAAATAAAATAGCTTACATTCTTGGACAACTATTTGCGCTTTCCGAATTCTTCGTTAATTCATTGACTACATTTTGCACAATGTTACGCAATTCTTCTGCATAAGCCGGTAAATTATCATACTTCTTGTTGATCACAGATACAGGACATGCTGATTGAAATTTTTTAGTCATCATTGCATTTCCATCATCAATTATTTCATCCGGATCAATGATCAAACGACGTGGAATCTGTATCTATACAGTAGCTCTCAATTTTTGGGAATTTATAACATCGCCTCTGAGTTTGTAATTCACACGGCAAAGTAAGTTACAATACGACCCGTACTTTTATCGCTAGATCTTTATTATTGCATATTATAATGACACTAGCAACCAAGAACTTAGACGTTACGCAGATATTGTCATCGTTATGCAAGAAAGCATTGTAGCATCGCTAAACAAATAAAAATAACTTTCTCATTGTTGTTAGTGTCAGCGATTGAAAGTGGAATAAAATGTGCTTCGGTAGTAAGAACATAGTTGTCCAAATCAATCTGTAAGTCAAGGGGATCTGTGAAAATCATATACAGATATTTCAGTGTTTCCGAAAGCACGAAAGAATCCATTCTGAAAATTGCTGAATAATACCTCTGAAGAAAGAAAAAGATAAAAAAAAAACTGGGATTTTCGGAAATTTTACAAGTTTCAACGTAAAAATAAATACATAGATTCTTACCGATCTTCATGACTCATCGAACGAATATCTTTGAAAGCAGCAAATCCACATTTAACTCGCAAAAATTTGTTCATACTATCCAGAATCTTGAAACAGTGATAATATTCCTCACAGTGATAATTTTCAAGATAAACAAAGGGAAACTAAACATTCATCCAAAAAATTTTTTGAACAAATCAAAAATGAAAAAGTCATTACTCAAATTACTTACATTTTTGGCTACACGTAAATAATGTTCATCCTTCGTTGCTCTATATAGTAAATAAGTGCTCTCTATAAATTCCGGTCGAATAGGATGTTGGGCCCAATAAACTTGTAAATCATGCGTAAATGCTTCCGGTAGGAATCTGTGCCGCTAAAGCAAAACAACTTTTAGTACAAGATTTAATTTAAGCCGAAAAAGACAAAAAGCATGCTAGGTTTTAAAATAATTCATACATTTTAACAAAATGAATAATTTATTTCATTACTATCAATGAATAGTAGAAAAAAGTAGGGTGACTTCATCACATAATCTTAGTTTTTCTTCTAATATAATAAAAAGCTAGATTGTTCTTAAATTCATCATGAATCAACATAAATTTACCTTGATTACTTGATAAAGTGTTTCATGAAATTCGATGGCCGCTTTCAGATCACCCTTCAAAACTTGTATGCCAGGCCAAAATGCCAGCAATGAATCCATATAAGTTCTAGCAGCAACTGTTGGTTTATGCATGTGAACATCGATAAATAATGGACCCTTGTTAATATATTTCATTATAGCGTCATAATGCTATAAAAAATTCAAGGATTGCCTTGTTACTAAACAATAATTAGATAAACTTCTGCCATCGCCTAGACAAACCTAGACAGATTTCCAACAAATCCAATTTCAATTACATCACATATTTCCACTGCCCGCATGTTACATTGTCATGTAATGATACCCGAATATTTGATTAATCCAATCACAAAATAAAAAGAAGAATTTGGACCTTATTGAAGCGATATAAGTACCCCTCGTCGCCCAATAGAATATATGCCTTCAAACAATACTCGTAATACGAATCAATCCCTGCACCAATACCCGCGTCTATAATATAATTGAATTTTCAAAGTATATGTTTACGATGTATTAATCAACATCGTCATTCCTACAGCAGTACTGACAATCTATTAATCCGAAGTTATCAATATCATCGAAATGTTTTTTCATAAACAAAGTTTATGCTGCATTAAAAAATTAAAAAAAAGAAAAAAAAAGAAGATGGAGAGAGTTCATATTATAATTATATGTTGAGAAATGAATAAATGGACATAGATTAGTGAAATTTGTTCATACTACCTCGTCTTATCCAGTCTCCAGAATGTACATTTAAGACAGTGCCCATCAAATCACTTCCACGATGTCTTTGAGCCCAAAGAAAATCCATTGCTTTCCGAGCTTTTTCTTCATAAATTAATTTACCCGTAAGTCGACTCAGCGCAGCAAATTCCAGAATCATTGTTCCCCCACAAGCTGTACAAGTATCATGTTGTTGTTGCAGAAAATCTAACATTCCATACTTTAGATTTATCTAAAAATTCAACATAAAAAAGTTTCAGTGAAAGCAAATATGTCTAAATTTTGAATATTCTCTAAAATTCTGATTTTTTTAAAATTATATCACCATAGTTGATGAGTCTTCCTAACAGCATTATGAAAAAGAAAAATTTATTTCCAAATCTTGTAACATAAGTATAACTTACTCTAGAATATGGAATTCCACTGCTGGTATTGAAAGCGGGAAGAAGCCTATCAGCTAATTCAACAGCCATTTGTAACAATTCGTCCTTATACCATCTTAAACGATTCTCATACCTCGATTGTACCAGTTTAGCCATTACATGACCTACAAGGTTTTCCATACTTATTTTTTGAGTTTGCGCAAATTTCTTTAGTGATAAAAGCTAATGAAGTACATATCTGCGAAAGCTTAAATAAAAATCAAATCAATCAAATCAGAAATAGCTCGACTAATAGAAAGACTAAAAGAAATGGTCCTACAATTTTCATTTGAGACTTTTCCAGAAAACTAATTTGTAATCGATGTATGATATACTATATCTGTTATCGAAAATACTTTAGGCAAATAATCAACGATTTGTCTTTACTCTTTACATAATGGAAAATTCTACAACTAACCTGATATTAATCCTCCCACCATTCTAATATTTGTTTCAAAAACGGATACAACCAAGTTTGAATCAAAGCGAACATTCTTTACAATTCGTTCAACAGATTTTTCGAACTCATCTAATTCTCCCAATACGACCAACGCATCCAAAGAATCGACAAGAGTTAATGAAAAACTACAAATGTTTATTAAATTAGCTTCGTTTTCATCTCAAATATAATACTATGATGGAATTAAATTTCTTTTCAAATCACAAATTAAATTAACAGATGAAAAGTGAATTATATCTTCCGAAGACAAACATTACAGAGAGAGAAAAAGTGACGGAGTATCCAAACTCATCAAAGAGATCAGAAGCTCTAGAAATGGGATGCCCAAGACAGGAATCGAACCTGTGTCGCCACGGCCACAACGTGGAGTACTAACCACTATACTACTTGGGCCAGTAACAATTCCTTTAAGCACTTGTGAAATGGAATAATAATAAAGCAATAATGTTTTAGAGACTGAAGTTCGAAAAATCGGAGTTTCAGTCGAGAAAAATCAAAGAGAGAGAGTCGAAGATTAGAAGACTCTAAATTATGCATAAATCAGTTAGTACAATATATCTTTTTTTGTAGCGAAAGAAACGAATTAGAAATTGAAATAAGAGAAAATATTTTGCTACCAAAATTCGTAGATTTCGCATTTTCATTTGGAATAGCCTATGAAATTGCATTTAATCATCACAAAAACATCAAATAACGGAATTGCGATATAAAAAGATCACACTTTTCCAGTTCATTTTTTTTTTTGAAAATGTTTTTTGAATATGTTTAATTTTTTTCGCAGTACTGTTGTTATGAATAATATCGGGAACCTAAACGGCATTCACTAATACAGTCGAAAAAAAGATATAAATATTTCAAAAGATAGTATAAAACCAAACGGCTTTTTTAAATTATTTCTTATAGATTTAATTAACATGTTAACTAACATTAACAATTAACGTGAAAAATTAAATGACGAAAACTTACTTTCCTAAAGCGTCATCAATGTCCCCTCGCGGTGGTGTGACACCTCGTTGTCGTCCCTTACATGACAGTGGCATAAGTTCATCATGGGGATATGCATATTTCATGTATGAATTATATCCATGCATGAACATTTCCTTTGCTTGCACCCTGGAAGAATGAGTCATAATAATAAATTGAAAAAGGAAAAAAAGGTGAAGAAAAAAAAGAAGTGAATCAAAATGATAAATTGAAAAAAGATAAAGGAAATGTTTCATATATGAGAAAAAAAAATAAGGAATGTTCTCATAGATTAATTGCTTTATTTAAAATAACAAGAATCATACAATGAAAGGAAAATAGTTTTAAGTGAAAATCAATTTTAGGTAACAAATTTTTCAACTTCTCAAAGCTATTCAAATGCTTGCTGTTGCTTGAATTCTGCAGTACTGAAATTTGCTTTTACATTTTGATATTGACTAAAGATTACATCGAATCATACTAAAAGTATATGAAGCAAAAGTGTTAAACAAACTAGGTAATAAATTGAATAAAATGGAAAATTCGAATGGTTTGCATCATGAACTCATCTATAATATTAAAAGTTTTGTTGCATAACAATAGAGAATATCATATATGTTAATTAATCACTCTACATCGAAAATGTATCTCCACATAAAAATTAGAAGTGCGGAAAATTTCACAAATCTATAGCTATTTCTTTCTGCCACTAACTTCAAATATCAATTTTAAGATCACTTTTACGTCATGCTAGTTAATTCGATAGTTAAAAAGATTAATTACAAATAATTTGCATTTAAAATTACCTGAGAGCAATTCTATCAATCTTCTCATTATCATATACTGTATCGCATGCAATCAATCCGATGTATAAGTGCAAAAAGTATATACTGTATATAAGTTGACCCATTAAACTCGGCCATCTCCACATATTGTCCAGCATACTTACGGCCTTGATTATGAACTCAAAAAATCACAATCTTTTGAACACCAGTAAAATGGAAAAGCAAATAAGTACAAAATTTACTTTACTAGCTATACTTATTCATATCGAATTCAGAGTCCTGAAACTGTTAAAAAATAATTATCTGACGATGAAGGTCGCTTATGAGAAAGTTCGCAAAAAAAATTATTTATTAAAACAAAGAGTAAATCAGGTGACAAGAATAATAACAACCTAATATCCAAATATTTCTTCAGTCTAATAATAATGAAATAATGCTTATAGAATTAACGATAAGATAGCGTGAAGTCCGTGAAGTAGTGAAGTTGTACATCTCTTTCCTAAGCATTTCATTACTTATCATCAGCCTATCAATACAAATTTTACCACTAGATTTATCATCCGTTTCTATATTTATCGTATTCTTCTTTGCATTACAATTCTAGAAACAAACAGCAAATTTGATAAAATTCATTCAATGCAGAACAATCTGTAAATTGAAAATTTTTTACTATAGTTCACTGTCTTTGAACCATGTAGTTCGTACTTCGATCGTCTTTTCCAATCAAAACAATTCCTTTCAACCCCTTATTTTAATGAATTCTTGATAATTCCTAAGAACAAAAATTTACTATTTATGATATCAATGAAACTATGAAACGTAAAAAAAATAATAATTCCTTAGGACTACTTATCAACTATTCGAGAACTTCTTATCAAAAAATTAGTATATTAATACGATTTTGGCAATAAATAAATAATCAAAACCTAGGATAAAGAAAAATTTCGGCAATAAATGAATAATCAAAACCCCGTGACGATTTCGGCAATAAATAATCAAAACCCAGGATAAATTTATGTCAAACAAATTAATAATTATTCCGACCAGCACCTTGAACTCAGTACATTCCAGGAGTAAATACTTTTCCAGGCATAATTACTGATATTAGCCTACCCATAATTTGAACTGATAATATGATCATTTTAGATTAAATCTGAAATATTCACCATATTCATCCATAATTTCAACTGGAAACGAAACAATTGTGATACTCTTCACAAATAATACTAAAATATCCATAACAGTTACATCCTAAAATAATATCATCAAATCCCGAGAAGTGATAGAAATTCATAACTACTTAAAAAAATGGTATTTTGGAATCTGGAACAGCACAATTATAACAAAATAATGTCAACAGGTGGTAGTTAAAAATAGCGAATGACAAAAGAAATTAATAAGATTCATATCCATGAACATAATATACAAAATAGAAGTAGGAAATGATGGCTTATATTTTTCTCCCAAAACTTAATCTTTTACACAAAAATATTACCAAAATACACAGAAGTGATCTGAATTTCTTTTTTTTCGAGAAGTTCAGAAAGTTCTCATCAAATATTCTTCAGCATTCATTTCTAAGGCATCTCGAAATAACATTTTACGATGTGGAACACATGAGCAATTTATCTTGTATTTCTCTGTCTAAATTTCATTTTTAACGTTATTCAAAATATTTTGAATGAACGATAATAAATATTTCCAATCAAAATTATATTCTATCGGATCAATCCTCAGATTTGTCTTGTTTTATGAAAAACACTTCTGGTATTTTAATATTTAATAGTTGCATTATTTTCCTATATTACATATAGCACACGTTAGAATTATAACTAAATGTTCTGAGAATATGTCTTAGAATAAAACAAAAGATGCATAACTTTGTTATATGATAATCATTCCTACAGTAATAATGAAAGCTCAATATTTATAGCGCTCGGATTACTAATATTTCCAGAAGTTCTACTTTTCCTCCTAACAATCCTCTAACAATAATAGTTCTTACTAAAAACATACTATAAACTTCTCTCAACCTGAAATCAAAAACGTGTCATTCGCAAATTGTATCACTAACCAGTCGGGAAAACCAAAGGATAGGGAATAGGCGCATTCAATGTTTTGGAGTCTGTCGTTCTGGTTTTGGCACGGAGTGCAAAGTCTCAAAAGGAAGCGACCGGGAATGTCGAATAGGAAGGAAAAGGGCATGAAAACTCGATCATTTGAAATGGCTTAATCAATTTTGCTACTGTAAGAGTCTTCAAAAACAAGTACTAATAATAGAACACATTGAGCGTGTTAGTCATTAAAAAAGACGAATTTACTTTTATTCTAAATATGGGATATGTGTTTGGTATTTGTGCAAATGTGAATGGTATTGAAAAATAAAGTTTTTATTGAGCGATAGAGAATGAAATATTATTTGGTCATAATGGCATCATATAGAAAATGATAAGATCACGCGCTGAAAACGTTTTGAAAATTCTGAAAGAAATCTGATTAATTAACAATAGTCTCAAAATTATCAGTGGGAAACATTAATCACTTCGAAATTTTAAGTGGAAATATTGAAAAGTTCGGAAGTGAAGAATTTTATTGATTAATGATATTTTATAACTGACAAACGAAACATGGTTTCTGATTTCCAACAATTATTTGATCAGCGTCGTGATATCCTTTTTGAAATTTCAAATAATGAACATATCAAAGAGTCTAAAAGGAACAAAATAATTTCATCCTCCATAACTAGGTTTGTTTTTTTGAATATTAGGAAAACAAAAAATTTTCAGATGCTCGCTTCTTGTTAATACTGTTTGAGTACCACAAGTTTATTACAAATTTTTCGCTTTTTTTCGAAATATTTTCGATTAGGTTCTAAGTTCCACAAATTTATCTTATGAATAACAGAAAATTACAAAATTACGAATTATACGTTTAGCGCTAATCACTACTAGTAGTCGATGATAGTTCAGCAATATAATAATCGAATGAATAACATCATAAAGTCAAGATCAAATACTAAACAGTTGACGATAATTTTGATACTTTCAACATTTCACTCATTGCCAGAAATCTCTTTGAACATTCCTTTTTTCCAAAGAACTTAAACAATTCTACGATTGGTGGTCCGCTTTTGCAGTCGATTAGCGCTAAACGTATAATTCGAAATATTTGGGCATATTTGATGCCATGTTTAGAAGCTAATGTTTTTATATTATCCATATTCCAATCATCGCAATTTATGATATCATGAAGAATAGACGATACCGTAAGTGCATCAAATTCAGAAAGCATTTTTTCCGGACTAGTTGACTGTAGAAAGTAATACTTAAAATCACTATTAGTTAATTGATCCAAATAACATAGTTTCTGATCTGTTCGTTTAAACAAATCAAGTACTTTCCTGATATAATCGGGATCAGTAATTATTTCGGCGGCAGCTTCTGGAAATGTCCTCTGAAGACGTCTCATAATTTCCGGCACTAATTGTTTATCAGTATCAGCATACTGCATAGCTTTATGACCACATGCGTCAAGAACCAGTTGATCCAACTAAAAATGGTGAAACTGGAATTATTTAAATTGTTTGAAAGAATTGCCCATAACACAATATTGAATTGTTAGGCTTATATTTTGGAAAACACATTAATCAAAGTCATTAACTCCATCAAAACATAAATATGTAACATTCGTATGGCATTATGATCAGATGCGTAGAGAAGCAATTGATTCAACTAAAAATATTAAAAATCAGAATTATAATTCTAATTATAATGCTATATAGAATGTTGCTGAACATACCATTATATTTCGCTTGCCAATTAAAGAAACATCAAATTTTTTTATCATCTCCTCCAATGTGTAGAGCTTTGACGCATCGAAGTCTCGAATACCACTTCCATTTCGACACAGATAATTCAACACCGCAATTGGTAAGTATCCTTTATCAATATCATAAAATTCCACAAAAGCATCCTAAACATGTTTGATAAGAATATTAACATTTCAATATTAAATCTTTATTTCCAATGAAATGTAATTTAAACTAGAAAAATTAAAGCTATAAATGAACCTTGTCACGTTTTGAAAGTTTCCTGTTGCTACTTCTTACCAATAATGGAAGATGAATCCACAAAGGAGACGACCACCCAAAAGCTCTATAATTAAAAATTCAAATTAAATCAAGGGAAATTTTTTTTACGTTAGAAATTCCAACATAGCAATAAATCGATTTTTTTACATATTTATTCATCTGTTTGAGATATGTGGTACTTCTTACAATCATATATTGAGTCAATAAATGGTCTTTATATTTTGTAGCTACCTAAATTATAAATCGGATTTAATTAATCTTTCCCTATTGCTAAATCATATAAGTTTTCATTTATCATAACTGATTACTTACTGATACAGTTGTATATGCTTTGCAACAGATGTAAGCCATTCAGAACCACGTATCACATGACTGATTCGCATTTGATGATCATCAACAACATTTGCCAAATGGTAAGTTGGAAATGAGTCAGTCTTCATCAGTACGAAATCTCCTTCACTGCTTTTTTGTACTATTTCACCGAAAATTTGGTCCTTGAAATCATTAAGAAAAAAAGAACTAAACATACAGAAAACAACAAAAAACAATTTAGGATATGAAAAAGTTATGTCTGAAAAATTATTTCTAAAAAATTTCAAAAAAGTAAATAATCATTACCTTGAAAAATATTTCCTTTTCTTCTAACTTGAATCTGACAGTATAATTTTCACCATTTTCCAACCTCTTCTTTATTTCCTCTCTAGTCAATCCACGGCAATAATTATCATATTTGGGCACTTCATGACGTCTAGCTGCTTCCCGACGTAACATATCCAAACGCTTAAACATCATAGTAATGTAGCCATGAAATTTGGAAATCTTAAAAGAAAAGTTAGTAGTCTTGAAACGAAGAAAACTAAAAGTTTGAGACTGGGAATTTAAAATTAAATCGAAATTCCGCAGAAAAAAAAAATTAATCATCGGATATATTTTTTAACAAAACATAAGTGCTAAAATTTCCAACTTTTCGCCAAAAGCTGATGGAACAAAAGGAAAAGAGTTAAAAAAATAAACACTTTTCATATGCTTTTTATACTGTTAGTTTTAACGCATGATGTGAAACATTCGGGAAAAAAACAGAATTTGATGATTGAAGCAACTTCAATTCCTAAATTATTCAAAAAAATTTCAGTTTGCAACTAGTCGACTGAATTATTTACTTCTTCCGTACAAAAGCATCGATATGCGTATCGAGTATCAATAAGTTGCTCAACAGCATCTCGGTAAATTTCTTTTCTTTGAGATTGCACATATGGTCCGAATTTCCCACTGCTAGATGGACCTTCATCCCGAAAAAGATTGTATCGATCTAATGTTGCTTCTATCTGAATGAAAAATTTATATGTTTCACTCATTTAAATATTTAGTTTTAATATTACTGAAGATTCAGTAAAAATTAAATAAATTAATTTGGAAAAAAAGGGAATTACAAAAAAATTTTTTTTAAAGAAAGAACTGCGAGAAATCAGAAACTTCAAAAAAGAAGTACAATCTCTTAAAAATATATAGTTCAGTAATTTTTCAACGCAATCAAAACTTTACTTTTCTTTATCAATCAATGAACTAAACTTTTAATGCATTTTATCAATGCTATGAAAAATATTAAGAGAGTTATTTTTGATTTTGATACAGTAACATACATGCCTGCTCCACAGCACCAGATACCAAACGTTGTTGATCAGTGTCTTCGATTCGGAGAATAAATTTGCCTCCTTGCGACCGAGCAAACAAAAAGTTGTAAAGTGCAGTTCTCAGGCCACCCAGATGTAAATTACCGGTTGGTGAAGGAGCAAAACGCACACGAATTTCATCATGGATTTGTTTATTGCAAAAATGCATTGTACAATAGACCGATTGAAGAAAGCGTGGTGAAGTTTTCCACATTGTTAATCAATATCTTCAATATTGCTCACAAATGATTTATATTTTCAGGCCATATTTCCTCTACCTGAAATGTATTTAAAAAATACAAAAGACTTCTCAGGCTTATCAAGGAAAATAAGCATTATCGTAACACTGCAAATCTAGTTGATGAAAAACACAAATAATAAGTTAATGCTATTCGAAACCGAGCATCAAAGTGACAAGAGTTTCAAAAATTTCAGACCGAGAATCAAATCTTTGAAACCTATTTACATAGCTGATGCATTCGCAATAAAATTTCAGAAGCACGATCCCTATTCATAGCAACTTATTATCTAATATTATACTGAATGGATAATAATCATTATTGACATCCTCTAGATATTACCATTTATTAATATTATATCGAATTTATTTTAGCTTATCTAATCTGAATTATGTATGAAAGAGAATCTGATTTTAAAGCGTTCTCTTACTCTCACTTCATCACAAAACAAAAGATCATGCAGAAATAAGTTGCTGTTTTTATCACTTTCGTATTTCATCAGATAATTTAAATCATTCACTAGGAACAAATAAAAACAGAGCTATGATGTACATATATAAACAAATACAATCACTATAAAAAAATTCCTTGCGGTACTTTTATAGAGAAATGAATTTCATACATAAATTAAAATGTGAAAGAATGAAAAATTTAGTATTTCATGAATTACTGGATCAAATATCTAACAAGAAGCAGACTTAGTAGCGTGTGAATATTTATAATTTGCGAAATTAAGTAGAACAATTGGCCGAAAAATCAAGGAACTGATAGTATCACTAGAAAAATGATTCATCAAACATTTCAAAGATTATGTCAAAATAGTTTTACTTTAAATTATTATCTAAGCCAACTTGGGCGCTGCAATGCTAATGAGAGGAGTTTATGATGTTGAAACATAAATGAAAATATAGAGAAATATTTCATTCACTATGATAGTGCAGTGACATCATAATTTAAATGTTTCAACAAACGAACAAACTTTTAAACTGATGAAATGAATCGCAGAAGATTACACTCAAACTTTGAATTACGTGATGAATTACACGAACTTTAAATCCCGTGTGGATGCAACAATGTGATTAAAATGATATGCGAATAAAATTTCTATGTTATTCGCACATAAATTAATTGATAACAAAGGCAGTATTAAATTTTAAGCTAGAATGAGTTAAAATGGATGAAAAATACATGATTTACACAAAAACATTATCCTCCCATTTCATTTGATCAATTAAAATCTGATTCGGATATATTCAATCGTTTTCGATGAGCCTTTACCTCATCAGTGAGTGCGCCAAGATCTTCATAGCTCGAATCTAAGTAACAATCCCGCAACCATCTATATTCACTTTTTTCGTTTTCTGTAACAAAAAATAAATGTGAGAAGTATTTTGTACAATAAAAAAAAAGAAAGATAACTAAATCGTTACTGTTAATGAAATCCATTTCAAATCTGCCTGTTTATTAATATAAACAAAACTACTGTATGATATTAATTCATGCTTCAATACAAAAAAGTACACTATTTCGGCAAAAAATTTAAGCGATAAGAAATTTACATCGATGATCTATGATTTGCAGATAAAACCATATAACTAACCGTAAATGTCTTTACCCACCATACTGACATCCAAACGCATGCAAAGGTACCAATAGCCTGAATTTCATTTTATTATCTCAGCATCAAAGAAAATTAGATACTGGAATTCGTCATATATAGCAGTTCTAAATTATTAGAAGTGTTCGACATAAATGATTGAAACAAACCATGAAACAAATCCATGAAGCGATAAACGTTAGTTTAATACGAGGAAGCTGTGATCGCCCAAACTTAATGCAAATCGATGCTTCTAAGGTACAAATAGCCACATATACCCACATCTGCATGCCCATACGCTTGATACGCGGATTGGTGGAGAATAAATAAAACTGCCTTATCGTTGGAGCTGATATGGAAGCGATTAAAACGAGCCTTGCAGTCACTAACGGATGGGATGTGTCCACCGCAAATATGTGTTTCAGAAAAAAGGTATTTAACTCGGATATCTGAAAATCAAATCCTACTGAAAAAAGTTTCAGCGACAGATTAACAAAAGTTCATTATTTTCATCATAAAATGGAACATACCAGCCATATTAAGACGAATGCATAAATTACCAATGTTCTTCTCAGAGCACAGTTATTATACCAGTCCACTTTCATCCAACTTTCAGGAGTAAACTGAAGCACAGCCCGTTTGAATTTACCACGTGTTGTTTTAATATCTCTAAAAAATTAAAATAATCTAAATCTAGTCAATTATTTAGAAGTAAATGCCAAAGATATTGCTAGAATTTCTTAACAAAAGATATTACTAGGATTTTTTAACCATACTTTCTAATTCAGCATACAGATATTACACTTCAAGCTGGGAATCAAATGTAATAGGTTACTTAATACTTTCCCAGTGAAATTGTCGCATCTCAAAAAAGCGTGATAGCCATATGCCAAACCATATTCCCAATCCATTACACAGCAAAATATCTAGAATAATCGCATCCCACCAACATTCTTGAAAGTTTGGTAATAAATGAGCAAATAACACCTAAATTAAATGATTCAAATTAATCTTACTAATTAAAAACTTAGAAAATTGAACTGCAGAAAATCGCATTAAAGTGACAAAAATAACTCAGTTTTAAAATTAAATTAAGATAAACCAATTATTGTTTGGGACAAAAAAATATAAACACCTCGGTTAATTCCCATGCGATACTAATATACCAACATATGATATAATGACGTATGAGCATGGCTTTCATTGCCCAGCCAGCAAAATGGCCAAACGCAAATATATCGACATAGCTCCATAATCGCGCTAATGTAATATCGGAACAGTTAACAGCATAAGCCTGAATAGAAATTGGATGTTATAAATCATTCGTCCATTGACATATCTGTGATGAAGAATAATATTTTTTTAAATATCATGACATTTTGTTATGCATACACAAGTGTTAATGCAGTAGAAGCGCAATTTTTAATGAAAAGTTATTTTAACCAATTTTCAATCAAGAAAAAATTAAATACAATCAATAATAAAAGAAAACTTACTTTCTCATCCAATTTTTCCTTACTTAGACCTTGTGGATCAAGCCATTTCAGCACATCTTTTATATCACGAAAGTTTTGAAATAACGCAAACTGAAGCATCAGTATATATAAGACACTCATACCAAAAACAATGCGCCATAGAACCGGATGTGGACGGATAAATGGACCTAAAATTTCCCACAAAAAAAACTGTTGATGGTTATAATAAATAAAAAGAAAAAATAAGTTTACCGTTTGGAAATGTGAGACTACTGACAACGAGAAATAAAACAACTGCAGCAGTAATACCGGCGTAAGCATTATTTCCTGAACTGTTATCATTCCTGAAATATTCACTGTCCTTCACTTCTACAATCCTTAAAATATTGGCAGACTTTCTTGTACTAATCATTACACTGAGGCAGATTTCGAAAATTAATAATTCAGAAACAGTTCAGGAACTGAGAGAACAATTATGATCATTGAATAAAATAGGATAGGCAAATAAAAGAAATGAAAAATAAACAAATGAGCAAAATATAATGTATTAATAACTTGAATGAATTTGTTGAAGAAATAATTTGCAATAACGAAAGATGAGTGAAATAGCACATTACCTACTAAATGCAGGAATAACAAGCAATGCACAAATGATAACAAGTACAGTAACTGTACGGGGCTTATAAAAAAAATCCAAAGTAACGTCGTTTACAACACGCTCATTGATAAGCCGATAATATATACGATCCAGCTCATGTACTGTATATTTCTGGTGTTCTTTAGTGCTGAAAATAATTATACAATATGAATTATGTAATACGAAGTAAATATTATTTAAATTTAAGTACCCAGGTTCTTTACATATCCAAATTTACATCAAAAATAAAAAGTTTGTATATTTTTGGTTAATTTAAAATAATGCAGAAATATTTAAATTAATTCATCGATAGCACATTAGTGAACTCAGGAACTCAGGGGAAACATTAACGATCACAATTAACACCGAAATGTAATAATTATGTTGCTTCTCATTGATTTAAATAACTGAACTGATTAAATAACGCAACTGATGATCTGATAAACTTCCAATCTAAGATATAATTCTAAACGTGGATAACAATGATAATGTAGCACATACAAAATAGAGATAAGAAGTTTCAAATAAATTTAAAGTAAAATAAATAAAATTGAAAAATAAAGTAAGTAAAAATAGGATTGTTATTAATAAGCAAAAATGTTATATATGAAGTAAAATGTTATGTATGAAGTTACTTCATGCCTATTTCCACTAATACTTCTGGCTTAATTGTAACAAATATGAAATATCATAAATAGATCACTGATATATATTAAATATATTAATATGTACACTAAATATATACATAATGATTGCTGCAATAAAAATACTACTAATGGAATAAATGAATTAAAGTGATAACTAAGTCCCTTAATTATAACTAACGTGTTCGCTGTATCACTTCCATTGCCGATATCATCAACATCAGAGAGATGTGAAGAAAGTTTTGGTAAATTCAATAACTTATCATCCGGGAAATAGTCTTTCTCGTCATTGTTTATATGTTGCAACAGAAGAAAAGACCTATGCAAGGTCTTATCACCTTCACTTTTCAACCGTTTTCGCCGCATCATCCTTAACACATCACCAACACTGCATAATAGAACAGATGGATCGACTTTCTGGAAAAAGATACGAACTTTCCAGTTATTTAAACGGATCAAAAAGCAGCACAAAATTTTCTTTAGGAAATGGGGCAGAAGGATGTAGAAGTGACAAATGAAATAATAAAAATGAAATTTAAAGAACAAAATGACAAATAATCTCTCGATTAAGAATTTTAAATAAAAAAAAAGGAATGGAATTAAAGATAGGTGTAATGAGGAAATTCTTAGAGCAAACTCCGAAAGTCATTCCATACACTCGACTATCAAAAACCGGTAGTTATGGGAAGAAAAATCAATCTTAAATTTTGGGCGAGCAAAAACCAGAAGACTCATAATGAAAATTGAGGATAGGAAGGAAATAAAAAAATGAAGAAAAAAAATATAAAGTCTACAAATAGAAACACAAACTATGATTTCTCAACAAAAAAGGAAATGAAAAATGAAACTTACCTTCTTGTTAACAAAATAAAGTTCTCTTCATGCAGTAACATTAAAATATTAACGCAACAATCTTCCAGTCATGATATTTCATAATTTATTTCAGTTGTGCCACCAAGTAGGCAGAAAATCCGTTTTACCGTTTAAATGCCAGTGTTATTGTTACTGTTATTGCTGCTGCTGCCGCTATTGCGCAAGAATAAATTTCGAATTTTCATGTTGGTAAGATGATTGCCTTTCATCAATTTTGGGACGTGAATTTTCCATTTCTATGTGATTATTTGCAATTCAAGTTCATTACTGAATCCAATTTTAATATTTTAATATAAAATAAACTAGTTAAAAATGATGAATAGTGCCATCATGATATTATCTAATGATTATATCCTTCCTTATCATCTTCATCATTGTTTATTATCATAATTATTAGTTATGACAAAATATATTGATAAAATACATTGATGGATTTACTTATTAAAATCATAATAAACCAAATTGTCTTTGTTGTAATATTGTGGCTTATAATGGTACTTTCGATATATCGTATGTTTATCTCTGTTTCAAAATTATGAAATTCATATTTTCAAAAGAATTCATAACTAAATTTAATTTGTGAATAATTGAGAAATTTTACAAAGTTGTCTTGTGACATTGGAGGATATTCAAAATGTTTATTTAAAAGTTCTCTGTAATTCTTATTTTCGACCGAATTGTTTCTTCTGCTACAAAAACAATGATACCAAATTATATAAAGATAAATATATAATTTAAAAAATTCGAAATGAGTCCAGGAGCAAATGCAATTTGTCCGATTCTGCGGATAATATGAAATGGAATGGTTTTAAATTTTTCAAATGTTGGCAATTCCAAATAAAACATTTTGCTACTAGATGAAACTATTGATTATGATGATAAGTTTTATCAATTAAACATATTAAGCGAGAAATAAATTTTCTGCTAAATGATTTAATCCCATGATTAATAATTATGATAAGCATTATCTATTGCAGTGTTTATTTAAATTTTGAAAAATTAAATTTGTTATTAAATAATACATAAGGAAACAAATATGACAACGTCTTCAACAACGGGAATAATTTAAACAGGATCAGAAACATGTGGCAACTCGACTAAAAATATTTGATGATGAAACTGAGAAATAATCAAAACAGTGATAAGAAATTAATTATGTATTTATCTAATAATTATGAAATATAGGATTTTGCAAAAGTCAATCGAGATTTATTTTCTAATCTTTCTAAGAATTCATCTTATTTATGCTTGAGAATCTGTGCTAGTCATTCAGACTTTTTTGAACTGAATTTATTTATTTCGATACATATTAGGTCTCTTTCAATTCGAACAAAGAAAATTCCTTAATTCATATTTCATTATCTAACTAATCTTAACAACCATTTTTGTGCAAATTTTCTAAGCTGAAGTCCGAATACTTATTTGACTACTTATTTGACTACATATTACTAATAAATTAATTCGCAATAGTTATCAAAATGTTAAGAAATTATCTTCGATGAGTTCATTATCATTTAAATCAAAAATTTTTTGAAATTGATAATTCTGAAAATTACAATTTTTTTAGAATGCAATCTGATATAGAAAATGCTTATTAATTGAAGCTTTTTTACATTGCGATCTTGATTTATCACTATACCACGCAAGTTTTTCAATTTTGATAAGCTCTTATGCGAATGCAGTCAGTTCGATTTTCTTCTGCAAATTATTCATTTTCCTTCTTCGCTTTTCTCACTGCAAACATAAAAATAAATATTTTCAACTTAATTTCGTAAAGTGATGATTTAGCAGTACGGAATTGAATGGAAGCAGAAGCAAAAAAGTGCAGGAAAATAAATGAGAAAAGTTTTTACGATAGCATGATGATGATCTTAAAAGATCAGTAGATGATCATTATTGATTGATTAACAAAGATACTACTAACAGAAAATATTAAAATGAGGAAAATTAGCGCTATTCGGAGAAATAGGTCAACTAAACAAGCAAATACAACAAATAATGCAATATGTTAAGTTTTTGATTATCTCCGATTCGAATAGTGGTAATTAGTAGCAATATCAACGATCCTGGTGTCAGCAATCTGAAACAGTTCATGATTTACTGTTAGTTTTTCCATCGGGTCAACAAAAACAATCTTCTTCATAACTGACCGTATCGACAAACGTTTCAGCAGTTTTTTATTTTTTAAATAAGTTCGAATTAAATTTAAAGGAATCTCTACTTTATGTCAACTTACTATTGTCAAAGCAATAAAATCAATTTTATCTAAAAAAGATTTAGAGTCAATTTTCATCAATATTAGAGGTTAAATGATCTTGAATTTTTGAATTGCCTCGCAAAGAAATTGTTGTAAATGAAATGTGTAGCTCTAATATAGAAAAATAAGAAAACTTTCAAAGTATTCTTTTAACTGACCGATATGGCATGATTATATCTTAATATAATGTCGCAAATAAATTGCGAAAATGTTCTGTAATAAAAGAAAATATGAGGATTCATATCTGAATATATTAAAGATGTATTAATTTGCAGATCAAGATGTTGTAAATCATAATAGTTATCATGTTTATGTTCTCCAGATAAAAATGATAATTTTGGTGTCCTCAGAACTAATCTCGAAATGGTGCGAAGGACCCGTACATTAACATCATTTTCGGCAAATGGAGTCGCCGAGCTCAGTAGGATGGATAATATCGAAGGTATGTTGAGTCATGATTTTGTTTCGGTTACTAATCTGTCTTGCTGAAATCTTAATCGTTAAGCTCATTATTATTTTATAGTAACTTGTTGTACTAAAGGTTTAAGTACCCAAATTTGAGATTTAGAACTTTGTTTTTGGCAATGTTGGGAACTTAACTGGAAATAAAGAAATTTGCAACTCTGTTTTCCTGTTACAACACAAAGGAAAAAAATTTCATTATATATAATCCAAATTTTCGAATCGATACACGATGCAAATTAATCGATCAATATCTTACAATAGCTTCGTTAAATACCATAAGCGAATAAAGGTTTCTTAAGACGATTTGTTGCATTCAGATGTCCGTGTAATATTGAGATTCTATAATTCCAAGTTTCAATAAGAATCGTTGGTTGTTTACTCCGTGTTTCTCGCTTCTATTTGTGCTCCTTTATTTGATGCTCAGGAGTCTTTCGTCGCTGGAATTACTAAAATTTTATGGAGGTTTTAGGGATAGTACGAAATGTGTTAAATAGAAATACAGATCAGGGATTGATGAGAATATGATGACGGGTTGAGAATTGGAATGATGTATGAAAATAACAGATTGAAGAAATTCAAAGTGGATGGAAAAAATGTGTTAATAATTTGTATGATGAGTGATCGAATTGGTGAGCGTAAGAATTATGCATTAATTTTCAACAATTTCATTATGCATTAATTTTCAACAATCGATTGATGAGCATAAGGATTATGCATTAATTTCAGGATACATCTAATGTTTACAAATTATCATTGCATTTAAGAAAAATGAATCCCTTGACAAATATCCAAAAACAGAATAAAATCAGTGAACGAGAATTGTTACTTGGATTTACCGGAAGCAGCAGCAAAAGTTGGCATCAGAAATATTCTGACTCTGCATGGATTTATGTTGGTGGTTTACCATATGATCTCAATGAAGGTGATGTTATTGCCGTTTTTTCGCAGTAAGTTTATTTACAAGGCTTTTTCTTAATGTGAATTATGCAAAAAGTATTTATTACAAAACTTAATGAACTACTCTAGAGTTTTTATAACTATTGCAGTTGTTGTCCTTGTGCGTTGGTAGTTATTGTCTATGTTGTGCCAATGTTCAAGTGTCAGAATAGTTTTAAATCAACTTTCTAAATTTAAATCAGTACACTATCAATTATTACTTTGCAAGAAAAGCAGCTTATTATCTTTCTATCAATACATGATCTTTACCAATACCATTATTCCATGGAAATTGAATGAGATTTTTCACAGAAAGTCTTTATAGTTCTTCTTGAATGTATGACAATTAGATGGAAGTAAAATGGTTTAAATTATTTGTATAAAAATGAGATTGGTATTTGACTCTATTCTATATAATCAGAATTTCATTACATTTTGGAATTCTTCATATTTATTTTCCGATTTTTCCAGTTAATCATGCCTTCTTTCTATTTGGTCTTGTAGAGTGACACATTTCATTTATTGTGATTTTCGTCTTTGCAAAAATTATTATTATATATTAATGAGACTATTATCTTATGTTGGAGGGGCTATTATAATTATTTTTTCAATCATCTCTCTTTCTTTTGTGATGCAATTAAACGGTATGATAAATATATGGTAAGACACAAATATTTTTCAGATATGGCGAAATCGTGAACATCAATTTGATTCGGGATACTAAGACCGGGAAATCGCGAGGTTTCGCATTTGTTTGTTATGAGGATCAACGATCAACTGTTTTAGCTGTTGATAATTTTAATGGAATCAAGGTTTGTTATAAAAATTATTACTTTAAAAATTAGTTTTCTGTTATTAATCGAACGTAACACTACATATGTATAAGTGCTATATCCCAAGATTTATTTGTAGTTATTGAAGCGAATTATACGTGTAGATCATGTAGAAAAATATAAAGTTCCAAAATATCGTGAGAATATCGATGAAGAAACGCGACGAATTTGGGAAGATGGTTGCGCTCCGAAACCAACTGCTGTAGTTCAAGGTTTATGAATTCATTTATAGCTGGGAGAAATATGTTTTTCTTTTCAAATAAGAATTAGCATGCTAAATTTACAACTTTATCTGAATATTGAAAATTGAAATCTAATTGTTCATTGAATAGATGAAGTGGAAGATGTAAACCCAGTTGAGGTGCTGAAGAGAAAGGGAGCAGTTGATGAAGTTGGTTTTCTCTTTCTTTTTTTTTCTATTAAAATACTATTAGCTATAAAAGTATGAAGAAAAATGCACTATTTATGATTTCATTTTATGTTTTGTATAAGAATGTGTATTGTTTATGGATATTTCCTTCCTATATATAAAGATAGGATAATTCATTGGAATATTAGCGTTAAAAATATATATGGTACTTATGCACACTCATAATGAATTCTAACATCATCATGTTAATCTTTTGTATTTTTTTTTTAGCATTATGTTAATCTTTTGTGTTTTGTTTTATTGATATTGTCATTTCACAATGATCATTTTTCCCCAATTGCTTGCATATTCTGCAGGATGGTGTCTTGAAAATGGATAAAGCTTTGGAAAAGAAACTAAAAAAAAAAAAGGACGATTAAAGAAAGAAGCAAAGAAAGCTAAAAAAGAGGAAAACGACGCAAGCGTAAACTTGAAAAAGAACAATTAGAGCTAGATAAAAGGATTGAAGATAATGAATCTTGGAAGAAACAGAAAAAATTAATTGATTTAGGGCCGGTTAAGGTAATGCTTTTATCAAATATAATTTTACAATCTTTTATTTCAAATTTTCTAACGGTTGCTTTACTTTTTGTGCTTAATTGGTTTGTTCATTTATTTTTTTTTGTCACTTTCTAAGTATTTGATTATTTTATTTAATATAATAAAAACGAATTGAATTTTTTCCTATTTATATCATTCTATGGAAAAATTTATGAACCCAAGTTATGAATCTTTTCCTGTTTATCACTCATCAATCGTTTTATCTAGCTTTTTCGAATCTCGTATTTTCAGGATGAAGAAATCTATGGTGGTAATGAACATTTCAATTTCGGAAAACCAAGGAAAGAAATTCCACCTCCTCCGGCACACAATCCCAGGCCTGATTTTGAAAAAGCTGATTGGCGTGATATAGAAATGTGGAAAGTAATACGTGAAAAGGAAAAGCAAGAGAAAGGAGAAAAAGAAACTAATTGGAAGGAAGAAGAACATTATCTACCTTCCAGGTTTCGAAAAGAGTGATTATTGTGCCAGATCTTTTACTGATCTCATTTGTGTAATGTTTTAGTTTTAGAATGTTTTTATGTCTTTAAATGGCTGTATTTATGTCTAAAATAGAAAATAAAAAGCTTCTTGTTTCAATATCTTTTATTCTAAAAAATTCAATCATTCAATTTTAAAATTTTTCATGTCTTTGGAAAATCAGAGCAAGCATATATTGTTTTGCAGATTTCTTTCGATCTGATAATACGGTTCTTTCATCAATTAGATTAGATTTAGTGGTGTGTTTTTAACGTTTTACTTGATCGCCCCAAAATTTCTTATCATTGCAAAGTAAGCCGTATGTTTAAATTTTAATTGGTTATTAAGAGACAAAGTAATTTCTAAATTTTTCTCTTATAGTTATGAAACTATAATAGATCGGAAAGGACCATCAAAATTAAAAAAAGCAGAGAGGCTTGCTCCAAAGGGGTATTAAAAAATTAAATATTATATATTAAAAGTTTTATATCGCTCTACTTTCGTATCGTCATAGTGACCCGATAATATTCAATTAATTTAATTGATTAATTCAATTATTACAAAAAAGCGATGGTCTTCTTGGTATTGTAATTATCAGCAACTGAATTCATTTTTGTGTTTCAGCCTTAATAATGTGTTCAATACAAACATGTTCTTCAATTAAAAATCTTCGACCATGCATTTTATACTTCAACATTATCATTTACCGAAAGGATTAAAGCATTTTTAATTGCAGACGTATTGTGATTTTTTTGAGATATCAGAATGTCTATCAAAACTTTTTCGAATGTTAAAGACTACAAATATTCTTGGAAAATTCTTGTTGATCAAGTCTCCTCCCTTTTTTTATTTTCAGAAATTTATACAATTATTTGTCTAATTTTTTTTAATAATTTCTTTTGGATACAAATGGTTTTCAGATTTTATGTTACATAAAAATATCAATTTCTCATAAATATCATTTGATCACAATCGACATATCAGCATAGTTGAAAAGGAAGGGATATTTTAAACCTTGTAATCTTTCAAATGTTTTCGTTATATGAAATTTTCCTCAAGATTAGAGTATCAATCAATTTTAACTAAGAAATTTGTCAATGTTTGAAAAATAATTTCGAAGACAATAATACGAAAGTATTTTTAATGCTTTCTAATCAGTAATGGAATGTACAGTGTAATAGGGATGAATGAAATAAGTATCATTTATCATTTCAAATATCAGCCGGCAACATATTTCGGAGGTAAGTTTGCTCTCCGCAAAGTCTGACTAGTAATTGCTTCCTTTTTTCCGTTCATTTTTATTCTGTCTACTCATCCGTCATCCATTACTAAGAAAATACCATTTGAAACAATCGTTTGAAGTGTATAAAAAATGAGAGGCATTTTTTTGATATGATGATGAACGATAATTCTTTACGGAGATTTCGAGACGACAATACCTTGAATTAAGTAGGAAGAAAAACTGCCAAAAATGCCTTAGACCATTTATTACTTTTCTGCAGATTTTTTTTCAATATTTCATATTTGTAATTTAATTATTATTGTATTCATTTATAGGTATTTCATTCATATAAAGCATAATTTTTAAAAATTGAAATTATAAAAATTTCAGACAGAAAGAATGACATTTAAATGATGTCGAGAAAAATTGCGAATTAATTAATGCTCGAAAAAGATTTCTATTTGAGAAAGATTTTATAGAAATAATAGCTGAAGGAATAATTAAGCTTTTAATCTTCATGGAAATAAATATCTTTCATTCATTCAGAAAGATGAAAAGCTTAATTTAAGCGATGGGTATAATTTGTCTACCCTATAATTTGGCATAACAATTTTTAATGCATGGTGTGCATTGTTTTCTATATCTTTGATTATTATAAACATATGCAAAAGATTAATTTTTTTCAGATTCACGTTTCGCCGTAAAATTTTTGAAGTAAACTTTTCCGAGCATACGAGTGAATCATGGTTTATTTCCGGGATAGCCGAGAGAAGAGAAACCAACAAAACCTCATTTCCAGATGTTAGAAATGTAAAAGAATGCAACAAATTTCCTCTTTTACAAAACTTATGAGTAGTGAAAAAAATCTCGACGACATTCCTGAACATTGAATTCTAATTAACAAACCATTTCATGCAAGAAAAAAAAAACGATAGAATAGTTCAATTGTTCGAATATTTTTCTTATTTCTTGTGTTTGGCTTAACATCCATCGTTTGTTTTTTGTCTGAAATTTGATGATGAGTGTTTGAAAGCAACAGATGCTAAAATTCTTGAAGAAATGAAGTGCAAAACTTCGAGATCTTCAACAATACGTCCATAACAATTAATCATAATCTAATGTGTTTGGTATTTCAAATTTAAATGTCACACAAAAGTACTGTAAAATTTTGTTTGTTTATATATTATATATATTATTTTGATTTTTGTTAAATTAATTGAAAAATGAAATTTAATTTCTTTTATATTGCACATGTTTTATTTACTTTAATCAATTGATAAAATTGAAATGTTTTGTAAAATCGATAAAAGAACTCTATAAATAGGAATTCGAAATTTTGGAATTTTAAATCAAAAAGTCTAAAGGGTTTAATAGAATATAAGAAATAAATAACATATTAAAAGACAATTACAATTCTTGTTGCGGTGGTGCTATTAACTCAGAAACAATAATGATTCTGACTGATTAATTAATAAGTCTTCATCGATGAATGGCAATTATAATATGTTGAAATAAGTAAGAAGTAAAGTAGCTAGCTTTTTCGAGATTTTTCTAGAATTTCTCAGTTCTTTTAGAATTTTTAAATGATTTCTTTCATATTTAATTCTTATCTTTGAATAACAACTTTTTTCTTCGTTGCAAAACGACTGGAAAACAAGGAAAAAGTTTACTATATATTAGCAATGAAATTAAATGGTTTGAGGAAAAGGAAGGGGAAAAAATAAGTTTCACTGCTAAAGTTGTAAAAATTCTTGGAAAAATAGAAGGTCGTGAAGGAAAAGAGCCTTGCCGCCGACTTAATCAATTATCCAATGGCTTTGGTTTTCGATTTAAAAGTACAATTAGCCGATTTACTGAACCACCTTCTCTAGTTTCTAACTCCCGGAAATGTGTGAATATTTGCAGAATTTCTCACAGGAAAAAATTAATGTGACTGACGATAAAAAAGATTTTGCAATAAAATTATTTTAAATTTAAAAATTTGTCTTCCATATGTATTTTCGCTGACATTTGATCATCGTAATGAAAGATAATATTTTCAATTTTCCTTGAATTTAATAAATTTTAACTTTAAATAAAAAGACATCAATGCGAATGATACATTAAATTAGGATAAACTAATTGTTGATAAATATGAAGTTATTGAAATTTTCATTAACCAACATAAAAATCATTTATTGTGTATATCAGATTGATTTCGAGAAATCAAATTAACGGATCAGAATTGTTTATTAGTAAAAACTATCTCAAAAAGAATGATAGTTTCCTTTCTTTTATTTCTTTAAACAAACATTTTACTTCTAAATAAATTTATTTCTAAAAAAATATAGAAATTACAGGATATTTAATTAATTTAAATTTCCATTTAACAAAATGAGCGATTAAATTTTTGATACTTACAACAAATCATAATAACGTGCAATCAATAATCTCATTTCAGTTAATCCATTAATCAGTTTTCATAAGATAATCATCAATAACTAGATATTTCAATATGTTGTATTACTAGATGGATACTATTCTCAAATTTCAGGCATTCGATTAATTCATATCACCTGTCCTTGCAAACTATCAAAAACTAAAGAATGTATAGAATGAAAAAGTGTTTGTCTCTGAAGAAAGCATAGATAAACAAAAGTTAAATGGTTTGCTGAAAGTATTCTTGAGATCGTATACTTTTTCACAACAAAATTTGAAGTCTTTATCAGTTCATTTATAACTCTTAGCAAATTCAGTATATATATATCATGTGACAATGATCGCGTTAACAAGAATAATGCTATCATCACGATGAAACGATGCTTATGACGATTTACTCAAATTGAATATATTGGATTGTCTAGTTGATAACTAATATTTAACATTAGGTATATCAAATTTTTGAAGAAGCAAAATCGAAGGTCAGAAATGATTAAACTTTAATAATGCCTAGCATATCGTCATTTCTAAATTTCAAGCAATTCAATATTTTTGTTTTAACATAAATTGAAGCTTTGGAAATTAAAAACGAAGATATAAAATTGGAAAAAATTTTTAGAAAATTTTATGAAAAAAATAAATGCATCAAAAATAATAAGTTGAAAGAAAGCTTAAAAAAAGCATGCAACTGAAAAATTACTAACTTATCTGAAATTCAAAAACAACAATATGCCAAACTTTGCCAGGCTTAAGAAATTATTTTGGCCTTCGGTTTTGATTGTTTGAAAGTTTGATATCTATAGCAAAATATTTATTTCCAACTATTCACTCCACGCTAGGCAGGTATTCATTTTTTAGTTATAATCGTTAATTTGCTCAGGTCAACATCTAAAACTCATTGTCACTTGCTTAATATTTTATTGATTACCACAATTTTCGACACATCTGTTAGCAATATGTTGGTTAAACATAATGGACATGTTTTTAAGATACTGTCAAAAGTTTTTTGTATCTAAATATTTCGAACAAGACGAGTTAGTTATATTTGCTTTCCTGCTTCAGTCATTATATTCTCGACTAAACTAAATACTTTCTATTAGCCTTTGTCGCAATGTGATCTATCACTTCTATAAACTTTAAACCAACTTTTGCTTTTGTTTTGCAAAAAAAATTTTTTTTGAATAATTTTTTTTTGAAAAATTTTTGAATTTTTTTGAATCTTGAAAATTAAATTATTAATGAAATATATAAAAAATATAACTTTCATCGATATTAGTACAAACTTCTACGAAATATCATACCATTATGATATAAAAGATTGATTGGAAGATAAGGGATAATACTTTTATCTATTAAAAGTAAATTGTAAGATACGAAGAATTTATTTAACAGTTGACTGATATGATATCTATAATTCTAATTCTAGACATTGCATGAATCATCCAATTATCATCGAAATTATGATATAAAATCAGTTAAGAAAAGAACTGATATAATAATATTTGTAATTCTACACGCTGCACTAAGTAATAAATTATCATCGAAATCATGATATAAAGGTAGTAAAAAAAAAGTTAAATAAAGGAGACGAAGGATGAATCATAAATTATTAATTATAAGAAAAGCTTGAAAGAATAAACTTCTCCAAATTCATTAAAAAATTAATTAATGAATTAAAAGAACGATATGCTAGTAATTAATATTTATGCACTGTTGTTTATTCCATTTTAAAAGTAATAAATATTCATTGAATATTCATCCTCAAAACGACACTGTTCATATGCAGGTATTCTAAAATTAAGTTCACACCTTAATACAATGTGTAAAAGTTCGAAACATGATGATCAGATTCTAGGCAACTTAAGAAATTAATTTGGAGAGAAAATTCTTTTACCTTCATATTATTTCAGTTCATACAAAACAACATCAGAAACTTACTTGAGAATTTGTTTAGTTGAAGCATAATAAAAAGCAAAAAAATAATAAAATGATTAATGGCAAAGTTTATTTAATGAACCTTAATTTATATAATGAGAAAAATTTTATTTTATTAGCAAATTATTTCAATATGTATATATCTAAAATATTTCAATATTTTATTCCATACATCTAGTATATTTTAATATAAAAACAAACGGTTTTGGGTTTATCAAACTTAATTGATAAATCTTTTTTTCGCACGAAAAAACATTTGCAAGAAATCAGTGTTAAAAAAATTGCTTCATTTTTTAAGTATATTCATTAAAATTGATTTAAAAAATTTAAGATCGTACTGTCTTTAATGAACAACAAGTCAATTTGAGGAATCATCTGACGCCATTTTTATTCACTAGGATAGGCAAAATTTGGTAAGTTCGTTTAATTTCGTATTAAAATATTTTAGATGTACAATTTGAATTATTCACTTTAACCGATAAATTGTTGTTGCTCAATATCATTCGAATACATCATTTTTTTTTAATTTATTAAAATCATTTGATAATTTTTTTAAAATTTCTGTCTGAAATTATTTATTGTGATGACTAGTTCAATCCAGTGATAATAAAGTTTTAGATTTTGAGCTAATGTAAATACACAATCATTTGCAATTTGCCTTTATTCACCAATATTTCTATTAAATTTATTTCATAGATATTGTCACTCAATTCAAATCTAAAATATCATTGTCGAAACTAAAATTTTAAGATCATCTGATATTCAATATAATGTAATTGGATACCGAATGTGACTAAGCATATTCAAATGAATCTTATGTTTTTTTAACCATTCATTTTAATTCAACCGATTGCTCAGATTGCCAAACAAACAAAAATCGCTTATAATTGATTAATTAATTTACACATTCGATCCCAATATAAAGCTATGACAAAATTAATTCCTCAAGTCTCAATTTTAATTTGAAATGATTTTCCAACTAAATTTATGATATTTTTAGATTTTTTACCTTGAACAATGCCCTGTTATCACCATTGTATTTACGATTCATTAAATTTATTTTAAGAAAAGAGGGCAACCTCAAAATTGCTTAAAATAACAGAAGCTATCATTTCTCTGATATGATGGCAAGAGAAAGATGAGGTGATAATGTTTTAAAGTTGAATAAAGTTGCATTTTGATTAGTCAGCAGATATAACTGATAGTAAATGAAGTTTGGAGTTTGCTATTTTACCAATTAGAAATTTGTCATTGGCAACTGTTTCATTATCGATAACGAATACTTGTGCTAATGATATGATAGCAATCATTTTCATGATTTTTTCCCTTTTTTTTCTTTTCTTTCTTTGTCTCTCTTCCCCACTTTCTCCTTCTCTCTTTCTTTTGAGAATGGAAATTAAGATTTAACTGCTCTATATATTGTTTGTATCGAATCATAAAACGATTAGTTGCTACCACATCAGACTATATCGATTCAAATCGATTCCAGAACCAGCTAATTTGTATGTATTTCGAGAAAAATTCGTAAATATTGGAATAGGAAAGGTTAAAAGATTGGAGGAAGAGGGTATATATCTATCAGTCGTTAGCCATTTAGCTATACTTGCTGTTAAACTTGCAATTGCAGCTGCACTTGCAGTAATGATTATCGTTTCCTTAATTTTGAGCCAAAAAAAACAACCTTCTTTTTGTTTTTTTTTTCATTTCTTCAGTCTTCAAGTATTGATGTATTTAAAATAAGTCAAATATCAATAATGAATATATAGGAACACAAACAACCTCGCATGCAGACATACAACATACATATCCCAACATGTATATAAAGAAATATATCGTAGACTTATTTATAAGTTCTTTTTTCAAAAATACTAAATTCTGTATCTATTGGATAAATATTTAAGTGTTCACATACATGCACTCAGACAGATATGCATATACACATACACACATACATAATACTGACACACATATGTATGTATATGCAGTAGAAAAATGCAAATGTTTGGAACAGTCAAACTCCACCTCCGAACTTCTGCGCCATCTCTTCGACTAGATTTAAGTGTTAAGTGAAAAAGTTCGAAAATGCGAGCTTATAATCCATCAGAACGAGCATTCGAGGATATGATATGAAGAAGAGGAGGGAGGAGAGGGGAAGAGGAGAATTCAATTTAATTTCTCTTCAACTGCTGCTATTTAGTGATACGTTGCGGGTATTGCTACTTTTGCTTCAATGGCAATTGCCTGTAATATTAGTTGCTTGATCGGTTGACGAAGAATAAGCAAATCGATTGGACATCTATGGAAATCGAATGGTTACGATGATATTGCTCTCCTAGAATTTGTCACTTAATTGTTCCATGTTGATTAATTGATAGTTAATCACATAATCAGTAGAATATTCTAATTTTTATCTAGTTATTTTTTAACTTCTTAAATAATAAAATTTTTTACAACTGATAATTCTGAGTTGTTTATTAGTGGCAATTTTAGGTTAAATAAATTTAAAAAAAATACCCTGATCATAGGATATGAATATTAATATTCTCAGCATTGATGATAAGCATAATTTTGATGTAATCATTTTTAAGAGGAAGACTAATTTATCAGTTACTAATTCGTCATTCATAATAGTTTGTAAATCGATATATGTGTGTAAATAGGAGTGAATGATACCACATATGAAAGGACAGTAGCAAATGGTACCACATATGGAAAGAAAGAAGTTAAGCTAATTCTACTGATTGTCTATTTGAAAGTTGCTTTTAGTGGATAGTGGACTTTTGAAAAATGTAGCAGATGTTTCAAAATGTTTAATAATTTTCAGCACACAGTTTTATGTTCTTTTTCCTTTACAATCGTTCTAGCCACTTCCACGATTTGATATTCCTTACGACACAATAAAATAAAGTGTCCTTTGCTTAGAGCAGTGATTTTGTTACTGAGGCGTAGCAGTATCATCAGGGCTACGTCCTGAGCTACGTCAACTTATTGTTCCGCTTAACAGCACGACGATTTGGAAGATAGTGCGGAAGCTGGAAAAAGAAAAAAGGAAGATAACGTGAAAAACTGCATTCCTAATACGATTGCTCACTTCCTGGATCTGGTATCGACATTCCAGATACCGCTTACCAGATAATTCAAAATTGTCTCGTCAATTTAGCTGTCTGTGGCATATTACACACTTTTTGCTTGCGTAAAAAATCACTGACCCGCCTCATCAGCTATGAGGACGCGGTTCAGGATACCATTATGGTTAGTATTTCAATATTGTTAAGAAATGTTTTATTCTTTCATTACATATACTTTCTTTCAGCCCTTATTAAACTTACCAAATGTATCGATGCATTGATTCGTTTAATTCACAGACTTGTCGATTAATTTAAGTTATGAAATTTTAATGAAATATGACATTTCAAGCAGTGATAATATTTTGCCAACCAATAAAATAATTTATTGGTAACTTATTTGTGATAAGATTTTCGACAATAAAAAAAAATGGGAAGATTTTAGAAATTCGATTAATTTAACCTGCTATATATTATTCTGTTGTTAATGAATGGCATTAGATTCTGAGTATTTTAATTTTTTCATTTAATTCAAACTTATTTGTTTGAAATTAAACGCTTGACTGAAGGAATACTTTCTCCAAGACGATCTCTTCTAGGATTGCAAAATGAAATGAGATTGGTTATCACTAGTAATTGGGGAAATTGAAATAGTAATTAATACATATTTCTTATATTACCGTATTAATATAATGCATGTGCTTCATCATTCTAATTGGTTGTTCTACACAAACGCTTCTCATTCGTTGTTTTTATTGCACTTGGCATGAGCAGAGAACTCTGCTACCGTATGTTTTTATCTGTCAGATTAAGATAAGTTACTAAAGCAATAACTCCAAATTGCAGAATGATAATTAAGTAAGCAAATCATTGGTAAGCAATAGGTAAATAAACTGATTAAAAATTACAACTAATAAAATTGATAATGTTTAATTTTACATTGTTTTTAGAAAATATAAAATTGTAAGAATTACATATTATTCTTTAAATAAATCAAATAATTTTCGATGTATTTAAAAATAAATTATAGTTTTATATATTACGAAATATTTTTATTCTAACAAAGATTGGAAAAGAAAGGATTATTGAAAGCGTCACTGTTCCTTGTAAATGAAAGTTTATTATTGCAGGCCTTCAATATTCGCAGGTGTAGCAGTATTTTTTATATGGACTAGTGATGCGGTTAGTGCTTTTTCTCATAAATTGCATAACTTACGAATAATTATCAATAATTTAATTATTGAGTGGTTTGATATGGAATCATCTGGTAATTGATATGATAAATTATATCTAAACAAGCTACTACTTATAAACACGCCGCTGGATAGGTATGATCTTTCTATTAAGATCAAAAGATTTTGAATACATATTTAAGCTACTGAATATAAACGTAATTTCAAATTGAGATCATATCTTAAAAAATGAAAGATAATCAAAAATTATATCGTTGCTACTTTTCATGTCACCTTGCGCTGTGATTCTAAGCAGTATACATTGAAAAAATTTAGTTAAATTGGACTTTTCCCAGACTACAATTAGATATTTAAGTTTTTTTAAGTTAGTTTAGTCGAATAATCATTTGGTAAAAAAATAGAAATTAGTGCTATGAAGCATTTTAAACACTTTTTCAACATTAATTCAATTTATTTCGTTTCTTTTTGGTAATATAAGGAAAAATTAGCTGCAAAATTTCAAAATTTTATCAATAAACAGAATCAAATAGGTTTGAATAAGTACGATTATTTGCAAAATTTTTAAATTATTGGGTGAGAATTAAGTGAAAATCGTGTAAAGACATAAGAAAACAAATGTGTTGGATATGAACTGTTCTTGTTGAGCTCGTTATCATTTTTCTTCTTATTGAATTTATTTTTGTTTGGGTGAAATTGAAATAATATGTGAATCTTCTATGTTTGGTTTGAAAATTTGGAAAAAATTTGAAGTAATGCAAATAAACAATACCATAATCCAGCATTATACTAAAATAAAAATGTTTGATTATTTTGCAGTTAATTAAATTCGATTTTTTCAAATGAAGAGGTTAACTTGATATATTTTTTTGGTATCATATCTTTTTAACATATTATTGAAAAAATTATTTGATGAAAAGACTGACGAAAAATTTTCATATGTCATTTTGGGTGAGCAAAATTTACAAACATTAAGTGAATCCACGATATAATAGAAAATGAATTTAACTTTTTTTGACCTGTGAAAAGTCCTAGTATTTCAGTTATGTTTTTTTTTATTATATAGTTGCCCTAGCGATAAAGCAAAAATATTTTGGTTCAAAAAGTTCCATTTATTAGAATTTATTAGAATGATGGATGATTTTAGTAGATATATAGCAAAGTTAAAGATAGGCAATTTTATTCGCAGCAAAGTTCGGATAAAATTTATTCTCTATTAAAAAAATTATTTTCTTTTTCTAAAATTTATTCTCTAAAAGTATTATTCTATAACACATAACTATTTTTACGACCATTATCGTAGTCCAAAAATAATTATTTAACAACTTGCTATTATTATTTAATAGCTAGAAAAAAAATTTCAAACAATGAAATCAACATTTCAAATATAATACCTTGTTTAATTAGCATAATAATAATAGGTGGTATATCTAATGTTACTAAATGATAGTCATCAAAATTATTGATACATGAAGTTTAGGTTAATCGAGGTTTCCGGATGCAGTAATAATATCTTGGGTAACGAAATGAATTAATCAAATGATAATATTTTGTGTAACTGAGTAACTAATCAAATGATCTTTCTGTCTTTTTTCTTATCACTCTTCTTTATCGTTTTATTACAGTATTGCTCAAAAAAACTTTTAATAAACAATAATATTAATTCCACGAAAAATTTTCCTTAGTTTTACCAATAGAAAGTAATAAAATGAAAAAAAGTAAACAATTATTTGATGGATATTGCATCGATATTGCATCATATCAATATGTCTGAATGATAAAAAATTTTTAAAAAAACATTGAAAGTACAAAATCTTTTGGAATGGAATAACTATGAATAATAGAATAATACTTAAAAAAACTTTCATTCCATTTCTTTGCTTGTATTCCATTATTTTCTAGACAATAATTGATAATGAGCTTTTTGCCGATATTTTAAAAAGTAATAAAGATCTAAATCAGAAATTTTAAAAATATTTAGTGCATTTTATACTCCTCTAAAATTAATTAAAATAAACTTTGCAAAGATAATTTTACAAATTATCAAAAACTTTTTTTCAGTGGACGCATTCTCTATTGCATAGTAGGCCAAAGTAATCTGAAGCTTTAGAGCAACAAAAATATATTGGATGAATATTTCTATAATAAAAAATATTGATACTTTTGATATAATCTATTAGCAAAATTAATTTTGTTTTTTAATTTTTTTCCTTCTTGATTTTTCAATTTTTTTCGGACTTTTTCCATTTACTCGCCTTCACTGTTAATACATTTTTAATAACTTACTATCAACTGTCATCTGATAAAGATTAACAGATCAGAAAGTTAGAAAGATAACAGCTGAGCTGACATTATTATGTCACTAATATTGATAGACTAAATATTTAGTTTCTTAATCTGACACTTCAGTGAACATTTCTTTTTGACAATCATATATCAGTAAGTCGAATATCTTTAAAAAATTATCAAAAAAAATGAAAATCGTATGAATAAAATCATTAAATTAATTCCTTCTGTTTAAATATTTTAAATAAAGCCTTGCAAGGCCTAAATTATGCTAAATACTATTTTTTCTAATAAATTCATTTTGAAGAATATGAAATAATCGTTTCAATAGTTTGATAAATAAAATGAAAATTTAATTTTTGAGCATTGAAGTGAATGAAATATCGATAGTTTAACATTTACCAGATTATCATTTTGGGATAAACTTCAAATTGTGAGTTGAATTAAATTAGGAATATTTTATTAATTTCTAGAGTTGCTATTACGAAACAAGCAATAACGACAAAAATCGCAACAAAAATTATAACCAAGAGTTTTCGAAACTATGATGATATTTTAAAACTATTCATCTTCGTAATGATCGTTTCCTTCTACATTTATATGACAACTGTTCTCGTTCTTGGTACCGTGAACCGTTTGTGTAATATTAGCATTTGATAGTTATAAACCAATTCCGACTAAATAAATATTATTTGGATCAAATGATTTTAACTTATTTTAAGGACTTCAACTCTTTCCAAATTTTGACGCATGTACTGTTTCATTTTGTTAACATTTGTACAACTTTGAACATACTAAAACCTAGCCATATCAATTCTTAAAGAAAATTTTTAAATCAATCGATAGCTATTATTAAAGGACGTGATAATCATAATTTTGATCTCACGACCTGGAAATTATGACTATAATGATGTCAACTGAATGATATCTAAGTAAGAAAGAAAAGAAGAAAAAAAAAAATTAACTTTCAAATCATTTATCAATTTCAAAGTATAATTAGTATTCATTGATTAATTTAATTTCGCCAATGAATTTTGTAAGTTTAGTTTGCAATAATTTGAAAGTTTTCTACAACAAATTTAGTGCTATTAGCAATTGGCAATTACATTGATACCATGCCATCGATATGAACTTTAACATTTCAGTCACTTCGTATTGTAAACTATTTAATTGAAAAAAAGGACGGAGCAGGAGCACATCAGATACATGATATTAATAATTTAATATTCGTAGTCTGGATTATTTTATAAATGACATGTATCGTAGAATTTTTTCGAAATTTATCGGATAAAATTGGCCATTTTATTTTCTCATAAAAGATGGTGTGTGAGAATAGTGGAATAACTTCGTTTTATCCAAAGAATCATTTCATTTTTTTTCGTTGCAGAAATTTCTATTTAAAAAAAATATAGGAAAAAAAGAAGGAATAAGGTAAGCAGAGATTAAATAACTTTTTATGAAGTCCGTTTTCGATTGCTTTGAGATAAATATTTCAAATATCTCATTTTTTTGACGGATTAAATAATTCTGATAAAAATAAACAAAGCAAAAATTTGTTTCGTTTCGCTGGAATTCACTGATATTAATGTTATTTTTTTCACCGATTCTTAAATCGTTGTAATTTGGTTTTTCGCAAAAATATATGTTTGTTAAATTATATGGTGTTATTTGATCTTTCAATGTATCAATAATAAAAGTTAATAATTAAAAAATTATTTACTAATTGATTTATACATACAAAAATTTTTATTGGATTTTTTAATGCAAATTTACTTATAGAAACTATAATAACATTAATGTCATTTTTTGAATTTAGGAAAAAGTGTTTTTATTTATGCCAAAAATCTAAATTATATACATTATCTTTGAATTCAATTTAAAGAAGTTTATTGTCAACTATAAAATAGCAAAATTTTTGAAAGCTGTATATTCGTCTAAATAACTAAGTTCTACAAAGTGAGATAATTATCGTTGATAATAAACTTCAAAGTGAGATAATTATCGTTGATAATGGTTAATAAACTTGAATTTATTAGTAATAATAGTAGCAATAGTAGTTTAAGAACATTTGAAATATCAGATAAACACACATATTTAACATACACAGACATACACATACACACATACATATACATGCATATACACATACTTGCATGAAGCATTAGGAAGTAACACACCACAGACATGGTTTGTTGTTCGGTAAATAGCTAATTTATTTTTTGATTTTTGAAATGATTCGAGAAAACAGTTTTAAAGGAGAAAAAGAAGAAGGAAAGGAAGGATGTAGCTGTGAAGGAAGGATATAGTTTCATAAGATGAAAGCACTTTTTGGCAAGGAAAAATGAGGGGATGAAAATTCTGTTTTTGAAGGTAAAGAACAGATGCTTCATTCTTCATCCATTTCTTTACTCATTTATCAGATTATATCATGGCATTAGATAAATAACTATCGATATAGATTCATTTACAAGGTTAATAAACTGATAATAGATATAATAACAACATTTAAATGTTTTCTTAACAATATCATAACATAATGATAATATTATGTGTACAATATCAAATATAAATAATGCAGCAAGCTACATGGCAAATAATACTCTGGATGATACATTGAGCAATACGGTAAATAATACATTAAATGACACAGTAGGTAATTTAAAGAATATAGTAAGAATGCATATAATTATTGAGTAATAAATTTCAGATTTGGAAATAGAATTGCTGCGGTACTTGAATGTTTAGTCTAAATACGGCCGAAACAAAAGATCTTTCAATTATACTGGTAGAATAATATGCATCGATACGTAGTTTCACTATAATTAATAAAGCATGAAATTCTGGAACTTTGTTATATCAGAAAAAATTTTGCAAACTTTAAAAAATTTAGTTAGTTGATTGCAACCAATTGCAACATTTCGAAATTTCTTCACCGATTCTTTGGTTTTAATTTTTTCGTTGATTTCAGTTTTTTTTAAAAATATATTTTTATAATGAACTTTACGACAATTCCATGTTCGGAACGAAAATTAGCCAATTAATATTACATTTCTCTTTTTCCATAAATAAATTTTACAATGTCTTTCGAACTTACATTTCTTGCTGAATAGAAAAAATAAGTAATATGCTATTTTGCTTTGTCTTTTTGATCAAGTAATCTCGATCAACCATTCTCGCTTTGATTCCGGCGTATTGCTATAGAAGAAATAAGGAGATAATAAGTGATTTTATAAATTTAATTTTATTCTGCGTTTATTAATATAGTTCAGTATTCTAAGGCTAGAAGAATTAATGATCGGATTAAATGTTTATTGAACGGATGGAGCCATCAATTTCCCTTCCCCTAAATGTCCGGTTGGGCTACATTAATTCTTGAAATAATTCCGACATTCTGATAAACTCTTTGTTCCAGAGCCTAACAAACTCCTAACATTTTTCAAATGATTTTTGCGGCAATATTGTGCACGACACTAATAAATTCTAGAGCAATCGTTACTCTCAACCATCTGTTACATATAATCAATCAAATACTATCTGTAAAAGATATAATGACTTAATTTCGATCACTTAATCAATTATCATGAAAATCTTTTGCGGGATGGTTTTAAATTTTTTAAATCTAATTTATCAAACTAAAAGAATAAAAAATTATCAAAAGTCATAGTTGAGATTCATTTTCAGCAGACAACATGTCGAGATTGCACAAATAGAGGGTGTTTCTGTGTTGGCGAAAAGGGAAGTATGGTAAGTCTATTGTTTGAATATCGTTAAGATTACTTTCTCAATATTGTAGCGAAAGTAATTGCAAATTCTTGTAAGTTACGATTGTAATTCAAGTCGAAATAAATTTTTTGATTGTTTTTTAGGGTATGCCGGGTCCTCAAGGCCCTCCAGGCACACAGGGTATACGAGGATTTCCAGGTCCCGAAGGTCTTCCAGGACCTAAAGGACAAAAAGGTTCACAAGGTCCACCAGGACCATTAGGAATGAAAGGTGATCGAGTAAGTTTATTATACCGGTTAATAAGCTTCAGTAATTTCTTTAATGATTTGGTTCATTTGTTTTACATTTTAACAATTGAAATTACTTCATATATTATATTTTTTTGTAGGGATTAGTTGGTGTCCCTGGTTTCCCTGGAAATGATGGCGCAAATGGACGACCAGGAGAGCCGGGTCCACCGGGTGCACCTGGTTGGGATGGTTGTAACGGAACCGATGGAGCTCCTGGTATGCCAGGTTTGCCTGGACCACCCGGCATGCCAGGTTTTCCAGGTACACCAGGTGTTCCAGGACCAAAAGGTGAACCAGCTATTGGATATGCTGGAGCTCCTGGAGAAAAAGTACTTTTTGTTTTTATTAAATTTTTTTAGTTTGTTTCGTTAAATTACTAAATGAGAATTTTGCAACAAATTGCTCACAAATAGTGAACATAATTTTCTTATTCATTTACTATGCATGCTCACTTAAATCGCAATCAATATTTCATTAATTATTCTGCATAAAGGGTGACGCAGGAATGTCAGGCATGCCAGGCTTACCAGGACCGCCTGGACGAGATGGTTTCCCTGGAGTAAAAGGCGATCGTGGTGATATTGGTCCAGCTGTAAGTCATTCAATTGTCCATTTCATTTGGAAAGTATTTGATATTATCATATTTCGTATTACATATTCCTATATAACCCTATATAAGCTTATATAGGAATAAGAAAATAAACTTATATAGGAATAAGAATATTTATCAAATGCTAAAATATTTTATTAACATTAACGAAATTGTATGGAAAATACTATCCAAATCTAGTAAATATCGCTTAGAAAAGAAAGGATTATTCAAAACAAGTTAATGAACTATTTTCCTTTTTTATTTTGGGTTATTAGAGAATTTACAAAATTTTTGAGTTATAATTGATAATTGAATTCGGGATACGAAATTCAGGGGCCGCGTGGGCCACCTGGTGAAATTGGTTTACCCGGAAATCCCGGTATCGGAAGTATAGGACCAAAAGGAGAGCCCGTATGTTCTCAAATTTTTTTAAATTTGTATGTGTTTAATATTAATTGAACTATACTGTTTTTTTAAATTTTTTAAACTGAATTTTCAATTTCAAATTTTACGTCAAAGTTAATAGCTTTTCATCTAAATATTTAAATTACTTTATATTTTTTAAGATGCATATTTTGCATCGAAAGAGGAAGAGACAATACCTTTAGGGAGATCTTGGTCAGCCAGGACCACCAGGTCCACCTGGACCGCGGGAATTCACTGGTTCAGGCTCCATTGTAGGGCCACGTGGTTCACCAGGGAAAAAGGTATGAAGGTGCGTTTTTTGCAATTTCTTAGCAACAAGAACTTTATTTTAGGGCGATCAAGGACCTCGAGGTCTACCAGGTCTTCCAGGTCCGGTGCCATCAACTGGTGCCAAAGGTACAATCATTGGTCCGCAGGGTTCCCCAGGAATGAAGGGAGAGAAGGTTTGCATATGTAGATGGACTGTAGATTGAAGCATAGCTTAGCTTGATACTGTTTCTTTCACAAATCAGCCGATCTAATTTGAATATCTGAAACGAATCGTCGGAAGTTTTACAACAATAGCATTTTCAAAAGTTATGCAAAAAAGAAAAACGAAAAATCGGCTGAGCTTTTCGTGTGTAAACGAGAATGTTTCTCTTCCATCGATAAGACTTTTATATGTATTCGGTTGTTAAATTCTATTCATGATTCTGCGTACGTTTGGGCGCACGTAATTTTTGCATATATACGTGGCACACGTGCATTATATTTTCGTGAACATAATATATACATAGATAAATGATCGTAAATATTTCGTGAATAAGTTGGTCATGTTAATCGTGCATAATGACTGGCAAGTTTGAAAACTTTTTTTTTCCAAAAAAAATTTTTCTTTAAAAACTTTTTTCAAAAAAAACATTTGTAACAAGCTTGCCACTAAAAAACAATTTTGAAAGTTAAATTTCGAAAGAATAAAATTTAGCGCCCAACTTTAATTATAAGGTTTATTTATTAAATATTTTGATTTACTAATCCTTGTAATCACAAAAAAACTGCCAATTAAATATTTTTCTTCAATACTATTCATGAAAAATGAATTATTGCTCAAAACAAAATTATTTTAAAACTTTTTAAATTTTAAACCAAAATTGCAGCGTTTGAATAAGTAAAATTGAATAAATAAATTGTATTTTAAAAATTTTATTATGCATTAAATCGCATAATGGAGATTTAGAATTTTATTAATACTTCTTATAAACTAAAATTTCCATCAAATGTTATCTGAAGATCAGTGCCAGCATCTATAAATAGTGACGTAAAATTGATATAAATAAACGACTAATTTCATATAAAAGTCTTATCATTTTTTACTTAACTGATTTTAGAATTCATTCTCATTGTTTGCCTATCGAAATATAAAATTTATTGTCTAAAGCTTTCTGCTTGCCAAAGCTTTTATTTTATCCTAACCATAAAAACTATTAGCCTAACCATAAAAACAGATATATTTTTATTTATGAATTCATTTTATAAAAATATTAGGCGGTAACTGAAAATTTTGAAAATTTTTGATTCATACTTGAGGAAAAATATTTGCATGATGACTTTAATTCTGTAATTTAAAATTTATTCTTTGCTAACAAATTAAAAAACTTTCTTCCCATCTAAGAATCAATTAAATGGTTATCAATCCTTATCTTCGAAATATTTGAAGATTCAGAAATCTCGACATAGATGCTAGTAAGAATAAAAACTTGTATCAGTGAAAATTACGTAACGAATTACTGATCAAAATTAAAAAAAATGAATGGATATGCATGTAATTTCCTTCAATAAATTCGTATTTGCCTCTCTTATGCAAATCTAACAGCTTCCTTCAAATGGAATCCTTTAGCTTATTGCCTTTCAAAAATGTAAAGTTTTATTTTGTTTATAATGGTATAGATATATATTTTAGGGTGAACCTGGAGAACCTGGAGCACGTGGGTATCCGGGAAACTCTGGTGCGCCAGGGCAACCCGGTTTTCCTGGAATGAAAGGTGAAAAAGGATTATCTGGACCTGCGGGACCACGAGTAAGTTTTTATTGTAATTCATGTCGGTAGAAGGTTAGTCATCCTGTTATGAGTTGTACAGATAGACGCTATATAATTCATTGGATGAAATATGCACTTTTTCATTCACTTCCCTTCTACGTTCATTTCCTTAATTTTTAGATTGAGGTCAAAGGACAGCAATTATAATCTAATATATAAAATCTAGAGCTAAATTTGCTTTACATTAATAAATTTGTGCGAGAAGTTAAATGTTTTGAATTTGTATACTATTTAAAATGATAAAAAAATTATTTGAATATTGACTGTCATTTATAGGGTAAAGAAGGACGACCTGGTTTACCAGGTCCACCGGGTTTCAAAGGAGATCGTGGTTTGGATGGCCTACCAGGTGTACCTGGTTTACCTGGTCAAAAAGGTGAGCCAGGATTTCCCGGTCGAGATGGATTAAAAGGAGTGAGAGGTCCACCGGGACCACCAGGAGTAGGTGTTTTAATCAACATATAAAATCGTCAAAATTTCATGCCTGTGAATATTCATGCTACCATACAAAAGTAAAATGTGACAAAGCATATTCGTTTGGAAACAAGACTGCTAACTTACTGGAAATAAATTAAAAATAAGTCTCTTGTTTTAATGTAATAAAACAGATTTTTTGAATTTTATCATTCATCGTCATTTTTGATTTGAAAGAAAAAAAGCATTTCCAATATACCAATATGAGAAGATGTTTTATGTAAATTATGTTGATTGCAGGGTGGTGATTTCACAAATGGCCCACCAGGACCGCCTGGCTTACCAGGACGAGAAGGACAACCTGGTCCACCGGGCGTTGATGGTTATCCTGGACCACCTGGACCACCGGGTCCTCAGGGACAACCAGGTGGACCTGGACTTCCAGGTTTGCCTGGTTTAGAAGGACCACCAGGACCAAAAGGAACAAAAGGTAGGAATACTATATGATTGTTAATATTTGTGATGCAATATAGTAAGAAGAAATTAATTTCTTAACTTTGTTTTTTCTATAGGTGACGCTGGTATCCCAGGTGCTCCTGGTGTTCCTGGACCACCGGGACTGCCCGGACCACGAGGACCTAAGGGAGAACCAGGACCACGCGGTACTGACGGAAAAAGTATCCCTGGCTTACCAGGTAAAGATGGAAGACCTGGTTTGGATGGTTTGCCCGGAAGAAAAGGAGAGATGGGGTTACCAGGTGTTCGAGGTAAGCCAATTTTTTTCAGATGTTATAGCAAAACATTAAAATTTCATCTTATAAAAACTCATAGCTTAGGTCCTCCTGGTGATTCGCTGAACGGACTTCCTGGTCCGCCAGGGCTGCGAGGACCACCGGGACCTAAAGGTTACGATGGACGAGACGGTGCTCCAGGTTTGCCCGGTTTACCTGGACAAAAAGGTGAACGTGGTGGATTATGTTCAGCTTGTGCTCCAGGGACGAAAGGAGAAAAAGGTAATTTCTTATTATCTTTTTTAAATCAACGATTGATAAAAGAAACTTTCGAATGATAAAAATATATCTTTATGCAAGTTTTATTCTCTAAAATACTATGAATAAAAAAAATGATCAAAAGACTAAGATATTTTATTTGAAAAAAATTTATAGGGATTAAGCAAAATATGGTGAATGATAAATATAAACCATATTTTTTCCTTTTCCATTGTTTTCATCACATCTTTTTAGGTGCTAGTGGTTATCCAGGCTTACCAGGACCACAAGGCGAAAGGGGACTACCAGGTTTGCCAGGCATTCAAGGTCCTGCTGGAGACGACGGTTTGGCCGGTGCACCAGGAAGACCTGGTCCACCAGGGCCACCTGGAAAGGATGGTATTCTGGTTTACAGGACAGAAAGGGGAACCAACACATATGGTGCTCCGACCAGGACCACCAGGATATCCAGGCCAAAAGGGTGAGGCTGGCTTTCCAGGTTTACCGGGACAAAGTGGATTACAAGGAAAAACTGGTTCACCTGGTTTGCCAGGATTGCCTGGAATACCAGGGCCAAAGGTTTGCATGACATTACATTTGAAATTTCTAAATTTGAAAATTCAAAATTTTGAAACTAAAATCCTTCAACTTTCTTCACATGTTTTCAATTAATTTTTGCAAATAAAAGAACAGCGAGATGATTTAAAATACTGCACTACTTCAGGGCGAACCAGGTTTTCCAGGATTGACGGGAAAACCAGGCAAAGATGGACTTCCAGGCCTTCCCGGACCAAAAGGAACCCCAGGCTATGGTGTGCCAGGATTGCCAGGACTTCCGGGTCTGAAAGGTGAAGCGGGTATTCCTGGTCTGCCAGGTGCTCAAGGACCTGCTGGACCGATGGGACCACCTGTGGCTGAAAGTCAGCTGAAACCGGGACCTCCAGGAAAAGACGGATTACCAGGACTGCCTGGTCCAAAAGGCGATGCAGGTTATCCTGGCGCTCCAGGAAAAGATGGTGCACAAGGACTTCCAGGTTTGCCTGGTCCAAAAGGTGGCGAAGGTTTGCCAGGGCCTCCAGGTATCGTCGGTTTACCTGGATTACCTGGTCCTAAAGGAAATGCTGGTGAGCAACTTAATTTTTGATTTTCTTTTTCCTGATTTGCAACTTAACTTTGAAAGTAATGAAATTTTTTGATTTCGGGGTATGACAAATATCAAAAGCTTGAATAAATTAAATTTCATTTTGTTGAACTTCAAATTTCAGGAAAACCTGGACTACCCGGTTTACGTGGTCAGAAAGGTGAAGCAGGATATCCAGGATCTCCAGGACTGCCAGGAGCTAAAGGAGAACCAGGAGTGTCAATGACAGGACCACCAGGCCCTCCTGGATTTCCAGGATTGAAAGGAAACGACGGTTTCCCAGGAGCACCAGGGCTTCCAGGTCCCGAAGGACCACGAGGTTTGCCCGGTGTACCAGGCCTAAAGGGAGATGCTGGCCTCCCAGGTGCACCTGGAATTACTGGTTTACCTGGTCAAAAAGGAGATGCCGGATTCCCAGGACTTCCAGGTAAGTTTTATGTGGAATATTCAGGTTTTCTATAATTTTCAGAATATTTGTTGATAACAACGAGAAAGTTATTATTATTAATAGCAAAAAAGTTTTAAAATTTTGCGTAATACAAAAATTGTAAATATTCCGTTTTAGGAGCGCAAGGTCCACAAGGGCCACCTGGTTTAGCAGGGGTGCCAGGTTTTCCAGGACAAAAAGGTGAAGATGGATTACCAGGTTTGCCAGGTGTTGCTGGATTGAAAGGTGATGCGGGACTTCCTGGTGCTCCTGGTCTACCAGGAGCAGACGGACAACCAGGATTTCCAGGACAGAAGGGACAAGCAGGTCTTCCAGGAATGCCAGGTGCAAAAGGTATGGGTTTCGTTTTATACTTCCCGCATAAAAACTTTTAAAATAAATGTTTGAAGGCTATGATGAGTAGCTTATATTTAACAATTTAGAAATGCTGCGCAATTTGCAAAAATGGAAGTATTTCAGGTGACGCAGGATTACCAGGTCTACCAGGAGCTCCTGGAGCTAAGGGGGAACGGGGATTAGCTGGTTTGCCTGGTTTGCCAGGAATAAAAGGTGCAGTAGGTCTTCCTGGTGCACCCGGTAAAGATGGTGCTCCTGGTATCCCAGGTGCAAAAGGTGAACGTGGTTTCAATGGACTTCCGGGAGAAAAGGGTGAACCGGGACCTGCAGCTAGAGATGGAGCAAAGGGAGAAGCTGGCTTACCTGGAGCACCAGGTTTACGAGGACCTCAAGGTTTGTCATTAGTGGAATTCAATGTTTCATGCACAGAACAAATAACTTCTGATTGAGAATCATTCAATATTGATATTGAATTAATTCATGAAAATAAGGAAAAAATTTTGAAGTGTAGAATAATTTTAAGATATAAGAAAATTTTTCTATATTTTTTCTTATTTTACTAATGTAAGAAAAATTTTAAGATTAACCAGAACAATTTATCTTACAGGACCACCTGGATTACCAGGATTACCAGGAATGAAGGGAGAGCCTGGAAAACCAGGTTACGGTGCGCCTGGACTGCCAGGAGAAAAGGGTATTCCAGGTTTACCTGGAAAACAAGGAAGACAAGGAGCACCTGGACAAAAAGGACTTGATGGTGCGCCAGGATTTCCGGGACTTAAGGGCGATGCAGTAAGATATAGATTTTTTAAAGTTTATAATTTCTAAACGCTTTTTAATTTCATGAAGCATATTGGAAAAAATGATTTATCAATATCACGATTTCTTAAAAATGAATACTATTATTTATAGGGTCTCCCAGGAGCACCAGGACTTCCAGGGCAAGATGGATTACCCGGCCTGCCTGGACAGAAAGGTGAAGCAGGTTTCCCAGGTCAACCTGGAATTCCTGGAGCACCAGGTTTGCCGGGTAAAATGGGCGTTCCTGGTATCAGGGGTGACAAAGGAAGTACGGGCTCACCTGGAGCGCGCGGTGATCGCGGTTTGGATGGTCTTCCAGGGCAGAAAGGAGAACCAGGATTTCCAGGACTACAGGGCCCGATGGGTCCTCCTGGTCCTAAAGGCAATATAGGTGCTCCTGGCTTTCCAGGAGCAAAGGGATTGCCAGGATTTCCGGGAAAAGACGGACTACCAGGTTTCCCAGGAGCTAAAGGAGATGTTGGGTTAGAAGGAAAACCTGGAAAAGATGGATTCCCTGGAATACCTGGACAAAAAGGTGAAGCTGGCTTGCCTGGCTTACCTGGCTCACCTGGCAAGTTTTTTCCGATAGTTATTAAAGATGCCAATTTATAAGGATGATTGGTTCTTGTTTTTCAAAAGTAGGTTTAGAAATATTTCGCGTAATTCGAAATAAAAAAAATTTTTTTCCATAATCAGATTTCATTTTTTTCTATAATCTCTGAAATCCTGATCTTATTTTTATTATTAATTTGTAGCTTTATATTAATATTTATTTCAGGAGCATCAATTACTGGGCCCAAAGGTAATGTTGGAGCACCGGGCTTACCTGGTAAGGATGGTCTTCCTGGATTACCGGGAATGAAAGGTGAACCGGGACTATCGGGATATCCCGGAACACCAGGTGCAAAAGGAGATGCTGGACTACCTGGAATCCCAGGAGCTAAAGGAGAACCAGGATTACCGGGTCTACCAGGTTCGCGTGGGAAAGATGGAATTCCTGGAACACCAGGTATAGCTGGATTACCAGGTATGCCAGGTCCAAAAGGTGATGCTGGACTAACCGGCACTCCTGGTCCACCTGGTTTCCCGGGCATACCAGGATTGAAAGGTTCGTTTTTGTGTTTTGTGAATCTAAGCAACTAAACCGAACTTTAAAAATTCATTCCTCACTTATTTGAAAAAATTACATAGCAACACTGAAAAAAATATAATGATGTTTAGAATCTATTTCGAAAAAATTAAACTATAAATGTTTCAAATTTCAAATTTTTTAAAATTTAAAATCTTTTAGGCCTAATTTCAAAACTTGAAAAATTTGATTTTTGCAGGCGAGCCAGGTCTTCCTGGATTTCCAGGGGCAAAAGGCGAGGCTGGTTTACCAGGACAACCAGGAATACCAGGATCGCCAGGTCCGAAAGGTGACAGTGGTTTCCCTGGAGTACCAGGTCGAGATGGTGCACCAGGAAAGATTGGTGAGCCGGGACCAATGGGTCCTCCAGGAGCCGAACCGTTAACACTACGGGGTGAAAAGGGTGATCAAGGATCAATAGGTTTACCGGGCATCCGAGGTGAGAAAGGACTTCCTGGTCTGGACGGCTTACCAGGAACAAGTGGTTAGTCAATATTATTTATGGTTAAATTCAGAAATACTTTCCAAAATTTTTATCTTAGATTTAGAATCCACCGTAAAATAAACTATAATTTAATTGTTTCACATGTGATGCATACTAAAATTTGGAATTGATTTCAGGGCCACCAGGACCACCAGGAATGAAAGGAGCAGATGGCTTTCCAGGATTACCTGGTTTACCTGGTGAGAAAGGTGCAGCAGGTTTGCCAGGTTTCCCAGGTGTGGAAGGTACACCAGGACCACCAGGACTTCCAGGAGTTAGCGGACCACCAGGTGCACCAGGACCAACATACAGAGATGGATTCTTACTCGTCAAACATAGTCAAACAACTGAAGTACCTCAATGTCCACAAGGGCAACAAAAATTATGGGATGGATATTCTCTGTTATATATCGAGGGCAATGAAAAATCACATAATCAAGATCTAGGCAAGTCCACAAATTACCATTCATAAAGATCGATAGGGAAATTATTATCACTTGAATAATCAAATTAATTATTGAATCATTAGCTTTCAAAATTTTCCCAACAATATAATATCATCGTATCATATGTTATCGAAAGATAAATGATGTATTAGATGTGCAATCTTGTCATTTTGAAAATTATTAGAACTGAAAACGAAAGAAAAGGGAAAAGAAAGTTTTTTTATTATATATTTAACAGAAAGAGATGAAATCATTTCACTGATTATTTATCGGATATTATTGATATATGTTGCGTATCAAAGTTATTTAATTTAAATTAGCTTTCCATAATTATTTCATTTATCCCAATATTAGAAAGTTATAACGAGAGTAAAATATTTCAGGTCATGCGGGTTCATGTTTGACGAGGTTTTCAACGATGCCATTTCTGTTCTGTGACTTTAACAACGTCTGTAATTATGCATCTCGTAACGACAAATCATATTGGTTATCAACAACCGCTCCAATCCCAATGATGCCTGTTAATGAGCAAGGCATTGAGCCATACATTTCAAGGTAAAATATTACTTTTCTCTTTTCTTATTTTAAAATTCACATCATATTTGTTAAAAAATCTTTCGTTTTCTAAATTTATGAAGTATAAATATTTATTGAAAACTTCTATTAAATAATTCAATTTAATTAAAAACAATAATTGCAATTTGCAATTATTAAGTATTGATAATTTGCAGATGTGCTGTATGTGAAGCACCAGCGAATGTTATTGCGGTTCACTCTCAAACTATCCAAATACCAAACTGTCCAAATGGATGGAACTCACTCTGGATTGGTTACTCATTTGCTATGCATACCGGTGCCGGAGCAGAAGGTGGTGGCCAATCTCTAAGGTGATATTTAACTCATTCCATTAGGAAAATTCAGATAAGCTCTGGTCAGTCAAACTTAGCAAATTTAATAACCTTTGAATTATTATCTACTTAATATTTTTCGGAAATTTCTAATCATCATTTTATTTCTCATAATTACCGATGATTATTACTACCGTCTGTTACGAATTACTTGCATTTGGTGATCCAATCTTATCATTGCAGTGTTTATTGATAAGATTGATTAATTGATCAATAAATGAAAAAAATTGTTTAGCTCACCTGGCTCATGTCTCGAAGATTTTCGTGCAACACCGTTCATTGAATGCAATGGTGCTCGAGGTAGCTGCCATTATTTTGCCAATAAATTCAGCTTTTGGCTAACAACGATTGAAGATGACCAACAATTCAGGGTATGACATTTTTCTATTTTATGATATAAAAAAAAGCGATAAATTAAAACCATCCTTAGAAAAATAAGATGATGTAAATTTCAGATCCCAGAAAGTGAAACATTGAAATCGGGAAGTTTACGAACACGGGTCTCCCGATGTCAAGTGTGCATAAAAGCTACAGAATCGAGTCGTTTTGGCTTCAAGCAATAGCATTCAAGAAAAAAGCGCAATTGTGACGTCTATCCAAAAGGGATACAACAACAATATCAACAAACGAACATACTGCTTAAATATACAAAAATGCTGCCAATAGTACTTTTTTTTTTGAATGGCATTTATGTAAAATTATTTTAAAAAAGATTATTTTACTTTTATTTTTGCACTGCCTTCAATTTAATAATTATAGTTAAAACAAATTTATAATTTTTCTGTTATATCATTTTCTCCTCGAGAATGAGCATCAATTTTAAAATTTATGGAAAAAGAAATAATTCTCAAACTTTTTCATTTGACAACAAAACTGAATTATTTCAATTTCCAATGATTTCATTGATGAATGATGTCAAAAAAAATTGAAATAAAATTATATTAAATTTAAAAATTGAAGTATTTTTGTTCTATCTTTCAATGGTTTGTGATACATCAAATATGCTATCGTATAAACTGCCTTTTCTCTTTTATTTCTGCCATCATTTTTTTCGTTGATATGTGCTTGTTGGGTGTCTCATTATTAAAAATTTTTTCTTCACAAAAGAAAAAAGTATCATTTTAATTCTATTTAATACAACAAGATAATATGCCATTAAGGTGCTATTTTTTTTCTCTGTTCATTAATTTCATTGATTAAAACAATAAATAATGCTATAATGCTATGTGTACATATTCAGGAGCATTCAGTTGGAAACTTTTTAAGCTTAAAATGTATATCATTTTATCAGCGATTTAATATCTTCTTATCTTTCAAAATCATTCATTTCATTTGAGAGTTTTATAAGAAAGAAATTATCTAGGATGAAATGCTAGGATGAAATGACAGAAGATTCAGAGAGGCAAAAAGAAACAAATGTATGCTTTTCAAGTTGCAGATCTTGTGATGAAGATATCCATAATAAATATGATAGTCGCAAATGTTCGATCATATTTTATTATCGCAATTACTATCTCTAGTAATTGCTATCCACCTCATTTAATCTCAAAATAACACTAAGTTTTAATTGATTTTTGAAGAATGATGAGAAAAAGGTAAGACATCGTTTTCGGTTGGGATATTCTTCACACAACATATATTATTATCAAATAAATCATCGTTGAACTATCCAAATAGAAAATGAACCTAAGGACCCGAAGTGTACAGTGTCAGTTCTACAATACTATTTAAACATGTTTTTTTTTAGCAAAATTAGATATATGTCTTTAAAAAAACGAATACCAAGCAAATCTTTTCAATAATTATCTGTAAATTCCAGAAAATGATCCAGTACTGTATTCTATCGTATCACCATTATCACGTTGTAGATGAAATTACTGTAAATTGCATATTTTATGTTAAAATCTTGCAAAATATAATCATTTTAAAATATAATTCACTTCAAGAAATAAGATAATTTATATTCAAAAAAATTTTACATTTAGTCTCAACCAATTATATCATCTTTTTTATTAAACTGTCAAATTATACTACGATAAACATAACATATCTTTCCCCTGTTCAAAAAGAGGCTATATATCAAAGAAAGAAAGATAAGAATTATTTATGAGCTGACTAATAAATTTGTGAAATAAAAATAATGAAATAAAAAAGTACAAAGTAGTAGAGACGATAGTAATATTAATAACTTACAATAGACAATAGGAATAGTAATATTTAATACTTAATAAATTTTTGTAGTACTGTACTCAAATGTAGACTTTCAATTACAATTTCTTGCATTTAATTTGTAAGATTAAATCTGAGAAAAATAAATTTATTCCATGAATAAGAAAGAAAGTAGCAGAAAAGGAATGAAACTAAGTATAGTTTTTTTTTTTTTTTTTCACTTCAAAACAAGCTTAAAATTAACATAGTTAAGAAATATGGAAGGAAGGATTGTAATCCGATGAATTAATATTCCATACTTAGTTTATTTATTTTTCATTAGTTGAAAATAACAATTAAGAAGTTAAAGGATTAAATTAATAAGTAACTAATTTTCCTTGCAACATATTTTCGTAGTATTTGAGAGTTTCTTCGAAAAAAAGGTTTTCTTTATCCTACTCCTACAACTTGCCGTTTTTTTAATTCAAAAAATTTAAAAGGCACAAAATGGTTCATCCTATCAAATGATTTAATAATATTTTTTATTTCTATGCTGCTGACCGATTTTTTCAGTTCACTCTCCTTTGCTTTTAACCCAATCAGAATTAATTTTATGCTAATTTTTCCCGTCATGATAAGTTTTTTCTATGATTTTTTTCTACGATATTCAGAACTAAACTTACCAAGTGTTCAGAAAATATCAAGGTGAATTAGCATTAGCACTTTGTCAAATCTATAAAGTATAAATTGACAAAAGATGAAATGGGCAGCAGCATTTTGTCTGGAATGTATTCGTAGCAAGATGAAAAGATTCCGAAAGGAAGAAAAATTTCAATTAGTATCAATTTCTAGAATGAGAGAATTAACATCGCCTAGGATTTGTCGTAAATTTAAATAACTTAAGATATCTATATCCTACCTGTTGCATCTTCCTTTCACAATTTAATACAAATTTCAGATGCATGAGAAGACAATTGTAACGCGGAAATGATCAGAAATCGATTTCCCTTTAACATTGACCATTTTCTGAATCAGCATATCTATAAGCTTGATATTTTTTATATTGTTCGAAGTGAAGTTGCCAATCAACAATGTATTCATTCTCCCAACGATTCATTTCTTGTTTCCAACGCATCACTTGATCTCCTGTATCTGCTGCAACGAATCCAAATTATGACTACATGATTTCTCTGTGATAAAAATTGAGATGGATGTATTCATTCATCACTTAGTATTTTGTAAACCATTAGATTAGAAGATTCAGAATTTCTAATAATCATTGTTTGTAATAGTTATCTTATGATATGTCTCAATTATTACTTCAAATAAATGAAGATACTTCCGACTGAATTAAAAGAATTAAAAAGCGAAGAAATTTTAAAATTTAACCTACGGCAGCCATCAAATTTGGTAAAATTTTCTTCCAAAACGAGCATTGCTTCCTTCTTGGTCCAGTACCAATACGTGATGCGCCAGCGTAATAATCTGATTCAACAGTCAAATTCATATATTCCATACTCGACTGTATATACAGTGGCCATACATCTGATGTATACGTTCCATCCGGATTTTTATTCGGATTTCTGGTAAGATTGCAAACCATTTAAGTAAACTGATAGATTATCTAAGAATCGAGAATCCTATAGATTCATTCGATAGAATCGTTTGTTGAATTTTGTGCAATTTATTAAAATTGATTTTAAACAAATTTATCAATACTTTCTATAAATTTTCATGAAACCATTTACTTTACTTTAATTTCCTTTACTAAGTAATTTGATTATGTTAATAGAAGCTATATTATAATTTATCACTTTAATATTTCAAAGCAAATGCTTTCGTCAGAAGTACCATATTCATTGATATATAAAGTTAACTACCCAGTACGGGCAAAGTTAGCCCAGTATCGATGAATCTCATACTCAATTCTTGCTCTTCTTTAGTGTATGCAAATTCCTTCGTATTTAATGGTTCACCAAATACGAAATTTATTTCATATCCATGGACCACACCCATCCATTTGGGCCAAGTTTGCTGAGTTGAGCGATGTGTGAAGTAATAATAATAAGTATCACCTAAAATTCCAAAAGAAAAAGTTGAAAAAAACAAAGTGGAATGCGAATTACAAATTATAATTAATTAAATTATTTCTTACAACTAGAAATATTTCAGAAACTACGCTTAAAAATTGTTAGAATCCTTACCTCCATGTATACTATTGGCTAATGCGATTTCGTTACTATTACACGTGAACTGTAAATCACCGAGCATTTTATCCAATGAATTAATCCAATCAGACGGCTTAATCGGTAAATCAGCAGGTTCGTATTCGTGAATAATCGATGCCAACGCTAATGGAGCTTTCAGCATTTTCCTAGGTAACAAATTTGATATACTATGCAGCCATTTCTCGCGACTTGTCACAAAGTCTTTTTTTATGAAGAAATCTCTCGGTGGAAAAATATCCTGCAAATGGTGTGATAAGTATATTGTAATCGATTATAATTAATAATAAATTTCTTAAAGCCAGTTTCTTTTCCGATTTACTGATCAATGAAAATATGCATTTAAGGAATATATAAAATGAAATATAACTATAAATGTTAGCCATATTGTTCTTCAATTCGCTTTCACTCTGAACGATGAAAGTCATATTAGCAACATTAATAAATTTCAGTTATAATATTAATGATAACTTCGATATTATCAATGATGGTAAGCATTTTCCGGTTTTTATATGATATAGTTGACATCGATATCAATAATCTATTATTATTTGGAAGAATATTTTACGAATACGAATATCTATTGAACTTACACCTAGCTGATAAACAATGAAATAAATTGCTTCTTCCAAATTTGAGCCAATAAGTAATTCGGCAACTTTAAAATTGCCCCGTTTGAGTGATGTTGTTGGTTGTTCGATCAAAAAATCACCATCAACTATAGGAACCCAAGGAAAATCAGCGAATTCCATTACCGGTGCCCATTCCGAATCACGGATTGCTTCAGCTGGTGCATCCATTAGGCATCGTAATACCTGAATTAATTCTGCTAGAAAGAATTGATAGGATAAATTATTTTTGTAAATATATTTGAATATAAAAAATATAATCATAAATAATTCCATAACTTATTTTTTCAAGTAGAAATTTTTCTAAATTTTTTATTGTAAAAGTTTAATTCTTCGAATGTTTTTTTTTTTTGCTTTTGTATTGAAACCATAACCTTATCAAGATCCCAATTCTGGGGATCTTTTGACATATTCCCGCATCGCATATCGTCATATAAAACAACCGATCGTGCAATCGCTACTTCTCTGAAAGATTAAATGCAAATTAGAGTTTGCTGAGAATAATCATCGACAATTCGAAGGACTTTTAAAAAAATTTAGAAAATATAAAAAATAATCGTCGACAATTTCAAGATTAGACTTTAAAGAAAATAAAAGATATAATCATAAATAATTCCATAACTTATTTTTTAAGGTAAAAATTTTCCGAAATTTTTTAAAAGTTTAATTCTTCAAATGTTTTTTTTTCCTTTTTTACTGATCCCTTTCTGGGATCTTTTGACATATTCCCGTATCAATTAAATTTTAATTTTCCAAAAAATAATAATTAGTTGATTTCAAATTTTCAAATGTAGAAAAAAAATTCGAAGAGATTATTTTTAAAAAAATCGCATGAATACTTGGTTTCTGTTGCCCAAGGAGCAGTAACACTTCCGCTTTGAATGATTGCTCGCTGAAAATATGGTGAACTTTTTGGACTTAATAAATGCATTGAAACCGCTGCCGCACCAGCACTTTCGCCAAATAATGTCACTTGATTAGGATCTCCTCCGAATAAATCAATATTTTTTCGAACCTAAAATAAAATCAGATCTAATTTCATGCGAAATTTAAATTTATGCTGAAATTGCAAACGACGAAAATATTTATTTTACAAAGCATAAATGAGAAGTGATATAACTGCATTTCAAGTGTTATCGCAAATTTATGTCAACATCGATATTTATAAACAAGGCACTTCCTATTTAAACAAAAAATCCATTAAAGGAATAGCACCTTATTGATCTGAATCCTATTTCTATTCATCAAATATTTCCAGGCTTTATAAAATATCTTTCATCAATACCAAATTTTTGAAATGAGGAATATTTTTGCTGAATCTGAATATATTTCACGAGTGGTGATTATTATTTGATTAGTGATACTATCAACATATATTTATTATGAACCCATTTCAATGCAAGAAGTTGATCCCATAGGCCCATATTGCCAGGTGCTTCTTCTCGACCCATATACAAAAAGCCGAAAACACTGACTCGATAATTCATCGCCACAAATATGACATTCTCTTCGCTAAAATTAATTAAAGTTTCGGAATTTAATCCTTTTATCATCATACAATATTCTTCTATTATTATGGTCATCTATTTATTCAAATTTAAATAAATTTAACGAAGCAGTCCGCGACATACACTTCAATATTTCAAGCAGTGTTTGAAGATGGTGATGGTCTTGAAAACATTTAAATGTACTTCTGAAGATGGTGATCTTAAAAGCTTTTAAATGGATTTTCGCATATACAAAATTCAATTACAGAAATTACAGGAAAGGAACAATTTACTTAATTTGGATCGATTTACAAAAATAAATGATAAGTTATCTCAAGAAATAGTGTGAGATATAAGAATTAAAAAACAATTTCTTAAAAACTAGCCTAGTTATAATTTTTGGATTGTAAACATCCAATGATATGCATCCGGACCAAAAACCTCCACCATATATCCAAACCATTACCGGTAATCGAGCATTTCTATTAATTTGTCCTGGGACAACTAAATTGAGGTAGAGGCAATCTTCAGATACGGGCACATTACTATTCCACATTGTTGCTCCTTGAAAATCACCAAAGTATGTATCCGAACTCTGAAATCAATCAGTTATTTTAATTTGTTTTAATTGAAAATGATATGAAATCCATTTGTACTTAACAACACTATATAATATAACTTTGATTTTTGAAGATACATTATGATAAAATGTTCTATGTTAATTCCGATTCCACGTTCTGAAATAATCAGAATCTAATTTTGAATTAATTGACTTGATCAGGTGACAAATATTTTATTAATTAAAATGATATTAATTGATTAAATAGTAAAAGTATTTTTCATAATTTTGTAATTATAATGCTATAATTCACTCATTATTCTATAAAAATTTTAGAGTTGGTAGCAAATGAAATTAATTGAAAATTAGAATTTTGGAATAATTTAGCACAAGACTGATTTGATTAAAGAGTGCCTGCATGCAAGCATTTGGCATAGTTGTAGCATTAAGTAGTGTTCGCCATGGTTGCTTTGGTTTTGGCTTTCGAAACCTCAATTGTCCAATCGGTGGTTCTGCGAATGGAATCCCGAGGAATTCAGTAACTAGTTTTCCATTTTCACCATATACTTCATGGCCAAATAGTGGTGATCCATCATGCAATGTTACATGCTGGTTTGCAATTGGCTGTAATATTCTGATTGCTTCGTTGATAAATGTATGCAAAATATAATAATATCATAAAAAGATCTTTATATAATCTTTAGCTGAGTTTCAATATTTAATAAATAATCATCTTATTAAATCTTGAATCTTTCAATTTTTATCCATTTCACTTTAATGAGCGAAATTTCCACTAGAAACAAAGGTCAATATTGTTTAAAAATCATTTAACAATTTTGTATTCTTCAGTTTTTTTTTGCGGCTTCTTTGTTACCGTAACCCAATTGAGGTCACATCGTAAGTATATATTTTGTAGATGATAACGGTCAATTACTCTTTGTTGTTAACCATTCCCAAACCTTACGTAAACCATACTAAGAGGTTCTTTCTAAACAAAGAGGAGCTCTTCTGTAAGTAATACAAAGAGATAAAGCGGATTCTTCTTTTGCTACTCGATATAAATTGGTATGCATCATTATTCAGTATAAAGCTTCTACAATCCGATTTCGAGCACGACCAAGGGTGATCAAGGTCAACGATCAAGTTGCTAATCGGCATAACCCCATTATTGTTAAACCGATCGAGCTTCTTATAATTAGCTTAAATCAATCCCAATCAAATTGCTAGTTCTCCACGACTTAAACAAATCCAATCTAAATCCAAACCCAAACAAATCTAAACCAAACTAATAAATCCATAACAAATGTGCTCCAGTATTGAGTTATCGAAAATGTCGAGAGTAATTATTCGCTGTGCAATAAAGAAAATAATAAGAAATGATTTTACCTTGAAGAACAAAGTAACGAGCGTCAAGAAATGCGAGACAATGTTCATCCTTTGATATCACACAATCATCATTAAACAATCATTTTGCTTGCAAACGAAATATAAAATATCAAATTTTTTGAATAGTAATGTGCCGTCCTAAAATTATTCATTTTGTTTTAGAATTTACTGGCAACAAAATACACTTAGCGATGAATATGAAGTATTATTTGGAATGAAGAAGATGGAAAATACTTTATAGAGGATACTGTAACTGAGTTGCGTATACATTTTGAAACGTATGCATTTTTTGGGAAGGATTGAAAGGACAGAAGATTTGAAAATTGCTAAGCACTATTTCAAAGTAAAATTATAGATAATTGGAAAACTGGTTTCTGATCTCTTATTTCCTTCTACCATATTTCTCTTTTTTTTTTCAGCTCTATATTTAATTCTTGGCCACCTTTCGTATTTGAAGAAATATTTCAAGCAATTTTTTTTAAGTCATGCTATTATTATATGAATATTGCATTTCTTTTACATTTTATAATCATTGCCATTTATTTACACTGTCATTTTTTCACATTTGTTACTTAGTTTATCTAAAAAAATTTAAATTGCCATTTAAATGATTATAAATGTAAAAGAATTTTACATATTTCACTATCAGAATACATCATTACTAATAATATGCATTGAAATGTTCATTGAAATTTCTCAAATAATAAATATTTTTTCTGTCAGCTGATCTTGCCATTTGTTTTCACGAATTTGCTATGCAACGAGAATACCAAGTAAAATCATAATTCAAATTATGATTATTCGAAACATAGACTGGATAGATTTTAAATTGCTAACATATGAAAGTTTGGTCAGTGTTAAATATCTGTAACGTTTATCTTATTTTAAACCGATTGAAGGATTGAGGAATAATGAAAAGATCAGTCTAACATACAGAAAGCAATAACAAGATGATGGAAAAATTTAACAAAAAATTTTTTGAAATTTGTTAATAACGCATTTGCTTTTAATAGATGCATTATTTATTAGAGGTTTATTTTTTAAATGAAAATTATAAGGAAATATTTCTTAAAAGATTGTTTTATAAATTAATAGACTGATATCGATAGCATAAAATTGATAATGAATGATTCTATAGCCAAATTCACCAAAAAGTTTTAATTTAAAATGAAATACTTTTTTAATTTGATATATATCCCAATTATTCCAAACTGGAAAATATCTGATATATTCTCGGCTATTACGTCTTGAAAGACCATGCAATATTAATTTAAAATTAGTTAAATAATGGTGCTGATGCAGATAGCATACGTTTACTAACCACAGCAAACATACGTCAACATGCATTTTGGATATCGGGAAGTGATAATGAAAATATACAAATATGTATTAATTTATACTGATAATTTTTATGTTTTTTATTTTTATTTTTTTGTTCCATCAATCATTTTTGAAATGTGAAACGATATGAAGGGCTGTAAAATATGAGGTCATAGAACAGGTGACGAGTCTCATCAAATCAGGTCAGATTAGATCATCTCATCATCTTGATTTTTCCTCATTCCTTTCTTCTATTCCTCTTTCTTCGAATTAGCTCTCACATACTGTAATACTTTCATGATGATACCGAATGTCGGAAAAACAACCATACGCTGGTAAGCATTAAATTTTAAAAATAAAAAGATAAACCTACTTTTTTTGGAAGAAATATGTTTGAAAAAATTTATTTACAAATATTGCAAATGTTAAAAAAAATTGTAAAGTTCAAAATGTGTATGCTTGGCTGTGATTTTTCAGATATATTCGCATCGAAGAATGTTCGAAACTGTTTTGATTTATAGATTAAACGTTAAAAAGTTTACTTTAGATTAATTTCGTTTTCTTATTTTTTTAAATTAACAATTAATTTTTTCACTCTGATTTAATTGGTGAACTTATTTGTTGATTTTAGATTAACATTCCTCAAACTTTGCTTTGAGAGAGCTTCAAACTGAGGAATACTTTTTAATATGGCTAAAGATTAATAAAAGAAATATCGAGATGTCAAATGCTTTGCAATATCAAAAAATACAAAATACTAACAATTATGATAATTAAATTTGACCAGTAATTTTAGAAAATTATTTTTTATGTTCTTAAAATTAACAATTAAAGAAATATGAGGATATGAATTGATACTAATATCTAATTAAAGAATTATCAAGATATTAATTTCTACTGACGAATTATTTTTTGCAATGTTTAAACTATTAGATCTCTTTAGAAAAAGATTTTTACAGAATCCATCAGATGTTTTATTGCAACCTTGAAGCTCCCTTTGAAATGCAAAATACTAGTAATTATAATAATTAAATTTGACCAGTAATTTTAGAAAATTATTTTTTATGTTCTTAAATTAACAAATTGTTTTCCTATATTTGTTATCAATGATAAAATGATAAAAATATCTTTCGAATATGTATTAATAATTTTTCATAATTTTGAGAAGCCTTACTTGAAAAATGTATTGTTTGAGAGAAGTTATGATCGAGTGGGATTATTTGCTTATATTCATTATCATTTGGAAACATAAAATCCAATACTGATTTGGACGAAATGTTAAACTTCACCATGATTTCTAAGTATAAGAATTTTGATTTGAAATACAAGCTTGATAGCTATTTATTTTCAAAGCTTGAACAAATTTCATTAAACCTTTAATTTGATTTATACCTGCCATAGCCGAATCAGTGAGCAATGATAGACTAATGTTTTTAGCTAGGTCGAACTATCATGTTGAACTTAATGAGGTCAAGATGTTTGATTTGTTAAAAGAATAGTTGAAGATATTCCATGACTACTTAAAATTAAAAATTTGCTGCAATAATTTGCGGCCGGAATCTATGTAAATTTATTTTGGAAGAAGTAATCATATCAGTGGCAAAAATTTGGAGAAAAAAGGTAATAAATATGAAAATAGTTTGTTTAGTTGAAATGCAATGATCAAATTCCCGATTGTTAACGTAAACAAAATCAGAACTGAATACAAATAATATTATTATTTATGATAAGTGATGAATATTCCAGGTGTCTAAATGAATTTAGGAATCAACAAGAAAACATTAATGGTAGTCCGGTTTTAAAAACTACTAGTGCAACTAGCAACTTAGTTGATTCTCGATTAATTTCCAAAAATCTGATTATTGTCATTTTTATAGTTACTTAATTTTTATTTTGACATTTATAATTTAATAATTGTGATGGTGTACACAATCTCAACAAATTTTAAATATTGGAAATAGATCAAATTAAAATTTGTGCACTTGTGAGTGATGAATTTTAAGCTCTGAGGTACCGATCTAATCGATATTCGATATGCAGTGTGCCGACTGACCCTACGGAAAATAAATACAACTATACATCTAAATAGTCTCTCAGATACAATATACCATCCATTTCATAACATAGTAAGTTATTACCGTAAATAACTCTTATTTGAAATTCCATTTTTTTTTTGAGGAAAAAATAGAAAATATTACTATTATTTAAATTCGAAAAAAATTTACAGAAAAAATAATTTATTTAGCAGTATTCGAGAATGAAATTGAGAATTTTGGTTTCATATTATTTTGTAGAGAAGGATTTGAATTGGAATTAAAGCTGAAATTTTCTCAAATAGGCCAGATGATATATTAACAGGGTAAGCAACAGAAGCTATACTAGGTTAATTTAATACACTCTAGATAAATGATCCACCACAATCTAATCAGAATCAGTCGGAAAGGATTCAAATTTAGGAACTAGGCGTAATATGTCCTATTGAAATAGAATTGATCGTTAGTCATAAGGAATCAAAGAAGCGTGAAATATTACTTCGTATTTTTTGAAAAATTAAAATTAAAATATATAGGATAGAGTACACTTCTTTCTGAAAGTTAAAATTAAAATTATTTTTTATTAGAAATTTATAAACAAATAGTACAAGAGAAAATACATTTTTTTTCCATTCTGTGGGAAAAAAGTAATCTCACATTTATTTTATTTAAACCATCAGATTATGAAATACTTTCATTTCATTTATGAAATTTCTGATTTAAAGAAAAAAATTGAATTAAATTTTTTAATTATTTTTTTGAAAACTGCAGTATAAATTAATTAAATTCTGTTAAGATAGCAAGTGGGAAGTGTCTCGATCATCGAAGACTTAATTTTCCACTAGTAATTAAAATTAAAAATACTTATTAAAAAAAACAAAGTTCAATGCAGTGAATATATCCGTTGCCTTGTGCAAAAAGGCGATGGAAAAATGTCGAAAATGCAGAAACCATGCAAAAAAATAGACATGATTTGACGCCAATTAAGCATATTGCTCCTGCTGGCACGCAAATAGTATGCAATTTAAGGACAAGGCTTTAAATTAAGGCCCATATATGTATATAGAGGCATTAAAGGCCTGAAAGTACCCTCTCAACGATGATTAAAATGCATATCGAAAAAAAAGCTATAGGATTTGATGAAAGTGTTCAAACTTTCCCACTGTTTTTGACATATCACGGCATTTCAAATATAATACCTTCTATTTCTCTCTTCCTGTCAAATCCTTTCATTCCTTCCTTCCTTCCTTCCTTCTACAGTTATATTTAAAAAAATAAATAAACAAATATTCCGTTTTAATTGTGGTTAAATCACTCGTAAAATTATTTCTAAAATACAAAAAAAAGAAAATGTCCGATATTTCATTCTTGTCATTTTGCTTTATATTTTCATTTTTTTTTTTCTAAAAACGAATTCACAGAGAATTAATGAATGGATGAAAAAGCAAAAGCAAAACTTCCAAATTGTAAACAAACAAACAAAACAGAGGAAACTTTTGCTGAAGATATTTTTGAAGAAAATGGTATGAATTAGAATAATTTTATTATAAATAATGCATTTCAAATACAAAAAAAAAGTTTTTCCATCATTTCCACTTTGTCTCTGTTCATCAATTCGTTTAAAAAGAAATAAAGGAAAATAACTTTGCAAAGTTAATTTTGACTCATCGATGAATATATAGAAATGCGAAAGTTTCTTTGACATGATGTAAAGAGATTTGAAAATATAATAATCGCTGTTGATTTGTACAGTTTTAATCGATCATTTTTTTACTTTTATATCTAAGTTTCGGATGAGTGAATTATAAATTTAAGAAACAGATCTTTTAAAATTCGTATTTTTTAAGAAAACCTGAAATGAGATGGAAAAAATAAATCTTCATATTAAGCTAAAAATTTCAGCTAAGTGCATTAAAACAAATAGTCAAAATTTTTTGTTAGTAGCATTAAATTAAATTAAGAAATACATTCTCATGCAAATACTAATTTAGAATATGTGTGTATGCTTGTCGACTGAAGAAATAATTGATTAATTCGGCTAGAAAATACTACTTTCATTCCTTCTCATAAATATAGATTAATGTTTAAAATATAAAAAAATTTACAGAAAAAACTTTTCCACATCCTTCAATGAATGAAGCTGAAAATGAAAGTTCAAAATTTCATTGAGGTCGTGTGACAAAACTTTTGATCTAACTAAAGCAGCAAAATTAAATCTAACATTGCTTTTATATCAAACTCATTGTTAAGCATTATTCATTGCAATAAGAAAATTTCCTGAATTTTTTAAAATGGAATAAAACTTTTAAAGTTTAAAATTTCTTCTGATTTGTGAGAAATATTGATTTTCGAATATGTCATATTATATGATTCTAAAGAAAATGAAACGAGATAATTAGCGAAGGAAGTAAAGTTTTCTCGCGTATAAAATATCAAGGGAAGATAAGAAAGACGAGAAATTGATCATACCATATAAATCATTCAAAAAGCATTCTCGGTCAGCAAGCATTCTCGATGTCCAATCAATCAATGTTAATTAAATTACTTTTGCATAAAATTATTAGCAACTAAGACGAAAAGTAAGAAATTTTGCATTAGGAAAAAAACGACAAAATGATGGCATCCGATGAAAATGATACAAAATCAAGCAGCCAACCCCTCGAGGGCTCGAATACTTTCAACTCTGTTTTTCAACCGCTCTTTCTTCTCGCCAATGGCAAACAATATCAGCAAAAGCTTAATCATCAAATCGTCAGCTGTCGTCAGTTTCAATCGTTGAATCGTTGTGATATGATTGTGCTCAGTGATGTTCATCACTATGCTTAAAAACTTCAAACTTTTGTACTGTGAAAAAAAGAAAGCGAAATTTGATCGATATTTGAAGTAAATATAGCAGATACATAGCATTTTTGAAGAGATGATTTGAGCACAGCATTTATGAAGAAATGAATTTGGGCTTAAGTTGAGATTTCTTCATATATTAATTAATTTTCGATTCAAGAATAGAAAAAGTGATACGTGGAGAATTTAATTCACATTTTATTCGTCTATACTGGATAATTATTTTGAATTATACCTCAAAATGCTTTCATTAATTTAGCTTTGGCTTTTACAGAGATGGTCCATATATTACTTCCTAAACATCAAATGTAATAATTAATTAAAAAAAAAGGATAGTAGATGAGGTCAAGAAATATAAGATTAGCGAATAACAAGCACAAAGGATAAACAAAGTGATAAGAGTATATAACTGATAATAGATCAGAAGTTGAATAGATGTAAATATCTCTTCCAGTAACAGAATACTAGCAGCAACTGACAAAGTTTTGTTGATTGAAACGGAATTTTGTCGATGTCATCCGTCGTTGACATAGTTAGATTTAAGGTTCATATATTGTGAAAAACTTTAATTTAATGTTTATGAATTGTTGGATAACATTTCTATGTCATATTAATTAATTCTGTGGAAATCAAAGAATAGAAATTGATCCGTTACGAGATGATCTCAGCGTATGTTGCAGATCAATAAGTATGTATATTTGTGAATTTTTACGTTATGTGTGCGTGTCTGTACGCGCTTATGCATATGTGTTTGTTGCGTATATATGGAATTACGTGAGATACTTGATTTATACCAATGATTTCCAAAATTCTTCTTAGTTTGCAAAAATTTAAGCAAATTTAAATAATAATGTGAGGAAGAAACAAATCAAAGTCATAAAAGAATATAATTGATAAATCAAGAGAATATAAGAATATAATCAATAAATTAAGAGAATATAAAATTATAATCAAAGAATCGAGCTATTAGTTGACTGAAAAATTGAACGAATATAGTCTAATAAATGAAAAATTACCGAGAAAAGTCATCGAATGATTTAATTCAACCAAATTATTTCATATCGAAGTAACACTTCAATACATCCAAAGCATCGTGAAAGTTTAAAGTTAACATTAAACGAATGAGTCATTTCTAAAATATGTTTCATCGTTAATAAAACCCCTCAACCATCAATAAATAATGAAAAACTTCGTGCTATCTAGCATTATTCATTCATCCGATTATGATTGTTTCATTTAAACGAGAAGAGAGCTGCAACTAGCTGATAAGGTCTTAAACTGCTTGATTTACAATACAGACCAACTACTACGATATTGAATAGGAGTAGGTAGTGCAGTGAGTTCGTTGAAGTTAACTGGTAAGTGTATTGGTATTCCCGTTGTGAGTGGAATAATTAGGATTCCGGGAGAGAATGTTATGTTGGTAGTGAATAGACGACTATGAGAAGTGAATGATATCGGACAAGTTTATTCCTTCCCTGAAATCGCGTTCTAAAGATGCGATGTTAACAGAGAAATTTTTGTATTACACCGAAATCATTTTTCTTAAATAGCGCAAACTATAAACTGTCAAAGAAATAGTTTAAACTAAATTAGGAAATAATTAAAATACAGAATTTTTGACCATTAGATAATCTCAGCAATTGTCAGTTCAAAAGATTATGACTGGGTTTTTTTAATTTAATTAGTCTCAGTAAACTTCTGGTCTAGAGTCATATTCATTTAATTAAACTCATGTAATAGATAATTTGTTCAGTGCATAGTTTTCTAGTTATAAATGAGTGGTTGAACTTGACCGTAAGTGTCCTTTTAGATTGAATATCATATTTTTATTGCCAGTAATTTTGCAAACTATGAATGAATTTGTTCAAAAACGGAATGGATTTACGACCAAAATGAAATCAGTGGAAACTTTGTTTGAATTGATGAAACTGTTATTTCAGCCAGAAAATAATGCCCCGTAGTAGATCGCGTGACCGTAGGCGCCGTTCACGTTCCCGCTCACGTGACGAGCGTCGTGATCGTGATAAGCGTTATCGTAAGGATAAGGATCGTCGACGAAGACGTGATTCGGATCATTCCGCTTCTGATAATGAGATCGAATCGCTATTGAAGAGGGAAAAACGCGGGTAAGTATATGCAGTCGAACTGATGTGAAGTATCGATAATCTGAATTTTATCGAGAGCATATAATTTAAGCCTAATTAAGAATCAGTAACTTCAATTAAGTTGGAAAAACAATTATTCAATTTTCACTTCTAAAAATTATTACCTTTCCTTTAGTGAAATAATTGTCCACGTAAAGCTTAGTTGTTGATCATTTTTCCTTTGAAGATATTCGAAATAAAACGGAATGTAAAGGTCAAGTTGTACATTTCATTGAGAAAAAGATTTCTTGTAGTCTTTAATAAAATACGAATAGGATATGCGCCATTAGATTACTTAAAATTGCCCATCTCTAGATGTTATGTTGGTTTTGTGGAAATATTTAAATGTTTATCTCAGCGTGAGTAAATTGGTTAGGGAATGTAAAATTTTTTGGAAATTTCATTTTGATTGGAGCTTCATATTTTATAAAATTTTCTTTTAAGTAGAAAAAAATTTTCCTCCGAAAAATAGCTCGGATAAATAGCTTTGCACACAATATGATTTGACATAATAAAAGCATATAAAGAGCATAAGGAGAAAACTAACGAACTGAAAAGTTTTGAACAATCAAACTATATCGATTACAGTTTATGCGAATTCAGTCTTTCTCGAATTAGGAACTGTGAATCTCATCATTATGGAAAATTAAAAAATATTCAGTGTATTGTGTGATGAAGTGAAATATAAAATGGAATAGAGCGCCTCAAATTCATTTTTTTAAACCAATATTGACCTAAAATTGATATTTCCCAGCAGTAGTTGAAATTACTGATATGCTAATGTGTATGAGTATGAGTTTTCATATTTTACATGAAAGATATTCAAATTTTTTTCAGAAATGGTAGTTCAAATTCACCATCCACATCATTGGGAGCATTAGTAAGCGAATTAGGAGCCGGTGTGAAATTTGATGCATCACAGTTAAGCCAGGCAGCTAAGGAATGGTTGGATGCGCGAGTTACTGAGCAGGTAATATTTTTTTTTTGGATTGCGATCTTTATAAAATACTATCCATGTCATTGTCAGATGCATTAATTAACACGAGTTAAGTTGTTAAAAATCATTGGAATATCTTTAGAAAGGTTCCTGTGTTTATTCAATAATATTGCAGTAGTTGTAGTTGTCGACTGTTATCTATTATGAAGAAATTGGGTTTCGGTTTCCTCTTTAAATTTTGAACATATTTAGTGATATTTTTATTGACATTTGCAAGCTTCAAGTGATTTTTTTATAATAACTATATTCAGTAAAAAAAGGAGGTGTTTATGTATTTATGAGGTTTTTAAAATGAATATATTTGCCGCATAAGTCCATAGGAAATAGATAGCTTGTGGGATATACTCTTGTTGCAGATTTATTTTTTGGTCGAAGTTGCAAAGAACTCGAATCTTAGAAATTCCAAAAAATGATTTTGAAATAATTTCTTTTTATGTTAGGTCTCTGATTTTCGATATAAGCACTCAGTTTTATATTTATAATTTGGGTTCTTAACAAGTTAGTTCATGCAACATTTCGTATTTAACACCGTGTTAGGGTGTCACACAAAAAAAGAACATTGAAGAATGGAGGAAGACTGTCTATGTATATGCACCTTGCGGCCGCTAATTAGCTGGAAGGATTCATTTATGGAGTCCGACCATATCAATGGTATTTTTTAAAATTAAATCTTAATTTTGTAATTAACGTATGTCCGTTTTGGAGAGTTTGCATACTTTGCTCTGCTGTCTGGAACCATTAGCTTATCTTCAGTGGATTCAAAACTTTTCTTAAATGCCGTTGCCATTACATTGTACTGCAAATTTGCAAACTTTCTGAACAAAAAGACAATGTTTCCTTTCTTTTTTTTCCTTAAATGTCTTCATTGTAGGTGAGTGCTAGAGTGGCTGATTTGGAATCATTGGTTCAAGAACGCGTTGCCAAAGCACGCGCAGACCTCGAATCCAGATTACGTTCACAAATTGAGCAAGAAATGATGCATGAAGTGGAAGAAAGTCGGAAAAGAGAAGTAAGTTGAAATTCTTTCGGATTTTTTTTACATTAAACCAAAGAGTATGACCTTTTAGGTATCATCATACAACAAGAATGGTTGAAGGAAATTTTTCTCATATAAAAAGATATGAAGTTATCTTATTTTGATAGTGGTGATCGATATTAGTAAATACTAAGATGGATTAAATCTAACAAATTTGAATATTTTAGGAGGAATCCAAAAGGCGATGTATGGAACTTGAAGAAAGTTTAGAGAAGAAAATGAAAGAATTGGAGGAAACGGAAAAAAAATTGGTAAAGTGTCAAAGTGTTTCACATCACATATAGAATTAGATTAACATAATAAGTGATGTAGTTTCCGTTATCGCCATGTTTCAGGCTATTGCACAATTTCAGCTCAGATCAGTCGCGCAGCAGCTGTTTGAATTACTTTGAATTACTTGTAAAAATTAAACCAGCTGATACTGACTAGCGACCGCTATTCTTTGTTGACTTAGAATAAATCAACAAAGAATAGCGGTATTTCGGGAGGAGATTCATAATGTGCACACCCTTGCACAGTATTTGGACAAACGCTGCTGCGTGATATCGCTGGGATACAACAGGCAAACTACTAGTAGGTGTTCCATTGGCCGATAAACTGTTGCAACGCCAAAGCGAAGTACACGAATTCGTACTACTGACCGAGCAGTATGTTCATTCAAATATGAGCTTTTTTTAGAATCCTGATTGGACAGTTGTTGGTCTCAACATATTTCTCATAATGGTATTTATTAGTTACGCAAAAATACGGGTTATTAGTTTCTAAGGCGTTTCCTTCGTATGTATGCGTGCGATTGGTTTTGAATTATTTAAAAACATTTCTGTTATCCATTAATTAGAAGTTCCTTTTTTCAGAAGCAAGAACGTTTATTAATGTTGGAAACGAAGAGCAAATTGGAGATGGAACGAAACGCGCTGATCCAGGAACGTGAAATGTTAACGAAAAGTGAGCAACAAGCGATACTGAATAAAGGTGGAACAATGAGGGCGCCAATCAAGTTGAAGCTCGGCTTTAAATGAATAAAATGACGATGATGGTACGACATTGCGAAGTGTAAAATTAGATTAAATTTGAATAATGCTTGAAAGACAGAGGCATTTTCGAACTTTCCGTATTGAAACATTTTTCTTTTGGCTGTAACGCTGAGAAACAACTTGTTTCACGTCTTCCTTTTATCCCCTTTAAATTCAGTTTTTCTTTTTTTTTGTTATAATTTATAGTTTATGTCCATTCTAGTACTTTTTCATTTTTGCTCGTAAATTGTATATAGAAATTATAAAATTCCAATAGAGCAAATCTTTTGCGATATTTAGTCAGGACAGTAAGCTATTGTAATGAGGAGGCGCTATACGATTTTACTTGCAAAACGCAATGGAATAAATTTCGATTGGTCATTCTTATATGGATAGTAAAATAATAGGCAAAAGTAGTAATTTAAATTTGTTATTGAAGAAATATGAGTTCAGCTTTGATTTATGCACAAATAAATGGATAATTTTTTGTTAGAAGGTTTTGAGAGGATAAACAATATGTGTTCTACAGTCTTCAATTATTATCCAAGGTTTGATGATCTTCAGAACTCTGTTACAAATCATTTATTTCACAGTTATGAATAATTTATTATGACTGCCAAAATCACAAAATCAGTCTGTTTCACTGAAAAATAAAAGATTGTATACTCTCGCTACCTTATGGATACCAGATTCAATTAATTTTGAACACTTTCGGTTTGCGCCTAAGCGCAAAATTTTTGGGATTATTCAATTTCAGACGTAAGAGCTTGTACAGGATAATGATAAACTTCAAATAGAAGTAATGAAAAAAATACAAAGGCAAGATATGAATACACCAGCAACTTTGCACTAGTGCAAATTGAAAAGACTAGCCGGGATACTTGACAGATTTGCAAAATTATTTAAAAAACCTTATATCTAACTTATCCAAATTGGCTTCCTCCGAGTGTAAATGCATTGTTAATTGAGCTTCAAAATCGTCTTTAACATTATTGAAACGAATTAGCTCTGGTTTTCTTCTCATCCAAAATGCACAAAACAGTTTGAATACTTGACCTGAAGTTATGTATTACGTATATAAAGTCCAGCTTAAATCTAATATCAGAACAGTTGAATTCGTCCAAATGCAAGTGGATCAAATAATGATGTACTTCAAGTAACATACAGAAAACGTGGTGAAAATTGTCGATCGTTGGTCTACCACGAACGGTGTTATAAAAGTGCATTTTTAGTGTATCGCTGTGTAATAATCGTCTAATTAAAGCTGTTAAGTTGATTCCTGTTACCGCCATTGGAAAGCTGGAAAAACCATAATTTCAAAAACAAAATAGAAAAGTTATTTTTTCAGATGTGTTTCCCTCTTCCTTTTGGCAGGCTCAGAAAAAGATCAGGATAATCAGATCGATCAACAACGTTTTAGTATAAAGGTGGAAAAGTAAAAGATATTAATTGATAACTATTACTTACCCATACAAGGGATGATTTGAAAGGGAAAGTATTGATTGTGCATGCGCAACGTCATATTGAGCCAAGAAAATTAGCTGCTCTAATGAAAGAACTCCCATACCTCGAAAATCAGTTGCCGGATCGTGACCCTAAAAATCCCTTGTTGAAAAGACACAAAACTATTCATGAAATTAATTATCCTTTAATTATGCCCTCGCACAGTCTTAGAAGTTTGATGTATTAAAGTATAAACTGGCCAAGATAGCTGACTGCATATGTTTTTAGGATTCATTTGCAATAAAAGAAAATAAGTCGATTGTTAATTGCAGTAAATGAATTCAAGTAGATAACGGGAACGAAAATTAAATGAATGAGTTCATTTTTACATACAATTTATCAATAGAAATGAAAGTAATTTTAAATCATAATTTCGAAAAAATTTCCACCTGAAAGCCGATTTTCTGCCACTGATTCGTCATCCTATCTTCCAAATCTTCCGTTGGCATTAAAAGTTCCCATAGTTTTAGCAATCTACAAAAATGGAAAAAAGAAAACGAAAAATTTATATATAATGTTATAATGAAATATAAGATCAAACCTTTTTTCATGAACTTCATTCTCAGGATCATACTTCTCCTTGCAATTTTCTCGACCTGATCACTAGTTTCTCGATAACCACGTATTTGACTCAACGATCTCTTTAGTACATTTCTCATCTCTTCGAACAGTTCATTGTCTACTTCTGACAGCATTTCTAACCATTTCTGTTGCCTAAAATATATCATGAAAATATAATTTACGTATTAAATATATCATAATGTCATGAGAATATATGTTACATATTGAATACTGAAATTCTTACAAGAAATGAAAAACAGAGGTTAAGTTTAAAAAATTGACACAAAAATGAAATGAAAATAATTAAGAAAATGCAAATATGCAAATACAATTATTTTTTTTCAGATAATGAAAAGTACCTGAAAATCGAAAAAAATCAAGCAGATTTTAAACTAACAAGTTTATCTTCCTGTCCAGCTTTCCAAAACTTTGGCATTGTTGGTAGCTCTCCTTCATTAATGAGTTTTTCCAGTTCTATTGTGATCTGACCGCGATTGTTACATCTCCAAGTTAACTAAAATTATTAAATATATCTAATTAATGGTTATTTTTTGTAGTAACTTATTACTTCGTTCAACTATTAGTTTGCTATATACATACTTCAATTTCGATATATTTGTCAACGAAATCTTCTATAAAACATGCTTACAATTCTTTCAAGCTCCGTTTTGCCAGTTATTATTAGCATGAACCAATTTAGTATAAATCGTAGTAGATGATGAAAATATAGAGTATATATACCAATGAAAGTTAGAGAAAAAATTTTTGTCGTACCAATCCATGGAATTTATTGAACAGAAATCCTAAAATCAGGACACGTAAAAACAAGGTTCCTATTAATGATTATGATTATTTACGAGCAATTAAAATATTATTTCTCGAAACCGAAACAGCAATATAGAAGTCCAAATGATTAGGATTAAATAGAAAACTATAAACTTTATTTCATCATCAAAGAAGAAATTTAAATCGCGCTATTTAAGTTGTTATATCGAAGGATATATCTACAATTAAAATTCCTAGATTGTAAATAAGTAGTAAATTACGCATACCCGACAAAGAAAATCTTCGAATAATAATTATCCAAGTCAACAGATCCCAAGAAATTATCGGTCAGCTGTACCATCAATTTGCTAAAAGAAGCTCATATAAAAAAAACTGTTATGACTTTGGGAAGATCTTCCCTTTTACAATACTTATTTCTTATACTAATGAACTATGTAAAATAAGAATTGCGGAAAATGTTTTACTGTCTTCTTTAAAAGCATAGGTATACCAAATGAAGTGCACAGAGCTTTCATATATCAAATACAGTAAACAAATTTACTAACAAAGTTTCAATATTAAATTGTTCTTGGTATATAAACACCCAGAAAAATCATACAGCACATCTATGAATATAGATGTTCAAAACATTAAATTAAAACCTTAAAGATTCAAAGACGAAACAAACAATCTTAATTTTTATAAGTCAAACAAATAAGCTGTGATATGAAAATATATTTCGAATGAATAAGACCTTAATCAATTTTATCTATGCGATAATAAGCACAAAATTTCATTATGCTCTGAATAGACTGGTTCTAATCGGGAATACATCAATTCCTTCGCATTATGTTCCTTACCCAAAATCATTGATTAAGAGTTTCGGAGAAAACAATGACCGTATTTGGGAGAGTGGAATTATAATGCTCGCCTAAATTATAGGCAAATCGATGGAATGTAATAACGAGAGGTTTTCTGTCGTTATATTCTGCTCCAAAAGGCAAAACACGTCCTCCAGGATGAATTACTTCAATCGGCCTTTCCAGTGCACAAGCTGCAGCTCGAAGCTATAATAACGAAATTAAATCAAATTTCTTATGTAACAAATAAAAAAAAGACAAACCAAAGGTATCAGACATAATTCATTTCCATTAATGAAAATACAATAAGCAGAAATAGAGGGCTATATTGCAACCCATAAAAATTGGACCCACAAGAATAAATGATATGAAAGTATTCTGCTTCTTGTCATATATATTAAATTATTAATATTATTACAGAAGATATTCTTTGTCTGATCGCACTAGAATTAACAAATCATTATTTTGACCACATCAATAACATAGTCACAAAAATAATATAACTTATGAATTAGAATAAACAAAATCTTTCTTATACCATATCAGTTAGAAAACTTTGAACTTTTATAGGCATACTTTAATTAAAAATAATTTAGCATAAAAAACCAAATCCTTCTAAACTGTGGATTATCAAAAAAAACTAATGTATTTCGAATACACTACAGTTGAAAAACTAAATTACCTCCGGTTCTCCACCCCAAATACCACCATCTGTGCAGCATTTCTCAACTTTCATACAGTATTCCTCAAATTCAATCTCATCCATTGCTTCCCCATTATCATTCATTAAAAATGGGAGAAAATCATTCTTATGTGTTCGCATGCAAGCGGCAGCCATTTGACGAATATCTGCGGCTCTAAACTGAAATAACAATCGCTTAAACATCTCTAATGATAATTTTCATTTGAATTTAACCATCTTAATAAATTTAATGGATCAAAAAAAAGATTAATCAAATGTGATTGATAAAAGTAACCTGACGTGAAGTAACTAATGATAATTGATGTGCTATCGCACTGTACAAACAATCACCATCTGGCTCAATATTATGTATCGCAAGTCCACGATCCACTAGAAGCCGCTCGATTGCTTCATTTTCGAATTTCCCTAAGATGTTTTACAACTGAACTGAGTTAAAAATATATTCTTTTAAACAACCACTAGTATTTTCTTGACAGAACAAAATAGATAAAACCATTAATTCATAACTTCATTTTTGAACAGCTCAAAATCTTAAAGCAAAGAAATCTATACGAGGTGCGCTTTCTGCATCAATCTTGGCTTGTACTGCTGCTTCTTCTCGTTTCCTGCTGAGTTCGGCTTTTTTTTCCTGCAATTCAGTTGTAGGAATTTTTTCACATGAAGAGTGGGAAAATTTTTACTTCTAGAATGCCAAACACGGCATAAAATTTTTTAAAAGCTAGCAGACGGTATATAGTTTTCCTACACTTCAAAAAGCTTATAAAAATTTAAGTGAATAGAAATGTTCAAAAAAAATTTGAAAGTCTTATAACATCCAATCTCTCGTGATAATATAATATCAAATAAAATATCCAAGTCTTAGATTTTTTATGATTGCGCAATACAACTTTACTTAAAATATAAAATATTTAAGATACTAGCTGCAAAAGAGTAATAATTTATCATTCTTGGATGATCAAAAATTTTTACAACTTACTCGTCTTCTTTGAGCCTTCGAAATGCGCGACTCTTTTTCTTGATATTGCTCCACAACATCTGACTCTACAGATAATTCGGGTAATGGCTTTAATCCAGCTAATTCCTAAATTAATTATATTTTAAAATTCTATGAGCATATAATAAGTGTTTTATTATTATATGTCAGTTTTGATTGGCTTTATATAGTTTCGACATGAAATAATTCTCTGTGCTTCCAAAATTCGTTATTTACATATGCTTTAGTTTTTTATGCTTTAGAGTATTGAAATAATATTCTAAGCATCTCGTCATTAATTAGTCGTTTGATTAATTAACATATACAATAATAAAATAACGATTTTGCATATCCCAAAAGTATTTCTGAATGTTTAAAAATTTGGGAAGTCTAGGAATTGTAGGTGAATTTTTTTTTGTGGATTAAAACTGCAAAAAATACTTGGAAAAGAAAAAATATATTGATTTGTCAATAATATCATTCGAAATATTAATTAAAAGTGTTTTGAGATATCGAAATTATTGAAAGCCTTCTCATTGTTATTATAGTGACATGAGTTTCGTTCTATAATTCTTATCAATAAATTAGAATAAAAAGACCTTTTCATGACGTTTTTTCATTTCTTCTTCCATTTTTGTTATCTCTGCAACTATTTCCTTCCTTCGCTTCTTGTCACTTTTCGCAATTGAATGTTTCATGCTCATTAATTTGGCTAAAATATGCAGAGTATTAATGTTATAATTCTAACATTGACAATATAATTAACACTAACTCTCATTATTTTAAAGTAACATGTAATTGCTAATCAGTGTTAATATTTTTATGAAAATGCTGATATTTTTATTATCTTAAAATGTTTTGTTTCAACAGTAAATATTGTTGGCAAAAAAATACACATTAATTATGTTTCTAAAAAAAAAATTTGCCAAAATTTTAAAAATAGAAACATAAATACCAAAGTAAATGAAACAAAATTTCTTAAATCCCTAAAAAAAAAGTGAAAAATTTACACTGTAATTCTTTACGTTCCCTTCGATGTATTGCCTTAAGCTGTCCCAGAGGAGTCACATCTTCTTCTTCTATCATTATTCTTTTTTAAAAAAGCAACAATTAATTATATCTGAAAATATGAGATATAATTCAAATTTTGAAGACAAAAAGGGAAGCTGATGATATTGTCTAACGATATGAATGTAACAGAGAACAGATGTAAACACAGATATTAAAAGAGACACGTATCACTAATTTGATATTTCCTTTCTGGTAATTGTTGAATACTCAAATTATTAATTGGCCACATTAATGACTGTTCCACATAGAATTCCGATAATCTTCCACTAGAATAATGAAATCGGAACATTGTTTAATCCGAATGTTCATGTCCGAATAACAACAAGTATTGATATCTTGATAATAGAAAAAGCCGAGAGTAATAATTTATCATTCTTGGATGATAAAATTAATAGTTAATATGGTGGCAAAATATATCACAAACAGTGATATACGCTCAAAGATCGAGAAAATTCTAAAATAGCATATTGTAAGAGGGACATTGAGCATAGAAGTGTCATAATCTATTATATTGTTTCATAGTCTATTGTACTTCTGAAAGTTACGAGTAAGTTTTCGATTTATATTCATAATGTGGTGCAGATTCTTTCTTCTCGAATCGTTTGTTAAGAATACCAGAAGCATTTCTCGACATACGATCCTGGTTTTTCGATTCATCTGGTATCATCCGGTCTATTTACGATTTGCGATTTATCTGTCCCTGATTTTTTTTTGATTGCAATAAACTTGTCTGCTTCTTATCATTTTGGTTGTTTTCTTCTGATTTATTTTATGGTTCATTATATGTGTTATTTTTATCTTTGTTTTTATCATTACAATTTCTAGAAGTACAAGGATGTCTGATTCTGACAATTCAAACGATGCGAACAAAAAATGGCGAAAGAAGACGAAACGTAACAGAGAAGTATTATTCTTACTTTTTAAGTATGAAGCTTTGCAAAAGTTTTTGTCACTATGTTTGATCTTTTAAAAGTCACCATTTTCTTAATTCTCAATCATTTTTCTTTTGTGAATTATCCGTAGCTGTACTCACAGTTTTTTTATTGATAAATTTCTTAACAAATTTTGATTACCTTGATTTTTTTACCTTCATTGCAAAAATGTCATACATTAATCTTTTTTTGAATTATAAGCAATATCACTGAAGTGGAGGTTTTCATGAGATGTATATAATGAAAGCAGTGTATAAGCAGGAATAATGTTATCTCTTTTTTTGACTTACGTGATAGAATAAACAAAAATTATATACGAATCAGATGAGTCTGAATTCAAGAACTGGACAGCAAATCAAATAATAATAGAAAAGATAAGTGCGGCTAAAAATTTATCAAGCACCACTTAGAGAAGTATGGATTATGGAAAAATCAATAAATGATAATATATATGAATAATGAATGATTAAGTGATTGTAGAACAATGATCAGATATAAAATATTTCAGTAACTATGGATTAAATAATTAAAGGGAGGTTAGCAAAAACATCCTCTAGAACAAATATGATGAAATTTTAGTCGGAGAAAAGTTGATTATATTAGTCTTTTATTACCAATTCAAATGATAGTTGATGAGATGATCAATAGGCATATTTGTCTTCTTTTTAGAATAGTTCTTCCGACGAAAGCATTATCGATAAAACTCCCTTGAAGAAAGGTAAAAATAATGGCGGCTTCAAAAATGCTGATGGTGAAGAGGTATTTTATATCATTCACTTTTTTAATTTCAGTAATAGGTAATTATAAATTGCGCTAAGTTTGTTTTTGGCATTTACTTCCGTAATATATAGGGAACATTGATTATTTTTTTGCAATTTAATTTTTTTTATAAAAATATTTTATAAAAATTTTTTTATTAAAAAAAAGAAGAACAATTATTCATTGGAAATGGAATTTTATGGGCGATGTTTTGAAATGTATTATCTTCCTTATTAGAATGAGAAAGAAAATTAAATGCAATAGCATTGGTTATTCACAAGTTTGTCAAGTCATTATAGAAATAAATTTTAGATGTTCGAATTGGGCAAAATGCGTTTCGTGACTGTCCGATCCTTTAAAGGGAAAGCACTGATTGATATTCGTGAATATTATCAAGATAAAGTAAGTCTATTCTTCCAGAATTAATGCTTTTTTCGATCTGTAGCAAAAAATTGAAAGTAGACAAGATAGTATGTTATTTTCAAGTTTTAGATAAATTATTTTATTGGTAAATTAAATCGGATCACCCTTCTTAAATTTTTTTTATCTGCTGACTAATTGTTTTCAGTATAAGAGGTAGTGCTAAAAATTGGCTTGCATTTATGAATATTAAATTATCAGACATAGAGAATCTCCATACCTGATAATTTCAATATGCTCGTAAAATTTGAATTAAGATGGTTGTGGCGTAAAGTCAACAAAAGAGGGAAGTCGACAAACGTACTTTCAGATCGTTAACGAAGACTACGTTGTATTTATAGGTGTTTAATTTGAATCTGATAGATCAGAAACGGAATCTTTAATTTTTATTTCGTTATTACATACTATTTAAGATTGTTTATTATACAGAGTGTGTGAGTTCCATAGTTCTGCTTCTGGATTTATAACCCTTGACTTCTTTTTGTTTTGGTGATTTTTATCTTTTTACTTATATATATATTATGAAATATAATCGATCATAAGAAGCATAAATTTTCAGGGTAATGGTGAATTAAAACCGGGACGTAAGGGCATTAGTTTGTCAGAAGAACAATATCAGCGATTGAAGATTATTATGAGTGATATAGACAAAAAGTTGAATAGTGTCTAATGTTCTTGAACATTGACATTATAATTGACCTTCAGTTCCAAAAATTTCATTGTTTATTGTTAATCTCAATATGGTTTAATTTCGCATTATGTCGGGATAAAGAAAGTCATCTAAATACGATTGGAAGGAAAGTTGTCATATGTTTCACATTTATATTCAGTGGCGTTTTCAAAATTTTCAAATGTTTTCTTCGTCACTTTGTCACTTTTATTTCTTTTTTCTTTCACAATATCTCCAGAATAGTTTGCTTATATTAGGACTGGCTCATATTTCGGATAGATCTCACAAACATTATTCTGAATATTAGAAAAAAAAAAATTTTGCTTTGCTATCGAATCTGGAATAGTAAGCCAATGGTTCGATGAGAATTGAACAGTACTGAATAGCTTTAATTTTTGGAACTAAGCTTCATACCCACTTTATTTGTTACAAAGACTTGATTTATTTTTCATTTTGAATTAAAAAGAAAAAGCATTGAAAAGATACGTAATTTATATAATGCATATTATTATTTATGCTGCATAAACAGATTTGAAGGATGAGAAAAAAAAATAGTTATTCTTACTTTTTAATGGAGCGTTTATTGATAATATAGGTCTTGAGTGATATGGCTGAAGAGTACTTTTTGTCGGATACTGGTGAAAGTTAGTTCTCAGTAAATAATTTCGGTCCTTTTTGTAGTGAAAGTTACTTACAATATCCTAAATATTGCACATCAACCTGCTCATAAGGTCAGAATATTGACACTTATATTCACTTATACATTTTTATTATCGGATGAAAAAAGTCATTTGGGAGCTTCAGGTTTATATTCAGCGGCTGATTTCATGATTTTTAAACCGCGCTGATTATACTAAGATTGAAGATAGGAAGTAAAAATAAAATACCATAAGAAATGACATGCGACACGAGTTCTTACATTGCGGAACATATTCTTTCGTCGCAACTCGACCACAGACCTTAGAGATTGTACGTTGTATTAAGGAATTTGGTGGTATAAAAACGGTATGAGAGGAGAGAAGGGGGAAATGTTATTGGTTTCTTGAGAAGGACCGGGAGATTCTATCGCATAATTTCGTCGCGCACATTCGAATTGAAGTCACATTACGAAAAGGAATTATTGGTGGAAAAATTTATTCGATGGAAGTTGTTCATCCGTATTTACTCATTCTAAAATCGGCTGATTTTAGATTATCGTATTTCAAATACATATTTGCTTCTATAATCTGTTTTTTTATAGAATAAAAACACGAACTTTTGCCTTTTATAAGATAAAACTACCAAAGTCGTGTTGCAATACTTCATAATTATATGATTATTTGGAAATTACCTTCTGAAATTAAATATTTGGAATTTATTTTCAGCATTGAAACCAAATCATGGCATTGGCTAATCGAGGACGAAATCAGAAACTACCTCCGGAAGTAAATCGAATTCTCTATGTCAAAAATTTGCCGTACAAAATTACAAGCGAAGAAATGTATGATATTTTCGGGAAATTTGGAGCTGTGCGTCAAATACGAGTGTATGTTTGTTCATTTATTCCACTTACTTTGGCTTTTCCTTTTTCCAGAATCGTTAAGAAATCGTACGTATATGCAGACGTTTTTACAATTCAGGAAATTCTGGATTCTAGCACTTATATATTACGTATAAGTTCATTGTAATAATTTTCATTTTTAGCAATATCTAAACGTGAATATGAATGAGGTTTGAAAGATTCTCTTCATAATTTTTATGCGTCTCATCTTTAGCGATCTTCATCTATCACGAAATTAATTTATTGCAGCTATCCCAAAAACTTCCAATATTAAATATCAATCTATCGTGCACTTTCATTGTTTCAGCTACGGATATTTCATTTAATTCATATCAATTGCTATTTAGCTGTAATGAAAAAATATATTATGAGATATTGGCCGTCCCAGTTTTTTATGTATGTCGATATTGCATTCCTGTACTTTTTTCATCGATTTGCTTCCCATATCATAATATCATTTCTGCAGAGGCAATACAGCTGAAACACGTGGAACAGCATTTGTAGTTTACGAAGATATTTTTGATGCCAAAAATGCTTGTGAACATTTATCTGGCTTTAATGTATCTAATCGATACCTCGTCGTATTATATTATCAGGTATATAAATTTTATTTATGTGTTTTTTTTAAGTATCTAAGTATATGACCTGTTGAATTTAAATGGATTTTTCTTTGATACGCTCAACCGGAATTTCTTCAATAAAATTGATTTCTAAGAAAATTCAGTTTATCATTAAAGAATCAGATTTTTCCTAGTAAAAAAACTTTTACTATCTGAGCTTTATAGAAACTAATTTTTCTTTGATAGTGGGATTTAGGTGTTTCTTTTAATGATTAGATTGCAAAACTTGTTAATTGCAGATATATGAAGTTCTGTAATTACTATTTCGTTATTTTCTTATACAGGCGACAAAAGCTTACCGAAGGATGGATACTGATAAAGCGAAAGAACGTCTCGAAGAAATCAAAGAGCGATATAACCTAGGTGGTGATTTAGAAAAAGAAAAAAAGGATAAGTTGGGTTATACGCCCACACCTCGAAGATAATCATTCGTTTTCTATTATTTTATTGATTTGTCGTTGTATAGTTGTTTTATTCTATAATAAAATATAAGACCATGATAATTGATATTTCATTCATGATTCTGTAATAGACAACTGAGAATGATGACATTTATTTACAGTAGTACTTATCAACTAGATATTTGCATGTTTTACATTTCACATAGCAGCAGTGAACATACTCGCATTGGCACTGTTCTTCAACGATCATTTGTTTAGTATAGTAGCCACGTCCACAACATAGACTGTTGCAACTGTCTGGGCCCGACGATGTTAGATTGCATTCTCTACAAAATTATGAAGAATTCAAAAATTTCCAGTTTTTTAAATTCGCAAATAATATTTCAAAAAACTTAATTAGTTAATAAGTTACTGCAACGAATGGAAGGATATAAAACGTTTGGTCAATTTATATGTCATCCAAATGAAAATAAATCATCGTCGATCTCCTAACGTTGCAAAGAGGGAGGGAGCACCCGGATTTGAACCAGGGACCTCTCGATCTGCAGTCGAATGCTCTGCCACTGAGCTATGCTCCCTGATGTTAGTGAAATTCTTGGTACTTCTAAAATTATTGAAAAATAATCAATTTACCTCCTTACTGTACCGTAAGATCCTGTCTTACTATCCTCTATACAATAATCCGGTGAATTCCGAAGATAAACCTGGAATTTAGAGATGAAATAAAAAATATTTTCAGACATTTAGTAATTTTAAAATAGTAACGAGGCAGTTGTTCGAAATTACTGCCAATAGTAAAATCTTATCGAAATGAGAATAAAAGTGAAATAATGCAGTCATTTAAAATTCTTCTTTTAAACAAATACATGCAGAGAAGATTTCGCTCATTAACTACTGGAATTTCAGCAGATCTTTATGATTGCAATTTCATTTTAATGAATGTACTAAAAACATTTGAGGATGTTATTTCTCATTTCTCATTCCGATCATTTGCTTTTAAGAAAAGTCTGTTTAACAAAAAATGTTTTGATTACCAAATGTTGTTTTGATAATTCACCATGCATAGCTTTATCAATAGCATGTCCTGATTGCGCCAGCAACTCTGATAATGGCGATGCTTGAGCATAGCGTTCCCGTAATCTAAATGAAAATTTTTCGTCTTTTGAATATTTTAAAACTTCATATTTTATGGAAGCATTCAATCTATTCGAATCGATAATTTAGAAAGAACTTTCGGCATCATATAGCTAACATTCGATAAAGATATGTTGATCCAACATAATGCAATAAGCTGAATGCGAGGATAATTGAAATATCGCAGGTAATAATAGAATAGTAGTAATAGTAATAGTAGTTGTAGTAATAATAATAATAATAATAAATAATAATAATAATATAATAATAATAATAATAATAATAATAATAATAATAATATAATAATAATAATAATAATAATAATAATAAAAATAATAATAATAATAATAATAATAATAATAATAATAATAATAATAATAATAATAATAATAATAATAATAATAATAATATAATAATAATAATAATAATAATAATAATAATAATAATAATAATAATAATAATAATAATAATAATAATAATAATAATAATAATAATAATAATAATAATAATAATAATATAATAATAATAATAATAATAATATAATAATAATAATAATAATAAAATAATAATAATATAATAATAATAATAATAATAATAATAATAATAATAATAATAATAATAATAATAATAATATAATAATAATAATAATAATAATAATAATAATAATAATAATAATAATAATAATAATAATAATAATAATAATAATAATAATAATAATAATAATAATAATAATAATAATAATAATAATAATAATAATAATAATAATAATAATAATAATAATAATAATAATAATAATAATAATAATAATAATAATAATAATAATAATAATAATAATAATAATAATAATATAATAATAATAATAATAATAATAATAATAATAATAAATAATAATAATAATAATAATAATAATAATAATAATAATAATAATAATAATAATAATAATAATAATAATAATAATAATAATAATAATAATAATAATAATAATAATAATAATAATAATAATATAATAATAATAATATAATAATAATAATAATAATAATAATAATAATAATAATAATAATAATAATAATAATAATAATAATAATAATAATAATAATAATAATAATAATAATAATAATAATAATAATAATAATAATAATAATATAATAATAATAATAATAATAATAATAATAAAAATAATAATAATAATAATAATAATAATAATAATAATAATAATAATAATAATAATATAATAATAATAATAATAATAATAATAATAATAATAATAATAATAATAATAATAATAATAATAATAATAATAATAATAATAATAAAATAATAATAATAATAATAATAATAATAATAATAATAATAATAATAATAATAATAATAATAATAATAATAATAATATAATAATAATAATAATAATAATAATAATAATAATAATAATAATAATATAATAATAATAATAATAATAATAATAATAATAATAATAATAATAATAATAATAATAATAATAATAATAATAATAATAATAATAATAATAATAATAATAATAATAATATAATAATAATAATAATAATAATAATAATAATAATAATAATAATAATAATAATAATAATAATAATAATAATAATAATAATAATAATAATAATAATAATAATAATAATAATAATAATATAATAATAATAATAATAATAATAATAATAATAATAATAATAATAATATAATAATAATAATAATAATAATAATAATAATATAATAATAATAATAATAATAATAATAATAATAATAATAATAATAATAATAATAATAATAATAATAATAATAATAATAATAATAATAATAATAATAATATAATAATAATAATAATAATAATAATAATAATAATAATAATAATAATATAATAATAATAATAATAATAATAATAATAATAATAATAATAATAAAATAATAATAATAATAATAATAATAATAATAATAATAATAATAATAATAATAATAATAATAATAATAATAATAATAATAATAATAATAATAATAATAATAATAATAATAATAATAATAATAATAATAAAATAATAATAATAATAATAATAATAATAATAATAATAATAATATAATAATAATAATATAATAATAATAATAATAATAATAATAATAATAATAATAATAATAATAATAATAATAATAATAATAATAATAATAATAATAATAATAATAATAATAATAATAATAATAATAATAATAATAATAATAATAATAATAATAATAATAATAATAATAATAATAATAATAATAATAATAATAATAATAATAATAATAATAATAATAATAATAATAATAATAATATAATAATAATAATAATATAATAATAATAATAATAATAATAATAATAATAATAATAATAATAATAATAAAATAATAATAATAATAATAATAATAATAATAATAATAATAATAATAATAATAATAATAATAATAATAATAATAATATAATAATAATAATAATAATAATAATAATAATAATAATAATAATAATAATAATAATAATAATAATAATAATAATAATAATAATAATAATAATAATAATAATAATAATAATAATAATAATAATAATAATAATATAATAATAATAATAATAATAATAATAATAATAATAATAATAATAATAATAATAATAATAATAATAATAATAATAATAATAATAATAATAATAATAATAATAATAATAATAATAATAATAATAATAATAATAATAATAATAATAATAATATAATAATAATAATAATAATAATAATAATAATAATAATAATAATAATAATAATATAATAATAATAATAATAATAATAATAATAATAAAATAATAATAATAATAATAATAATAATAATAATAATAATAATAATAATAATAATAATAATAATAATAATAATATAATAATAATAATAATAATAATAATAATAATAATAATAATAATAATAATAATAATAATATAATAATAATAATAATAATAATAATAATAATAATAATAATAATAATAATAATAATAATAATAATAATAATAATATATAATATAATAATATATAATAATAATAATAATAATAATAATAATAATAATATAATAATAATAATAATAATAATAATAATAATAATAATAACAATAATAATAATAATAATAATAATAATAATAATAATAATAATAATAATAAACAGTTGAATGATTCTGATAGTTTGTTGATAATTTGGAAGAATAAAAGAATTGAAACAACAAACTTTAAAGCTATATCATGAACATCCGGTAAGGTATTCCAGCATGTCCTTACATTACAACTGCTCGATACACCATGACATTTGCATTTTCGAAATAAACTTTCTTGTGTTACCTTGAAGAAAGTTATATTTCAATAAAATAAAAAATATTGATAGAATGAAAAAGAATTATTCGAATAAATTGGAAAGTGCATTTGCAAGCAATATTATATGCTATATTAATTTTCAATAAAATAAACAATCAAAAATAATGTACTAAAATCAAATTAATATCGGAACTATTGGAGTCATCAATTTCATTATATCGAAACTTTCATAATATCATTAATTCCATAAAATAAAGTTTACAGATACCTTGCGACCAACTTCATTATTATGCTCGTTCATTCGTGCCCGCGGTGGAAGATCGATGGTTGATTTACGCCCCGATAAATCCATATTAATGTAAGCCCAGTTATCAAGTAATTCCTATAAAAATACCGATGTCACCATGAATCAATTTTAAGTCCTTATTAAGTCCTTATCATCATATAAATCAAAACAAATAATTCAAGCTTTGTCATTATTGAATTCTTGATCTTCTCGATAATTGTTGTATTTTGATAAAAAAAAAAGTTTGAAAATTTCCCTACTTTTTCTTGCAATTAGAAATTAAGAACAAGTAATATGAATAATAATTTGTTGTAAATTATCCTTTTCAAAATTAGCGAACTTTTTAATTTATTTTTTAAATCAAATTTGCAAAATTACTCGATGAAGTCGCCTGCTACCAGCGGTCGCATTACCTGGACGCCATTTTTTCCGCCACGAAGCATCTGCCCATTCGCGGCTTACTCGCTGTCCGTACAGTACATTATCGCTACATCCTTTCCACTGAAAACCAAGTAATAAATTAGAAAAATTTATGTACTTCCGGAAAGTTGAAATTTGAATAATTAACAATGAAACTTCTTAAATGAGATTTTAAACGAATTTTATGAATCGAAAATTTTCAAATGCAACAAATTCTACGTGAAGTTTGTTAAATATGAACTTCATATGAAATAGGCGATATTTCGAATTGATATTTAGCTTATCGAACCTTATAAGATGTATCAGCAGATACAGTTGGTGAATTTAGGCCACAGGGACAGTAGGGTAAATCGCCAGAAACACAAGCCTTAGCTACATGATGAGTGAGTGCCGCAGATGAAAGTGCATACACGAATGCTTGTTCTTTGGTACCTGAAATGATTCAGGATTCCATAGACTTGTAATTCGTAAATATCTGCCAGATTAATCAAATAATTAAGACTTTATCAAACTATATCGCAAATTTGTTTGCATAATTTAGAAATTATTAAGAAGAATGTAACTTCAACGATTGAGTGAAAACTGATGTAGTGTTAAGTAATTCATAAGAATTCTTAATTAATGGTATATGATGAATAGAATTTTATAATATGTTATGTGTACTTGCATAAATCAGTTAATAATTGCGTTGAAATAAGAATTAGCAGAATTTACTTAACTTTCGTAAGATCAGATTTATATCGCGGTGCTCGAAGTACCGATGAGCAGTTCCAACGATAGTCAGCAAATACTTTCTGACATGTGGATACTGTTGTCTGAGAGGCTCGAATGATAACAGGCATTAAATCTGATATGCGACGACACATACGAGCCTGTACATTTAGTCTTTTTTCTTTTTTTCAAAGATGAATTTGAAATAACCACCAGCAATAATGTAGACATATGCCAAATTAAATGTCGATAAATTCGCAAAATTATCTCATTCTTTTGATTGAGATTTCCGAATTTTAATAAATTTGAAACCGAAAAGTGAATTGGAAATAATAAACCATCCTTGCAATGTCCTTCATTTATTATTTTATGTACTATCGTCAGTAACAGTCGTCTATTCTTATGCTTATTATAAATGCTATAGTAAACTTCCTATTACTTACTTGATAAGCAACTAGTCCATAACTTTTACGCAAATTCTGATTCTTTGGACAATGTCTCGGTTCGGTCCATGTATTTGCTATAGTATGAAGTGATCTAGAATAAGCTGATCAATGGCAGTGTTCATCAGATGACTTGCCAAGTTTTATTATTTGTTACGAACTTTCAAAATTACACAAAATACATCGAAGTTTTATAGCTTTTTCATTGCTTTTTATATTGACCATATTGATATGTTTTAAAAAAAGGAAGAAGTCATTTCGTTACATTCATATTCCCAAATTAATCGTAGAAGATAGAAAGCGTAGCATTTAGTCAGAAGATATCAATCCCATGATGCTAATTCAAAATAAATGAATTCTCGTAGCAGCCAAATAAATGACAGATAACACAATCGCTATAACATTATCTTTCTATTTTTTTCGTCTGATTTGTTGTTGAAATTGAGAAAATTTTCTTCATGAAATTTACTTTCATTGGGGCAGAATCAGATTTGAACTTTTGAGATTCGGTTACAGGCGGAATCGAATTTGAATTTAAAAGATTCGATTACAGGAAGAAATAGATTTAAAATTTTTGTTGAATCCTATCATAGTGGTGATAAGTTGTGGTATTTGTAAAATTGAGAAAAATAAAAACGTTAGCGGAGGCTTGATATAGAATGAAAAAGAAATCTTTTCGTTATTTTTTGATAAGATTTACTTATATATTTGAATTAAATAATCTCTTAGATCATGGACAATAATTGCCTTCAGTAAATTATACAACAACAGTGACTCTTGAGGAATGTGAAATTCTCGAAGAATAATCTTTCTGCATTGTTGAGAATAATTAAATTTACCTATATGTATATATTACTAATTATATACTTAAATTATATATTTACTGGAAAATTTTAAAATTTTTCGTTAGTCATGTGAAGAATTCATAAAATTTAAGCATGAAGAAAAAAAATATTAAATGATGAAAACTTGCCATTTAATAGAAGTACATCGATTACAGGCACAAATAATTAAAACTAAAATAACCGATAATATGTGTGATAATTGGATATTCATATTTGCTAAGAAGAAAGAAATTTGATCAGTTAAATTAATCAGTTGATCAGTTTGTCCTCTAATAGAACCATGATAACATATAGTAGAGAAGATAGTAGGTAATGAGGAATAGGGAAAGGAAGGGTTATTCGGTGAAGCTTAAATAATAATTTGCATAGGAAGAGAGAAAACCCCGCCCTTGAACTACTTAGTTAAAAGACCTTTTCTCCTAAAACCCGGAACATAAACTATAACGATCCAAAATTTACGAGCGCATTTTACGGCCTGATTTTTGGATGAATAAAAGAGAAGGATTGAGACGAAGTGTGAAGCAGAAAGGGAACAATAAGTATCCAAGACAGCTCTAAGGAGTAGTCTGTAATTTGCCGAAAAATCATAATTTTCGTTTAGGAAACCATTTCAAGTTTTTAGTATCCGCAGTCTTTCCCATTTTTCCGCCTTCTCTACCTTTGTCTTCTTACCTTCTCTTTTCCTTCGCCATCTTTTATTTCCTTCTGTTTCCTTGAAGACAAGATTTTATGGACCTAATTCGCTACCTTTCGTCTTTCCTAGACTCTTATCCGTTTCAACCATCAAACATAACTATTATAGTCAGCAATTACAAATTTACATAACGATGATAATGCTATCGATAAATGTATATCGTTCAACATAACTAAACTATCTAAATACTCTTTTTTAAAGCGTTAAACGTTTAAAAAAAAATGTCACAAAATAGCAAAATTTCGTCGTTCTTGTAATCGATCAATGGAGGCGAATGAAAATGATTTTTTCTTTTGCGAAATCTAAAATAAAATAATAAATTTGTTTTATATTTTTTAAAAGTTGAATTTGAAAAATTTCTTATTGATTTATATCCAATTTTAGTCCTATAAATCGATTTGCTTAAATAAAGAAGGCAATATAATGGTTATTTTACATTTTACGCAAGATTTTAGCTTAACAAAAACAAATGATTTAATTAGAAAAAATCTCTTCTTTGGCATTCATATCGACATCCTTTTGTGTACTTCTTTAATCATTCATCCTATTTTTTTTTTTTTTTTTTTTTTTTGTTTTTCTACATTTCCGCTTTACTGAGAAACTTAAACTCTTACAAGTACAGTTGTTCCTGATGATATGTATTTATGAAATCCAATGTTAAATCTTAAAATTTCGATTTTTCTCTGCCACCATTAGATGATTAAAAATATTGAAATTAATAAATGATTTCAAATTATACTGCAGATAATAGCAGGATGAGATTTTATTCAAATTCATTTTATATATTGGCATTTTTTTCTACCTATCTTACATATGCACAAATGAACACTTTCAAGCAATTTAAATAATAGCATTAATCAGGTCAAATGTCACCAGTGATTTTATCGCAAGAATAACAGTTGTTACAATCATTGAAATTATGAAATAAATTTCAAAGGACTCAGCAATCTTTCGACATTTTTGACATTCATCAAATCTTTATGCACCTGTAAACAGTATTTTTATCAATGTCAATCACAGAAAAAATAAATTCATTTTAAAATTTCCAATCTTTGAATGTCCCATAAATAGTTATCATTGGAAAATAATGAAAATAATGATAATTTATCTTATTTTGTGTTATTGCGTTATAGCAATAACTGATCCGATCTTAATAGAACTGTAGATGATCTTAATAATTTCCAATGTGATAATAATTTCATGATAATGGCAATAATTATCGAAGATTTTATTGTAAAAACAAATTATAATGCAAATTACAATCATCCTGTTGCAGCAGACTGTCAACGTAATAGTTTTATTGTAATAGTAATAAGTATTGGAATGATAATGATATTATTATCATTTGGAAGCTTAGAGATATGAATTCTCTATTTATTATAGATAAGAAATTCTGAAATATAATACATCAAAATGGCAAATTTGCTATGGCGACGAATCCTTCAATGAAAGTATCCATTTAATTTATTTATTTTTTCAAATATTATTTCGTCCTCGCTGCATAAATTTCAAAATTAAAATTTAAAATTCTGAAATTATGTAAAAATGAAAATTTCATCGATTTTATTTCGATCATTTCTCCATGTAATTTTAATTCGAAGATTCACAAAAAATATAATAGAAATAAGTTATTCTATCCAAAAGCCATTTTAGATTTATCTGACTTTTGCTGAAAATAATCATGAAATAATTCCAAGTAAATTGTATATATTTGTATGAACTGAAAGTTTAAAATTTTCCGCATTTAAATATTTGATAATATGAATATCTGAAAAATGGACAAACGTTTTTGTAGTGCAATGAATTTCATATAGGCTAGAGAAAACTAAAAAATGAACAAATCATTTTATTTTCAAGAATTTCTACTTTAGGAATTTAGATAAAGTTATATTTCCTGTATGATGAAATGAGAGTTAGCTAAACTAACAGAATTTACTAATAAAAAAAATATTTTTTCGACTAGAATTCTCGCATCAAATTTTGATGTTGAAGAACTCCGAGTTTAGATAAAAAACTTATATTAAATTTATGGATCAAATATTAGCGAGGAAAATAGGCAAGAATAGTAAGTTGATACTCGCGGTAAATATCAGATTGAATACTAAATTAAGAAAAAACTCTAAAAGTCAGATATCGTAAGATATCAAAAAAAACTTTGGAGACAAGAATCAATAGAGATTAACTAAGTAATACTTTATTTTTGCCTTAATGGAAATAATCTGCAGAATCAAAAAAAAAGTTACAATATCTGCCTGATTTTCTAATCTAAAACAGTGAAAAAGCTACAGCACGACATCTATAGAAGCATAGATAATTTTATTTTTGCTAAAATCAGAAATTCTCTATTCTTTCCATATCAATAATATTTCTATCGGGTTGATTGATTATGTGACAAAATTGAATCCTACCTAAAGATAATTTCCACTCAATTCGATTACGCACTTTTTTTTTAAATTCCTACCTAATCGATTCACTTTTTCAACCACTGCTGGCTATATGTTCAATTTTCTGGATATCTGATACATTCCAAGTGCTTGAAACAGTACAAATATCAGCAATTTAATTATATTTTTAATATGAAATGATCGCTCCTTTTATCAGTAACAATCAATCAATAAATGATGTTTTATTCAGATCTTTTAAACATTACAGAAATAAAGCACTTGTTTGTTTCAAAACTTTAGTGAAGGATATTACAAAAACATTATTCAGAAATAAAAAAATCTTGAGTAAAAAATATTGTGGAAAAGATTGAAGCATTCATTGATCATTTAACAAATTATTCTTGTTATATTTGCTTTAAAATATTGATAAAATTTGAAAATCATGAAAATCAGCTAGTAGGTTTAATTTGCTATTAAAAAGGATGAACTGAAAAATTATTTAACCAAAATTGTTTATTGCAAAAATAGTAAAGTTTAATGAAGCTGAAATTCAAACCAGTAGTATCAACATTTTGAATAAGATAGTCATTTTGTTTCTTTCAAAGTTTATGTTTTTATTTCGACTTTCTTTTAAAACTTACACTTTCAATCGAAGAATGCTTATATCCTAATTATTAACTTTCTTTTTTGGTTATTTCGATCTTTTTTTCATTAGTCCAACTATCACATGGAATTACTACCGCTATGATCCGTTTGTCATTATCTCCTATTCAAAAATTCTCACAAATTTTTCAAGTTCAAAAGTTCAATTTCGAAATAAATACAAAATTAAATATAAAATACATTAAAATTTTACTGCTCTTTGGAAATTTTTGTCATATTATTTATAAAAATGGAAAAGCGGAAAAACTCATTGCAAAAATTTTCATCATTCCTGATAAGCAAACCCTCAGTGGATTAGAAATCAGAATTGAATTAAAAAGAGCAGGAGAACGAGAGAAGAAACTCGTTATGAGATATTTATGACGCATAATTATGAAATTAAGAATTCTTCTACATAATTTAACAAATCAAATTATCTTTAAATATTATTGCATTGTTTTTTCAAACACATATTCAGAATATAATTCATAATTAGAAAGAAAATTTTCGCGACGAAAATATGTTGTTAAAAACATTAATATAAACAAACAGTTTTAGTTTTCATCAGAACTAATTTAAAAATTATTTAATGACATATATCATTGATTTAAATCATTTCGTAAAGTTCTGTAATTCTATGATCGTTTGAAATTTTTGAATTTAACAATTCTGTTTTTTTTTTGTAAAAATTACTAAATATGATAGAATTTCTATGGATTTACAAAGTATCAGAATCCTAATATTTCATATTGTAGTTGATGTAAGCAAAGTCAAAAGTCTAAGTAAAATTTTTTTTTTCAATCAAGAAATAACGTCAAATAATGTTGACGAGAATAGATGTTAACAAAATTTTGATAAAATTTTTATCTGATGAGAATTTTAATATCTGATTAGTATCGTTGATTCATTTGAATGAACAAAATTTGAATAGCATCAAGTCAATTTTTTTAACGGTTTTAATAATTCAACATCTGTTAATTCATTGTAGTAGTTGTAATAGCAGAAAAGATTAAAATGTTTTGATTTGAAATGATGTAGGATGATGAATGATGGATGATGATAAGATTCTAACTGTACAATCTAATCCAAGTCACCTAATCTGATTTCTTGGATGAAATGTTTTCATTCATTTGAAACAATGTTGTTTAAATGCATTACAACAATACTTTTAAAATTGACCCATCCATTCTATTGCAGTTTTAATTTAATTATTAAATTTATTAGTTTGTTTTAAACAAATTTCGTACATTGGAATATGTGTTGCTTATTAATTAATTTTTAATCAAATGAAATTTAAAATTTCGAATTACAGTCGAATTAAGATTACAAAATATGGTCAGTCTGTTGAAATTTAACGTTCCATATCGCACTTGAATTGAACCAGATTCTAACTAAACTATAATTTTAATTAATATTGGATTAAGACGGAAATTCCTACCTGAAAAATTATTTGAGATATATTTTGAAATTATTATCAAATAAAAAAGTAGAAATTGCTTGTTTAATAAATTATTTGAAATATCTGGAAATTATTAAAATTTTCAATTCCATTTCAGATATGATGAAGTTATTCGTAAAATACTCCATCCAAATGATTGAACTTTACTAATTTAATTTCATATTCGAAGTGAGAATAAATATAAGTTTGTTGTTTGCTTTTCATCATGCATCTAATAATTTAAACGAAGTATGGAAAAATGATCTTATTCATTTGTTTATTTATCGAAAAAGATCAAATTGATAAATAAATGAAGAAAATATCTCGAAATTGAATATTTAAAATAAATCAAATAATACTATCTGAAACTACCATTCATTCATTTACTCACAACTGAAATTATTCTCAATAACTGGTTTTACTTTCAATATTTAACATAAATATAATAGACAGATGAAGTGATAGATTATTTGAACAAACATTATAAGAGACAAATAAATAGAAAAACATGCATACTTATATATATACATACACACACACACACACATACATACATACATACATACATACATACACTTACATATACCCATTTGTTGATTCTATTTCGAATTGATGAGAAAAGAGGAGAGGAATGAAGATGAAGAAATGCTATGTGCTACTACTATTTAAAGAACTTTTGCATAGTTCCCCAATTTGATGCCATCTGAATGAAACATCTTAACATTGCCTCACTTCATCTTATAAACTTATCATATCCATTTGGTTATTCTTCCGATTATCTTATCACATTCGTTTGGCTATTTTCCTCTATCATATATTATCCGCTTTGTTATTCCCTCCGTATTCAAAAAGTGAACTGTTTATTTTTTCTTATCTGTTATTCATCTGCTCTTCTGCCGTATCCATTTATGTGATATTTTAAATAAAAATTTGAATATAATTTAAGTCATCTCATTTTTACTTCAAATTTTTTCAGAAAAAAAATTACACATTTGAAGTATGCCATCATTTTCAATTTCTCTTCTCTCAATTATTTATTTTGTTTTCCATTTGATGTTAAAGTTCACATGTGTATGTGCTTTTTAATTTGTAAAGTAGCTCTTGTGCTATCACTAATAATTCGTTGAAAACTGGAAGTTTATGAAGGAAATTTTTTTTCTCTTTCCTCTTTCAATGACACCAAAATAACAGACTTAACAAAAATAAGAAATGAAATATGATCGATGACGGAAAATAGAAGGAAAAAGTGGTAAGAAGAGGAAATGGGAGGAAATTAGGAGTTAATAACGGAAATCTTTTAAAGTTGAACATCATTAACTTCTCAATTTCTTATTATTATTACGTTGTTGTTGTTGTTGTTCTATTTTTTCTTTTGCTTCTATAACAAGAAGGATTAGTTAGAAGTTCACATAACCTTCCGATAGCCATGATTAGTTTAACTTCGGATAGTTTACTTCTATTCATCCATATTTCCTTCATTATTATTGCCTATCGACTAATGGCATATTGATTATTCGTTACATCTCTTTAATTTAATTAAAAAAATTAAATTAATTATTATAGAAGATTGCAATTTTCGAAATATCGGATTAAAATTTTTTATAAGTAATAAATCAGATTTCAACTCTTTTTTAAAAATTTATTCCAATTCTCCACTTCTGCACGCTGCATGCTCCTTTCTATGATTCGTTTCAATTCTCTACTTCTGCATGCTGCACGCTGCATGATTTGTTTCAATTCTCCATTTCTGCATGCTTCATGCTCCTTCAAAGTGAAATCATTTCGAAAAAGCTCACACCAATTTTCATTGATACATTGTAACATTGTATTTTGCAGTTAGTTTTCTCCTTATTTTTCTACCATATTGCTTAACTTTTCCTTCCTTTTTTTTGCATTACAAAATTTATGGTCGATTTGCTTCCGTTATGAATACATTTTGTCTGTTCACAAACAGTAATTATCGCTGCGATCACGCTTCTTCATAATCGTTAACAGCGAGAAATTTTAAGATTTCCACAAATTTCTTCAACAATTCTTACCTTTTCAGCTCTTCAGCTATAAACTTCCATCCCAAATATTTCCAATTATTCTGAAGAAATGAAAAAGTATTGGCTATTTGCCAGCATTTTTCATCTTTAATTAATCAAAATGTTGACATCATTTTAAATTTTGAAATTTCTACTCTTCTTCTATTCATAGTATTGTATTAACGAATTAATTCATTCGATTATTTTTGCATTTCAAAGTGATAATTTTGATTTATTTTTAGTTCGAAAAATAAAATTATCAGCGAAACATAGATTAACCACAGCATTTCACTAATTGTTTGCCTTTTATACATTATTATGGATCTGTTGATACAGCCGAATAGTAGAGGAATCCGATACGAAGGCTATGACGATGATTTCATACAGTGTATTTTCGAAGACGCCAATGTATCTGGCCGCAATGAGCGCTATGAATTTAGGTAAGGAATTGAAATTGGAAGAAGTAAAATCTAAAAATTTGAGCATTCATTAAGGAATGTAAATTTCAGTAGATCTAGCTCATGATTTAAAGAATTCAAAAAAAATTCGAAAGATTTGTGATAGCCACTAATTACTAATTTTTTTACCCATTCACAATAAAAAATTAATTTGTCCTAATTACCATCATTAGTATAAAAGATATTGTGATCAGTGTAATAGGCAGTTATGAACTTAGAAAAAGTGATAGATCAGATAATTTATGAGCTCAGAGATTATTCAAAAATCCGAAACTGTTGATTTTTAAAAACAGCATCATTCATGCAAGCATCATTTTTTGCGAATTTATTGATTAATTTTAATTTTTTAAATATAAACTACAGATGCCGACCTGATTTGGAATGTTGCGGGCGAATATGCTGTATACCTCAAGAAAATATAATTCCTCTCTGGTACTTTTCCATCAATTAATTATTTTAATTACAAATTTTGCATGAAAATTCTGTTAAATTTTAATATTTGGCTATTTCAGACAATTATTTTTCTCCTTTTAATTCAAAATGAATTTTTTTCAGATTGCAAAAATTACTCCATATTTTAGGTTAATGCTATTGTTTATATTGTTAGGAGTACTTCTTCTTTTGGCTCTTCTTAGTACCATGGCTTATTTTCTAAGGAAAATCGCAAAGCAAAATAAATCTTTGAATAAAGGAAAGAAAATGAAAAGTTAGTTTTCAGTTTTAATTCATTTTGATTCAAAATGGAAAGTTTTTAATTCAAACAGTTTAATTCAAAAGTCTGTTTATACCTTATCAGTGTTATATTAATTTTCATATATTTTTCCTGCCCCATTTGTTTTGATCTTATTTTTTCTAGTTTTCACCTTCATATTTTTAAAATTCCCATATCTTAGTATCACCTGTCACTCTCAGACTAAATTTTTGAATATCTCCTATATTTTAATTTTCTTGGCTGATGCGTATTTTTACTAAATTCCGCTAGGAAGATCAAAATAGCCGTTTATCTAATTATTTTATTTATTTGTTCTAAAATAATTATTAAATTGCAATTTGCTCGAGACTCTAACATTTCATGAAATTCAAATTTTAAAAAATTGTGACACGGTTTGTATGAATATTAATGCATATGTGATATTCTTCTCCTTTCAACAACTTCTACTAACAAAACCACTCATTTTAACCATTCTATTAACAGTCTTGAAAATATTTTCAAATCATATATGCGCTATGGCGCTTTCCCTACTTTTACATTAAGTGCTTATTTGTTTGCAATATTAGGATGTATACAAATATACAATCCATCATTGTTGTCTTGAAAGAAAATTGATGTGTACGCTATTGGATTCAGATGATTTGAGCATAACGCACGTACACCCCTAATATATCTGTTTTTTAAATGAAAGTTTCAAATTTTGCAACCCAAAATAACATTCTCTGCATCCATCCTTTTACCTTCATAATTTACCCAATTTTCTATTTCAGTGGGTTATCGTTCTTACAAGCAGAATGAATCACAAGAAGGGCTTGGTACGGAAAATCTGATGCGAAAGGAAAAGAAAGATTTATTGCGTCCCAGGCATGAAAATGGTTATCGTAATCCAATGTATACCAGTACTACTAGTACAGTAAAAATTCGCGAGACATTCGATCGAACAATCGATGACGGTAATGCACATGACAAAGCCGGGACGGGTACAGATATAGGCACCGCTACTGGTGGTGAGACGAGTCGATTAGAACTAATTAAAGATAATGATGGCCAGAAGCAACTAAATACGACAGGGATACGACGCAATGGCTATCAGGTGTCAGAATTAACGTCACTTCCACGTACTGTATCCACTAAAAATAGTGGACCATTATCATCGGGACATTATTCGACCCGAGAAACATTCGAGGAACGATGCGAAGAGAATTATATCGAGGAAGAAAAATCAGTATCTGAAGGGAAAGAATTATTATGAAAATTAATGTAGTTTTATCAGTTCACATGTATATGCTGAAATTCAAAAAGTAATTTCGCATCTCTTTCAAAATCAAAATTATCTCTATAAGATGTCTATCGATTGATTTGCTTAAAGTATGCACTCGAGAACTGGAAATTATCGATGTTGAGCCATACTCTAATACTAATGCATCCATTTAATAAGGTTGGCATGATCGTCATGCGATACTAAAATTTTAATTTATCTGGTATTTATACAAAGAAATGAGAAGAAATAGGAAACGTATATATTTTCACATGGAATTATTTCGGAACGAACGTTGAAAAATCTGTTCAGACAGAATTATAACCACGGAAAGTAGCATAACAATCATTAGTTAGAATATTCATTTTAAATCCTTACACATTCAGCTACTAACATATAATTTACTCGTTGAATGTTTACATTTTAATTCTCAATTTACCGGAAGGATAATTACTACCTGTATAAAGCCTGATTCAAATATGGGCATTTACCTAGATTGCATAATTAATTCATGCCAATAGAATGAAAGACTTAATAATTATGGTTCAAGTTTTAAAAATGTTGTTATAGATGAGGAATTTGTGTGAAATCTTTTCAAAGGAAAGGTGAAATCTTTTTTGCATGTCAAATCGCTTTTCTTATTGTTTCTCTTTTTAACATATAATTACTGTAACAAAAGGAGAGGTATCATTTTTAATAATTGATGAAACGCTATTTTCTAACAAAAATAAATTTTCTTTCTAGCAAAAAAAAAATACTATCGTAGAAATATATGCAAAATACTGTTATCATTCAATGATAGCGCAGCTAGCGATACGCAAAAGTATTTGTTGTGTTGATGAGATATGATAATAATAGTAATATAGTATAAAGAGTTTAACTCAAAGTTTGATTCAGTGATTCGAATAAATTGTAAATAAAATGCTCTATCACAACAAAATATAAACATATCTAATGTTGATAAAATTCGTTTTATATATCTAAATATTTAATTAGCAAATAATTAATTTGTCGACAGAAATCTTTGATTAAAGAAAGAAATTCATATTGAAGAAATTCATGAATTATTTCTTCTCCTACATTATTCTGTCCTTCAGCGAATTAAATAAAAAATAATGAAATAATGAAATCATTGTTCTCCTTGTGACCTATATATGCTTACAATATTCATTCATAGTGAATGAAAATTATCACTAATTGCGAAAAATCCATAAGAAAATTCTCGCCTGCATTTGACTTCCTATTTTTATGAAGATTTTTATCTGTCTGGCATAACTGATAACTGCTAAGAAAAATTGACGGAGTCTGAGAAAAGTTGTGTTGAAATTTGATAAAGAGAAATACTCAATTTTTGTTAAGAATCTATTTAAATTGACGATGTATTATTGAGAAAAATATTTGAAATGATTACATGATCAAGAAATTTCAGAATTAGTCAAATTCCATAATTCTGCCAATTCCCTTATAATCAATAAAAAATCAGTATCTTAAAAAAATTAAGAGATCATTTACGTATAGTTATTCAGAGTAATTCAATCTGATCTGTTTTAGAAGTTGTGCCAACATCACAAAAATTGGAAAGAATCGAAGCTAGCAAATCAAGTTTGAACATCTCTGCATCATAAATCAGTGTTATATATGATGCATTTGAAATTTTAGAATAAAAAAAAAGGGAAAATGAATTTGAGCTGTTTTTGTTCCCTGTGAAAGAATTTTTTGGAAAACTCTGATACTTCACTTTGATTTTTAACTTCGATCTTTGCGTCTTATTCCTGACGTTTCCTAGAAACCTTCTTCTCACAAATCCCACAAAAATATTTTGCAATTGAAACTAATTTATAAATTATTCATTTCTCTGTATTCTGGCTTGATAATACAGTTATTTGACTTAGTGCAATCAAGTGCTTCGTGTTACGGCATGCTGTACAGTAAGTATGTCATGCAGTATTTACAGAAAGAAGTGATAAATGAAACTACAGAAATCCGAATTGTGGTTCTAATAAGACGCATAGATATTTATTGTTTTCAGAAAAGTCAAAATTTGTTCCGTCACCAATGGAAATGCAAAGTTTGATGGAACCCGAAACAAAACGAATTATCAATCATAGCTGTGCTGAAATATGCTTAGCTTCACTTCCTGAATATTTCAATCCGCCGATTGAGCAACCGCAACGAGCTGAAATTGCTTATTACAGGTGTCAAACTGATCAAGTACCTGCCTATTAATCAATCGATTTGTCTTATAATATACTTCGCTTGTGTATTTTTGCAAAATCTCTTTAATTTGTCATTTTTTAATGGTTGTCACTGAAGAACTATTTGAGATCCGCTTTATCTACTTCAATAGCTTTTTGAAATTTCAGAAATTATTCAATACGGATGTTAAAAAAATGAATAAATCAATAAATCTATGCTTAAGCGATTTTCGCATGTTTAAAATAATTTCGAATGTTTAGAATAATTTCCCTTAAACAAAATTTTCTCTCGCGTTTACAATTCTGATCAGACCATTGTTATCATTATTTAATTCAATTTTAACATCTATTATTGACTTTCGTTTTGCTTTTGTCAAGATTTTTGAATTATTGTTCAATAAGGTTCAAGTGATAAACGGTCGGTTTGCAATCTTACAACCAATGGAAATGGTTGTGTTTTTCCTTCCTACTGGAGGAAGCGATTAGAAAAATCTTTGAAAAGTCTATTACCATGTGATGGCGCAATTTATTTCTGTTGTCGGTGTTAGCAACTTCCGATCCGTAAACCTTTCCAAATATAATTAATTGCCTGTGGAATATTAATTGTCTGTGAAATATTAACTGTCTGTGGAACATTAGCTCTTCCATTAAAGAAGAAAGAAGTTTTTGTTTTTCATGAAATAATGATATCATTGGTTTGTATAGACAATGATGATAAGGCCAAAAATTATGTATTGCAAACTTAGTTTTGACAATGTTTCAGTTGACGCCTACAACAAATGCAAAAAGAAAACAGCAATCCAAGGAAAAATCAATTTATCGTCAACCAATCGATGAAATTTGCATATTTCTTAGCTGTAAGACTGAAGACTTTGTTTGTCACCCAATTAAACACTTTTCAATAAAATTAAACATTGCCTCCAAACTTAATGATCTCTTTTTTAACACTCTTTCTCTTACCACGTATAACTCATTTACATACGTAGAATACGTACGCTTTTTACGTTTGATTTGCAAATCCTCAATTTTTCAAATAAAAAATTTTCGTATGATCAGTAAATTTTGCATACAATGTATTTCAGCACTGATTGAAATGAATGAAATTTTGTTTCTGCTACTCATTGCTAGAGACGATTACTGTGTGTGTTATTTTTGTTGTGAATGAATTATTAGTATCGTAAATGATATTTAATTTTTGATCATGATCTCAGTATGGATTTATTTCAAATATATAGGATATTCGCAGAAAGTTTCTGAAGTATTCTTATAATTTTTCATTTGTTCGGCACAGCACTTATATTACTTCATCCAGAAGCACGAATCTCAGCATGATAATTATTACATTGTCTAATGACCTATTTTAGGAATAAATGGCTTAGTGATAGCGAGATTGATATAATTAATATTCAGAACTAATTTGTTTATTCTAAACAATAATTTTTTGTTAGGAATTAAAAGCTAAAAATAATGCAACAGATTAAATAAAAAAAGAAAAACGTTGAATAACATCAAATAATTTTAATAGTTTTTATTAAAATAACACCAAGTAATTCTTCTTGAAATAGCACCAAATAATTTCGATTCAAAAACAAGAAATCAAAATATTTTACAAAATATAAAAAAACGAAAAACAGTGTAAAACAATGTATTTTAAAAATTTTAATTTAATATCAAAATGACTTCTCAGCCTTTTTTGCTTTGCCATTTTTATCATATTCTTCGAGTATTTTTCGTGATCAGAGGAAGAAATTTGATACAGCATTATAAGTTCCACATTCAGAAATAGAAATTCCGGCATAGTAATTACTAGGTAATATTTGCCTGCTTTATCTTAAGATGTAGTCATTAACAACATTTCCGAAATGTAAATGTAGTATTTGCAGGATATTTTTCCGACAAACATTTATTTTCTATTGATAATGGTAATTTTGATCGAACAACTTAGAAATATTATGATGGTGGTTAGTTCATTATTTTCTTTCACTTTTTTATTAAGTAGAAGTTGGTAACTTTTAAATTTTTTGATCGAAATTAATTTTATTCATTGATACGACATATCTGAAAATATCTCGACGTTTATGAGACATATATCAAGTGCAAACAGTAAACATCGATATTAAACGGTTAAATATTTTAAAAATGTCTTACTCACTAACTGATATGTGAAACTAATTAATATTCATATTCATATTTCTAACTATTTTTACACAAATATGTGAAATTTTCAGGAAGCAGTAAAAAGAAGTATGACAGATACTAAATTTGGTACGTTCTTTAGATATGAAGATATGATGAATGGAATAATTTTATGCAAGCATATCCCTCAGATAAGTTTGAAAAAAAATTTCGAACAAGTTTTCATAATCCGAATAACAAAAAAATATAATTACTATCGCAAAACAAAATCATTACTGCAAATATTTCTTTCTATTTCTTTCTTTAGAAGGGAAAAAATTTAAAGATTATCGAATGAACAACATAGAAATAATAATCATTTCACTATAACAACACAAAATTTTAAGATTTCCCAAGTTTCGCGCATTATAATATGTTGAAAGAAAAAGTAACAAATTAAAATTGGATTTCATTAGATCTTAAATTACACATAGTGAAAGTTATTAGTTAAGTAAAACAAAATTGATTACTTCATTTTATTGAAAATATAAATAAATTTTTTCAAACACCTTTGATCGATAAGTTAAAAATACTTTTTCACCTCAGCCATTAAATAGGTATTTAGAATTAGTAAATTTATTATCCACTCCTACTTTATGTTTTAATGACCATTTTTTCAAGATTCCAAGTTATCATCACGTTAAATTTTCACAATCTTATCATTCTTTTTGCTTCATTATAAATTCAGTGTCATCATACTGATTCACTTCTAATTTTAATTGAGTACTGATTTGCAGAAACCTCAAATGCCACTACAAATAGTACTGTTATAAAACCACGTTGTGTCACTATGTATGTTTAATAATTATAGAAATTTTGAACTATATTTTCATGTATATATATTCGTGACATAAATTCAATAAACAACTGATATTCGATTAATGAAAATTTATATGAAATGAAACAGAATTAAAATTAGAATTTGAAAGCGAGAAAATACTTCACTACCAAGGCTAATCAATAATTAAAATGTGATTAAAATAAATTCTTTAATTATCACAAGATGGATAATGTATGTATTTATCACTAGCAGCAGATTTCAATTTTACTAACTATGAAGGTTAGAAACAAAAAAGTTTTCCAGAATTCAATACAAAAAAAATGTGAAATAATAGCAATCATGTTGATTGCTGTTTTGGAAAACATAGCAAATAATTGCTGGTCTTGCAAATAATGTAAAATTAATAATTCGAAATGGTTCACAGATAATAGACCATAAAAATTTGCTTTATAGACCGAATATCGGTGATCCATTGCAAGTGAGTTACTTCTTTTTGTCGAAATTAGGTAAGTTGTGCATATGATTCCTCTACGCAATTTTTTAAATCCAAATTTTTCGAAATTAATTTTTTTTAAGGCATGGGACAAAACGGTTTAACTTAAGAAATTAATTTTGAATTTAAAGACAGAAGTTATGAGGAAAGATGTGTAGGGATTCCTTCTATCAGTTTTCTTGTATTAGCTCTCAATAATGGGAATATTTGACAATATTTTCTAATTTTAAATGATTTCTATTAAGAAAAAATTCAAAAAAAAATCATAGTTTGAAGTATAATTTTCAAGAAAATCAATTAAAAAGATTAATTACTTGCAAGGTAAATTTTATTTCTTATCAGTGAACTTCGAACTCGGGCAATCGAACCTAACAATTAAATATTTCTAAGAAAATTGTATGTGTAAAGTCCAAATTATGACAGTCAAAGATAATTATGGGATTAGTTTTTTATTAAGTTATCACTTAAGCAACCGAATAAGATACGATGAGAAACGGATGCAAGATTTAAATGCAATATATTGATATCAGTGATTTTCCAAGCAATAAATTTAAACACTTGATTCTATAATATACTGCATTTTCCTGATTCATCATGACAATATCAGTATTTCGCTTCGCCTTTGGAATTCCTAATGCGATAGACTGCTTTAGTGGGATGAAATTCTAATCGCGATGCTACTGTTCATTATTGCATTGACATTATTTATCACGGGAATGTATATGGTGGATCAACTACAACATGGAAAAGATCGTTCATTTCGGAAGTATATCGTTAAACAAAAAAGATCCAGAAAAAGTATAAGTACTGATAAGATAATGCTATATTTCATAAATATAAATCAAAAATGCCAACTGCTATGATCATTCATGTCTCGATTAGTTAATGATCATGCAGAGGAGATTATTACGATTTAAAAGAGTCAAATTTTGATATTTAAAAATTTTGTTTTTCCATAACCATAGTTAATTTTTAATTGGTTAAAGAATAATATAAGTTTCGAGAAGTATTTCTATTTCCGCAACAATTAATTTCAAACAGTTATGTGTTCCAGAAAAACGGAAAATGGAGTTAGTCCTGAATCAATTAATCAATTTCAGTAACAATGACGCTATATCTACTTCAATAGTTAGGTTTTATCCTTTAATTTGCTTAGTTTGGATTTTAATTGCTTCTCTGAAGAATAGAAATTGAATTTAATCAGAATTAAAGCATAAATTTCAATCTAACGTTAGAAGGCACTGAATACAGTGGAAACGTAAATGACTGAGACAAAATTTTGAATAATTCTTCAGTGATATATTATCCAGTCGAATTTCAAGCCATTCAATTACAGGATAGTCAATAAAATCAGTGGCGTAAATTCGTGTTTATAATTCGTCGTTTAAATTGTGGATAAAAATGATTAGGATAGATCAGAAGTAATTATATCATATCAATAATAAATTTATTGTTTTCGATAAAAAATTTCAACAGCAAACACATGTTGTTAAATTCATTACAAATAAATATCAACATGATAATTACGAAAGTATCGAGTAACAATGAAGCAATTGCATCAAATTCTGTTTATATAATTCGATCGATGGTATCATATCTTATTATCAATGCTGGCAAAACCATCATTTTGTCAGCATTGATAATAAGCACCGCGAAACGTATACTTTAATTAAAAAAGTTGGAGAGGGATGAAGATAAAAATATAAATAAAAGATAGTGAAAATCAATCAGACTGAATTACCATCATTTCCAGCCAAAAACAAAAAGTGTAATATTTGGTAGATACGAATGGCCAAGCAGTTCAGTGGCTAATATCGAAAAACGTGGAGAAACAAAGCAATGAGCAAAGAATTTTAATAACTTGTATCCTTAAATCAAACTCTCTTCATTTTAATTATTCAGTTACTGATTTTTAAAATTATTAAATGAGGTTGAAATTAATAATGAAAGATATCATGAATTCCAACGATATATTCGATCGAGTAGTACATTGGTCAAAGCTAACTTGTAGTACTGATTAATTCGTCAATTTCGAAAATAGTTTTAATAGTTTTAATGTTAAATATTGCAGTGTATGTGTGTGTGTGTGTGTGTGTGTGTGTGTGTGTGTGTGTGTATGTGTGTGTGTCTGACTCTGTACTCGTGTAAGTCTGTAAATCTTTGTCTGTGGTAATCAGTATATGTTGTAAATGAATGAGTTCGCATAGTATTTATTATAGGATTTCTCAATCTATCACTTCACATCCCAATATTCCATCGAACAAATATAAAACAAATCGACACACAACACACACACACATCACACATACACAAACTCACACACACACAACATAAATACATACACATACACACACACACACACATACACATACACACACACACACACACACACACACGTATTCTATGTTTCAAGAGAGGAAAAAGCCCAGGTTACATCACATCAACAAACGTCCGGTGTTATTTGAGCAAATATTTTCAATTCTAACATTTGATGATTACTTTCACTCGTAGTTATCCTTTCAATGTCCATTTCATTGCTGTTTTTATTACTCTTTCTTTGTGGTTATTTATCTTTGCTAATTAGTATCGTTACCTTCTTTTTTTAAACTTTTTCCCACTTCAGTCGACCAACTGATCAAAACTTTCTGCTTCGAACAGGTAAATGAATGGCATATTTAATTTTTATAATTCAATTACAGCGATCAAAGCTTAATTTCATTTTCTCTATTAATTATAATTTTTTTACCTGTACCAGTTTTTATTTATTAGAAATGAGATCCCTTGCATCGCATCGATTAACTTATCAGTGATTATTCATTCGTAGGTGTGATAGTCAGACTTTACACCACTTTTTTTACGCCAAATCAAAAATAGAAGAATTAAAAAAGAAAAAACTAATTCCACTGGTTTCTTTTTTCATCGTTTTTTATCGACCTATCTTTACTGACTTTAAACAGCTGTTGCTGCTATTTATTTTCTACACTCTTTCACAAGAATTGATATAAGTTTGCTGTAAAAAAAACGCACAAAATGGATTGTATATTCGAATAATTTGCTCTTTGAACCAAAATGGGATAGCCTATATTTGCAATTTTGATTATCATTTCATTTTTCCTCTCAATCTTCTTGAAGGAATTCTTAAAATTTGACGATTTTTTAGAAGAAACAGCTAAATTTTTGTTATCATTTTTTACAACTCTATCTATTTCCATCACTAATTTGTCTTACATCAAAATCTTGTTGCTTTATATACCAGCTTTGGTTAGAATTGAAAATTAGATATTGAAAACTTAGTTATGCTGCTGGCAGTTAAATTTGTTGCAAGACGTTGAAGAGTTTTGAATATGTTGCAAACAAAGTAATCGTATGCATGAAAGTTTTGTACAAAATAACTTTTGAAAATTTTATTTATTTGCCGAAAAATCCATTTGTGCTACTTAATTAAATATGCTACAATAATATATTTGTATTAAAAAATAATTGGATACATTTTGCAATTCATCCGATTAGAATATCGGAATTTTATTTATGAAATGACACAACACAAAGATTATATATAGATGGATAGATAAATAGATAGATCGATCGAAATATATAGATAGATCAGATATATAGATGGATCGAGATAGATAGATAGTATCGAGATAGATAGATAGGATTGTATATGAAAAATAAGCAATACAAAGATGGCACAAATCAAAACATCTATGTTATTAAGTTTCTTTTTGTGTCACATGCGAATTTACTTGTAAAACACATATCAGATTTCTGAAAATCAGATTTGAACGCTTTTTTACATCAATGATCGATCAATTGCAATTTCCATCATAAACGCTTCTTCAGCACATGAAGCGGCATGATTAGAAGGAAATTTTTTTTTTTCGATGTAAACATTCACGTCGATTATTGCAATAAATTTATACGAAGATGTTAGTTGAATAGTTTGTTGCTGAATATAACTTCGTAATTGCTTCACATATGGAGAAGATTTATGGATAAATATGCTGCGTCTGTTTAATTTCAACACCATTGCAGTTTGTTAGCTAACGCATTGAGCTAGCCAATTATCTGTTGAGATCCTTTGGATGGATGATATACGAATATTTTAATGCTTATCAGATTATGCAATCAATTTCAATTTAGGTTCGTATTCCGTTTCAAAATCATTCACCCATTCATCCATCTATCCAAGTCCTAATCCATTCATCCATCTATTTAACAAATTATGTCCAAACTGCCACTTATATATTGAAATCAGTCGTACAAATATTAAAATATTGCTAATATCTCGATTTTTGTCATATTTTTTTATTCTTCATTTATATTTTTCATATGTTGTTGCACAATGAACAAAATTCTATGCAATCTTACCATTAAAACTTCTTTCAGAATCTCATAGTTAATTTAATACTTGCTTAATTTATATGCAGTTTCTTATAGAATGTTTCTATACTTATTAACATGAATTAGATGTTTTCGAACTTCCATCATATTGCATCAAGTTTTCCTACCATTGAGACAATTATCTTTTGTTTCATATATTCATTAAATTTTGATTCTCGAATTCTGATATTTTATAATAGCTTCATGTCTTTTTCAAATCAGTGCAAGAAATCAGTCAATTTCTTGCACTCAAACAGATCGATACCCAAAGTATTTATTTTGATGCTTTAAAACATTCCAGTTGTGGGACATTTACATTTCACTATTAAATTACTGTCATGATAACAATTATACAAAATTTATACATACCTGACTCGAAATTCATTTCAAACTTTAAGACTAATACAAATGACAATTTGACAAAAAAAAAATTAATCATGTTAAATATCTTTTAGTCATAGTTTCTTATATGTTAGACGTAGTATTGATTAGTTCAAACCATATCGATATGAACTAATCGGAGATAAAGTCTTACCCAGAAACCCTGGTTGTAATGTAATATAATACATAAGTATCGATATTTTAAAATGAACCAAATATAATTAATCAGTTGAAGATAATTTATAGGCAGCAAAACCAAATATAATTAATTAGCTGACGCGTACTTATTTGAATTATCTATAGCGACTACTGATAAATTTTTTCTTGAAAGGAAAATAATAATAATATTGGACAAGACATATTTTTTCATTATATTTCTACATAGAATTAAAAAGCTCAAACGAAAATGATGACTTTGAATTCTACGAGAATATTTGAATTTTCACATCATGAATATCAGTTTATGAACATTTCTTGCAATATTATTTTGTTCGTTTATTTGCTAGTATTTATTTTTCTTTTAAAATATTAAAACTTGAATTAAATTCCAGAAAAATTATTCGTATTTTCTTCACATTGTTAAATGTTTTTATTTTTCTAGTACAGTTATGGTAAATAGAAATGAATTTATAAGAATACCAACAACTGACAATAACTTTAGGGTATTTTATCTACGTTTTATCCATTTTTAAATTTCTGATAAAACTGCATATCATGGAATATTAATTGTTCAACTTGAAACATGACGAAAATGATGAATTGGCAAGAAGACAGGAAAAAACGATTAATCAGTGATAATTTTCGAAGAAATCTGAAAAGTATAAGACAATAACCTTAAGACTTTTTATTGATATTTGATCGGTTTTTAAAACTCTGACCAAACTAACCTCATACCTCAGAATATTTATAATCAGTTAATCTTAAATTTTAATGAAAATAACGAATCAGCAACAAGAAAAAATGGTGATTCCGTGATAATTTCTGCAGAAAAGGTATTAATTTTTACCTTCGAATACCTAATAAACCATAAAACGCTTTATTGCTTTGCTACGTTATTTGCAATATTATTATTCCACGAGTGATTTTATTATACGCGAAAAGGAAAACATATATTAAATTAAAAATGAAATACTATTCAAATGCTATTATTTGCCGAAGAAAACATATGATTGAACAATCTAAACTGGGAGTAGTAGGCCAATGTTGAAATATCAGAAATAGCAATAAAAATAGATTAATATCAAGAAAATAAATCAGATGAGATGTCTTATTTTCAATATGATATGATAGTAGACATAAGCAAGCACGAAAATATATACCAAATTTCCATCTCATACAATTCCTATCAATGCTTGCATTTATCATTATTGTATCACTTGCTACTTACTTATTATAGGGTCATTTATTGTTTTGATGATACAGCATATGTAAATAATGAAATCAATCTGTTTCATCATAAGTAAGGTTATTTCATAACTGTTGTATTTACTTCATTGATCTGGATCTGTGTGCTAAAAAAATTTTTTTATTGATTTTTTTGTACAATTTTTGTAGAAATATCATAGTTGAATTCAGAAGGAAGGAAAGTAAAGTATCAGTTCTAATGATACTAATTTTCTTTGGCTAGAATATTTATAAAATTCAATTATCATTTCTTTATGTATAATCTATAATTGCTCGTTTTATTACATCGCTTCGCGGGTTTGATTCCCAAATATTTTTCAAAATTCAGTTAGCATAATTCTGTCACTGTTATATGATTAATATCCCGAGGAATCGTCCAAATTATCAACGAATCATTCATGTCTACATTGAATTCTAAATAAATAGAATTTTTAAATAAAACGGTTCTTGCAATCACTGTAAATTTTGACTAAAGACATGATTTTGATAGACATCTATTTCGCCTATATTTGAAGAAATATTCAAATCATATTACGTCGTTTTCTTTGTCGAGCAAAGATCGATAAGAACTTATTTCAAAAACAATTATTGTAAAAAGACTTAATATTGAAAATATTCGTGCTCTGTAGCCTCTATTCATTTTATTCAAATCAGTTGAATTTAGTGAGAATAATATTTCAGTTAAGATGAGTGAAAGTAACGTAGATGGTTGATTAAAAGCTAAATGCCAAAGAGTATTTATTTCATTGATTTAATAAAATTCCAGATGAAATTTTAGTGAAAGAAAGACTAAAGTTTGCAACGAGCAAAACTGTTCGAGAATCTTTGATTCGAGAAAAGCTGCCCACATTGTTGCATTATTATCAAGAAAGGAAAATAATAAAATGTTTCTACCGTTAACTTTTTTTTTCTAAATTAATAATTTAATTATACAAATATCAGCTGATCCAAAAAGTAGCTCAATGCAAAAATAGCTTTCACAAACTTGAAGAATCAAAAGATTGGAACCGAATTAAATTGATTAGACTTTTGAAAGCAATAATATACACATCTATTAAATTTGTTAATTTGCAAAAAAAAGTAATTTTCGAGCATCAAATTTATAAGGATAATGTGAAATTTCAATCTATTCGTTTGTCATGAGGTTACTGACCTCATTATCATTTTTCACTCATCTATTCATCATCGATACTAACATCCAAACATCCATCACCAATAATATCTTTGCTGTCAATCGAATTTACGGAAACCATATCATCGAACTAACGACGATTAGACAGCAATAACAGTAGCGTAGCAGCTGTGTAGCACCGCAATATTCCAGTGCAAATCGAGAAAATTTCGAGATTGCACCACCACGGGACGTTCAATAAGCCTGCTTGCCTGCCTGCTTGCAATACTTTTCTCATTAAACCATTTTTTAAAGCTACAACATTTATCGCTATTCTTTTCAATGCAAAAATTTCATTTTAACTTCCTAAAATTTACATAATTTTAAAAGAACCAAGCTAATTGATATATTCCAATTTCATTATCAATTTCTGATATGTAAAAAAAAGAGAGAATGAATGAATTCCTTCTATTTCATTTTCAATAGCATTAATCAAGAAACTTTCTGTTTGAGATTATTATAAAAAAGACGAAATTGATTTCAACAATCACTTTTCTGATTTTCTATTTGCAATCTTTTGATGAGAAATGATCATTCATATTTAAGTTTACAATTGATAAGAGATGATTTGTTTATTTGTCAAAATAATCATCATAATATTGACTAATGATAACTGCTATCTTTCTTAAATAAAAAATGATAACATTTGGATGATATACATTATTGATGGCGGAAATTAAGTTGCATAAAACGTTTGTTAGTAAAATTAATTATCCAAAAATTTGAAGCTTGATAGGTGTTAAGTAAGCAAAATAGTAGTAAGTTTATCCATTATTCTTGATCGATCTTGATGAAAATTCTCTCTAATTATCATTCCAATAATTTATAACAATTCATAAGCTAAGAGAAAAGGATTGAGACTCAAAAAAAAATTGCCATTGTTTGGAAAATATTCCCAATTCTTTGTTAGATCATGCAATTCTTGGCATTTGCAACTTATCATCGGAATAAATAAGCAATTTATTTAAAAAACAAGATACATTTCAGCTGTAAATTGTTCTTGAGTGTGCTATTTTGCAACCAAAATAATTTCTTTCTTTATCAGTATCATTAATTATAGCTTCTTCAGTTCTAAAAAGTATACTGACGTCAGTGTTTGTGCAACAATTTTTACAAAAATTTACCTAATAACGTTGCAATTCTAGAAGCAAAGATTCGAAAAAATAAAATAAAATTTTAAAGTAATATTTTAGTTTTTTTAAATAATTGTTTGATGAATACATGTACTATGATAAGATGTAATCAATATTGAAAGCATAGCAATTTGTAATATTAGTGACAATCAGTAATAATATTTTTGAAATTTTCAATAAAGTTTCTTTTGCATATTATCGAGAAAAGTTTCTGTTTTTGAGTGACATGCGACCGACATATCGACAAAATAAGTCCCATTAAATATTTTCAAATCTTTTTTTCTTTTCGATCTGCTAACTTCCAACTTTATTTCATTTGTTGCAGATTACTTTTATTTCGGTGTGGTTTTTGGCACTTAAAAAGTTAGTTCAATTATTTGGTCGTTTGTCTCTTACTAATCTCTTTCCTAACTCTACTTAATCCTTTCGTTTCTCGACAAAAACTTATCAAGAAAATTAATAAAGGAAATATGATGCTATGTGAAATAGTAAATTTATTTCAATTAAAAGCATCATTTGCGAATTTGTTCTATTTTCGATTTATCGCACTTTAATTAATCGAGCTATTTATTCGTCAATTATTCGATCACTCTTCTATATCAGTTTATGTGTGAAATCTTTTATTGATCCACTTCTAAATTTTGTTCCTTTCGATTTTCGAAATTCTATTTATAATAAGAATTCTTTTAAAGTTCTATCATTAGGTTTCGAAATGTTTAATGTGCTTAATAAGTTTCTGGATTCTTAATTGATCGACAATTCATTGATTAATGTAATTCATAATTAATTACTAGTTTCAGATTTATGTAATGTCGGAGAATAAATAGATGACTTTTGTTAATGTGTCATTTCTTATTTATAGTATTTCCCTTGAATAGACATTCTGTATAAATTGTTCAAATTTTTAATGTTATTATCGCATTGTAATGATAATTAACTTAAATTATTTATGATAAAAATTTGCTGGGAGATAAAAAAAATCGCATATTTTCGTCAGCTACAAATTCTTTTAAATAAATAAAATGATTTAAAAAAATGATCGAAATAGTTTGGAAAAAAATCTTTGATTAGAAATGTTTTATACAATGGATAACATTTCTAATCATATAAAATTCAGTTAACCTTTTTATATCAAAACTTTTGATTAATTGTAGTTTCTATTCCCCAGAATTTTTTCTTTTTTCTTTGGTTTCCATTTTTTTGCTTGTTTGCTTTATCCTAACAGTTTGCAAATTAAAGTTGATTTTTAAATGAAAAGACTGCTTGGCTTTTTAAGACACAATCAACGATTAATACACTAATTACCAAAAAATGTTAACGTTAATAATTTTTATTAAAAAATATAAAAAAATGTTAATAATTTTTATCAACAAATTTTTTGCCAATCCTACCTTTCATGTCTTACTTTTATTTTCATTTTAATATTTTGCTTTTTCTCACCTCATTAAATGTTACTTTTATCTTTTTTAGGCACAAATTATTTCGTAATAAAGTATATTTGGTTAGTAATTGGCCAAGACGTACATAAAGTTGTCACATAATGAGGAGCATTTTCCGTTATGTGACAAATTAGTGAAAATTGTCGAAGAAAAAAAACTGAAAAATTGCAAAAATGATGTAGAAGTTCAATGGCAAACAAATTGAGTTTATTTCTTCGAGAATAATGAAGCTTGGACGCAAGAAATTTTAGAAGAAAAGTAAATTTAGGATCAGATGGATGATGTTATTGAATGAACTGAATGCTAACTGACTACTGCTTGATGCTGATTAGCAACCCATTATGCCTTTTGTTGAAATTTTTGCATATGTCCTACATATACATCAAAGTTTTGCTGAATATTGGCTACACAAGTGGCACATCATAAAAATTACCATCACTCATATTTTCAAAAAAAGTCGTTGTAATTGAAAATATTTTGCTACAAATAATGAATTTATATAAATTTAGTTACAATTATAAACTCATAGAACTGATATTATTTGGAGAAATTATGAAGTCATCTATCTTGATAATTCAACTTAATATTATATTTATACAAAAATCAGAACTCCTATTTATTGAAAGTTATCAGATGATTAATGTTTTATAATAAATTTTGATAATACTGATTTAGAATTAGGATATATTTCAATAAGTTTCAAGTTCGAATTACAACTTGTTTTGACTTATCCAGTTTTTGACTTCAAAACTTGGAAATTTTAAATTATTATACACTTAAAAAAATGGACTTTAACGTTTGGATGACGCGAAAGATTGCTAAGATTCTTCTAATATATAATTCCTTAAGGTAGCATAGTGAGTGGTATCTAGAAAACATTTTATAGAGGACCAAGTATTAATCAAGGAAAAAAACACAGAATGATTCATGTAATAGCGATGAAACAAGTTGAAAAGATTTTAACAATTGAACAAATTCTACCATCTATTTCCTCCTTTAAATTTAGATGGTAATGCAGTTTTTTCTAGAAAAAGTTAATTATTATTGCAAGATTGTAAAAAAATTTGCAGTAATCTGTTTGTTTTTGTAATAATTTTCTTGTAGTAATTATGCAATTTCTTTATTTTAAAATCAATTAATTATTTTTAATTTTTGTTTAATAGATACATATATATATGTATATAAGCGTATGCAACATTCTGTGTTTCAGATTCCTAAAATTATCAACAAGCTTTCGCTCATATCCAAAAAAGAAGGCTACTTTTAGATGAATTGATGAAATATATGCAAAATATAATAGTTATTGATACTGAAACAAACTATTAATAACAACATCTGCCGTGAAGACATTGTTTTTTGGTTGAAATTTTCCGACTTTTTTTTGACTTTTATTTTCACTTGTGGTATCCTTCAAAGTTTTTGGATGAATGCATCTTTCATGCCATCAAATCTAAAATCAAACTTTATTTCTAAAATTCAGAAAATTTAACTATTCTGCTTGTGAAATTGTTTGTTTTCTTTGAATCTGAAGCTATAATTAAAGGCTAATTTCTCGTTTCCCAAGTTTAATTCTTCTACATTTCTCAAAACTTCTTCTTAACAGAAAACCTCAAATTTTATTCGATCTTATGTTATTAGGAAGTTTTGCAAACTTATCACTAACAATTTAGTTTGATATTTATGCTTTTTATACAACCAAGATATGTTATCTCTTTATAAAATGCATTTTAATAGTTTTGAAATTATTTGATAGATGGTTTCTACAAGATATTCATCTGAGTCATACAACAATTCATTATTACTCAATTTTATTCATTTCTCATTTAAAATCGAATCCATTTTTTTCGATTCTGTTCTCGAAAAACTATGATTTTGATTGGTGTAGAAAAATGTAATATTTTCAACAAATGACGTGGAATCCATAGAAGCGTCACTATATTTCATTTAAGTTCATGTTGAGAAATGTGATTCTGATTAGCGTGGAAGAGTGTAATATTGTTTATAAATGACGTATATTCATTGAAGCATCACTTCGTTTCATTTCAATTCTTCTTGAGAACTGTGATTCTGATTAGTGTGGAAGTGTAATAGTGTAATATTGTTTATAGATGACGTATAATTAATCGTAGCATCATTTCTTGATAAATATTTACAGGAATTAATGAAATGACCTGGCATAATGTCATTATTTCATAGCCAATACAGCGACGACGACAAAGCAATCGTTTAACTAACGAAACTTCTTTAATAGTGCTTTCCACTGCTGCCGGTGCTAAAATTTCTGACTTTGATATTTTGCTATTTGTCAAAAATCAGTTCAGACTGGGTGAAATAAGTATCACAGGTGGCAATAACGAACGGCTGGCTCAGTGGTGTACATTATGAGGAACACCGAATCTGAGCAAACAACGATATGTTTTCTTTGACATCTCAGGTATTTCTATATTCTTTAGATATAATATATTTTCATCCTTCCGATGTATCTTGATAGTAATTGATAAATGCTTTTTTTATTCTTGAACTTTTCAAATCTTCTTCTGACCTTTTCATTCTTATCAAAAAATATACTTTAAGAGGATATTTTAAATTCCTCTGAAATCATAAAGTTTCAATTTCCTTTAAACTGAGGCATAATCAAATTTGACTTCGCAGCTATTAGATGGAAAGATTTTTAAGAAAAATTATATGCATAATAAAATAGTAAAATAGTACTTTATGATATAAAATAGTAGAACTCAGTCTGATACTGCATTTTATTTAATATATTTATCATCGATATTTATTATCAGTGATTTATCCAGAAGTAAATCTATAACAAATATCTATATATATCAGGGCAATTATTTGTCACATTCGTTTTTGATATTCGGGATGGCGATGATTTAAGAGAATCCGTTCCTTATTTTAATTTTTAAATTTTTATATGTTATCGATTAATTTTCTTATCTGCTCTTTTTCTCGATCATTTTCTTTTTCAGTTTCGAAGAAATAAGTAGGAAATAATGATACTTTTGACATTATATATCACAGGTACAGCTTTATTCGTTTCATCTATAACTGCACTTATATACTGGTATTGTTTGAGTATAGAATTGAAAACTTTAAAATTAGACGTAGTAGTAATATTAATAAAAATTGCAAATTTTAGATCTGAAAGAGAAATCAATTTTTTTAAATCAGTTAGTTTAATTTATTCGTTTAAAATGCTATTGTTTGATTCATAAATTAATAACATAAATATAATACCGACTTGATGATAACATTGTGATTAACATAAACGACACTTATTTATTCGAGTGGTCATCTTGACCAGTATTACAGTTTTATCATTGTGAATATATAGAGAGGTGATTTCTGTTTTGATAAAGTTGCTAATAGTAATCTAATTTCTAATCATTATCAACAATTAACTTATTCTATGTAATCCTATCTTGAAGATGATAGCCAGTAGAGTGAAGAATGAAGCATTGCTTGAAGTGAATTCCATGTTTATAAAAACTGTTTTTTCCGACACAGAATGATGAAATGCTAACTGAATGATTGGATGGATCAGAAGCAATTCAAAATTGTGTGGTTTTGTAAATTTTTTTCGAAATTTTGAACAAAGACATCAACATATGCTTCTTTTTCCTTTCGTTTTTTAACTTTCTTAAGCTTTTTGATTCATTTACCGGAAAATCAGAGTGTTTAATATCTAAAATTAATCAATCAATGCAAATCTAATTCATAAATGAATGATGGAAAGGAATAGAAAAAAATGGAAAGCAGAATAATGCCAGGTATGGTATATCATAAAAAGTTACAGTATGTGGTAAATGCTTATGACATTATCGTAAGAAAATTCGAATGTATATTTGCACAGCGGAAAAATGATGCGATTATTGTAATGAATGTTACTCTCATCATTATGATCATAATGATGCTGTGATCGTTTACAAATGAAGAAAAAATTTCTCTAGTTTACTTGGCCTTTGATTAGTATGAATTTTTATCATATCTGGAAAGTCTAATAAATCATACTTGTCTGTACTGTAAATCATAAATTAATTAATAAAGAAGAAATAAAGGGACGTCCTTCCATATAATCACATTTGAAATACTACTAACTATTCTGGATCAGTGAAATATAGCAAATATGAAACTTGGATTGAGAGATCTGAAATGCTAGCACAATTAATATTCTTTTGATTATTAAAAGAAAGATTGCAAGTGGGATCAATTCAGTTTAATGAAAAAGGAAATAGAGCTCCTATCAGTTAATGATAACATTTCATTTATTTTATTCTGTCTTTCTCTCTGTATTGTTCTGTTAATGAGTGATTAATTAATCAAAATAATTTGCACTAATTGTCATGGAAATGCGTCGGCATATCTTGGTTTTTAATTACATATATATTTTTTTGATAATTGCATCCAAGATATAATTTAGCATTGGAAACTTTATTCTAAACTAATTTTCCAAAGTAGAACAATTGCATATTATTGCTAACAATCCTGGTTTAATAATATAGCATGTAAAAGATGATTGACACTTTAAACAAGTTGCTACTGATATTGATATTGATATTGATTATTTCACACCAATCGTTTCTTAGACAAATTTTTTAGATCGATAAATTTTTTGAAATACTTAGTCTAAACTTCAAAAAATTAGAATAAGTTTGATATGTTTAGCTCTGTACTCTGTTTGTTTTATTTTTTGAATTTTTGAGAATTTTTAAATTTGCATCATTTTATTCAAATGAAATTTTCTAGTATATTCAAGTAATTAATTCCAAATGGACTTCAAGCTAATATAGAGATAAAAGCTATTGAGTGAATAGTTGTAACAGATCGTACGTTTTCTCTTATAAATGACAAACTATGAAATTTTGAAAAATATATGAAAAAGTTTAAATGATAAATATTTTGGATAAGACTAGTTGCTTGAAAACATACAAATGTAGCAATGCGAGAATTACAACGCGATAACAAAAGAAATCTCAAAAATCAAATTTTGAGCGGCATTTAAAGGCGAAAAAAGCAAATTTATGATAGTTGAAGTAACAGAAGAAGAGCGGTTAAACTTTTTTTAATTTTAGAAGATAAATCAAACGAGTATAGATTTTTCATCAACAATGTTCAAATTCATTACATTCTATCTGTGAACATTCTTCATCAATCTGGAAATTTCGAAAAATATCCGATCATTTATTGAAATAATTTAAAAAAATATTGATTTGTTGACAAATGATATTTATAAAATATGATTAATAAAATTTGTTAAAACAATTATAACCCTCATAACAATGTGAAGCACTTTTTAGTCATTTAAAGACAGTTATTAAAATTGAGTATTTAATTAAGTAATTCCCAAAATCAATGATATAAACAATTCTCGAATTCCTTTTGCGAAAATTATTTATCGGAAATTTTTTATTTTTCTCATTGATTGCCTGCATGTGTTTATGACTGCTACCTATTTGTTTTGCTTTTTCAAAAATATAATCAAATATGATCGAATTTTGTTTTGCATTATATATAATTTTTAAATTGATGAGAAAATTAAAATTTCCAATATTGCATTCGCAGAAGATTATAAATATTTTCCAGCCAAAAGTTATGATGTGAAATATTTCACAATTTTATTTGTTTTGTTTTTTGTTTTCTTTAGACGAAAATTGAATTGTTTAGCATTTAGCAAAATTCCTCACTTTTTCCTTTTATTGGAATCTAATAATTTTCATAGTTTTATAAGTCTTATTTTTCCAACTAAGCGAAGAATTAGATGTAAAAATTGCAAAACGGAATTGTATATAACTTTGATACATTTTGTCATATTTGCATAGTAAATATTCTTCCGACAACAAAAAAATTATAGTTTTGATTTGAAGGAAACAAACAACAGTGTTGAAGGAATGAATATTTGTTTCAATAAAAGACATCTCATTCTTCGACTGAGAAAAAAATTTTTTTTTGCTTTCTTCAATTTATAACCCATTTTTTATTAGCACATTCCTTTTTCGTCTACTTTACGAAACTAATCGCACTAATTGTTTTCCTCATGTCTGACTATAATTTTTCTCTAATTCTCTTCTTATTTCTTATATTTCTACTAATTCTCTCAAAGAAAATATTAAATTTGCATCGCTAAATTATAAGGAAATTTGTTTGGAAGAAGTGATAAAAGATAGATATGGGATATATTTCATTCCCTATTTAAGTTCTTCGATACACGTTTTTTCCTTTCGTTGAAATTTCCATTGAAATGCTGCAAGTTTTTCCCGTTGAATTGTCAATTCCTAAGCTATGACATAGTTTTATAACTCATAACCAAAATTAGTTTGTTTTTTTATTACAATTTGTAATGTCTTGCATGGAATATCGTAGCATATGCTATGTCTTTATCTCTCTTTATCTCTCCTAGCACTAAACTGAAAAAAAGATAGTAAAGGAATCATTTCTCGGAACTTTTTTTTCCATTAATCCTATCCCATCATTTCTCTTCTTATCACTTTTCTCGATCAATAACAATTCATTGGAAGATATCAATTAACTTTTGAATCTTTTGGTCACTGATTTAGAGTCCAAAAAATACAGTAGTAAATCCACTAAGTGCAAAAACATGGCATTGTTTAGAGTGATGAAGCGAGTTAAAATAATATCAAAAGATCTAAGGTAGAATATTTGACATTTAAAAAAAAAATTTTTAAATGTAAAGTGAACAGCAAATCTTCAAAATGTTTACCCATTTCAGATTTCCTGCTTTATAAGATTTTAAGGAATTTTGCTAGTTGTTTATAGAAGTATTGTCTGTTACCGGAAAGATCAAACATGATCATTTATCAATACCATATTAATATAAATAAACCTGTTAATTAAATCTTTGCATATTCTTGTATTATGTTAAAAAATTAACACATTTTTTGCTATGAAATATTTATTTCTAAAAAAATGAAAAAGGAAATTTTTTTATTTTGAAATGATTTTACTTGTGCAATGAATTGATAATGTATTCTATAACAATTGTCGCTAATTAACTTCACGATAATTGAGCTATGTTTTATTCTTTTTTACAAAATATTTTAATTGAAAAATTGCAAAAAACAAACATAAGGCAAATATTTGGAAACAGATGAAAAGATTATTTAAAAAGATTATCTTAAATTCCAGAAATTCCTATTAAAGTTATAATTCGCGATAAAACTGATAATATTTCAATATTTGAGCTCAATTTTTGCATTAATAATTAAGTAATAATTAATCGTAATTGAAATCTTTGAAATTCATATTTTAAGTTATATATTTATAATTTGTGATTCACTATCCACATTCCATTCCTTACGAATTTGTATATGCTATGTTCATTTCAAATTTAAATTTTCGTTTTCATCATTTGCGATATTCTTAAATTTCAATTTTGTTGCCTCTTTTTTTTTAAAGAATAGATGAATATTCATTTTTTTCTATTTTCTTTTTTCTAATATCCGCTTTATGCGGTCCCTTTTGCGGCCATTGATGAATTGTGTAAGATGAATGGAAATTAGGAGAAAAAAAAAATAATTTACAAAAAAATTTATGCTTACCATTTTATTGCTCGAATTTCTTTTTAAAAATGTTTGAAGCATTTGCTTTACATTTCAATGATTCAGCACAATTATATTTCAGTAATTAAAAAGAATCAAGTTCTTTGATCTGTAATTCAGTGCTTCCTTTTTAATAATTCAGCCTGATTGCGATATTGATAAAGTAATATGCATAGCAATGCAAATATTCCACTAATTCAGTTTGTCAGAAATTCAATAAAAAATCATTCAGTTAAATTAGCTTATCAATTCTCAAAATTTTCGTCAAATTATTTTTGCATAGAAAATTCGCACTAATGCATTACCGACTGCGATAATTAGCAAAGATTTCATTGGTCTACAATTCCTAGTTTCATCCGTTTACTTTTCACAAAAATATTCAATTCATTCAAATAAATCATTGGAAGCATAGTAAGATGCATAAAATATTAATGAATTTGATTTACTAAAATCGAATCATCTTGATCCAATTCCATTAGATATTCAATTAAGTTGGCTTGACGATAATGCAAATTTTCGTCCAATAATAGTATAATAATAGAGATTTGATAAATTTGATGACATTGACAAATTTTCTCGAAAATTGGCAGGATTTCATATTTATTCGTACCTCCAACATTCAATCATATTGTTAATTTCGACAATGTATGCTACAATTTCCATAATTTTCTTATCTTTTAAAGCCCGTGTTGCTGTATATTTACTTATCACTTGTCTTATCTGCTTGTTTGCTTATTTATTTATACATTTTTATCTGTTTATTTTGTCATTTGCTCTTTTTTCAACGTAATCTCCTTTTAAATTTCATGCGAAAATGCATTTTTCTTTCATATCAATACCACCTCATCGCATCAATGTTCTTCCAATTGTTATTATCATTTTAAAACACATAAATGATAAAAATTTAATAATTTTGTCAGTCGAATCTATGACCTTACTAAATATGACAAAAAATTTGTAGCTACCTAAAAGTTACCAATTTTTTAAAATTATAACAGATTATAATTAATTTCTAATTATAGAACAAATAGAATGCCGGGTAAGAAGAAAAATGGATCTTATGACATAATATCAGAGGATCTGTATGATTGTCGTATCCCGTTACATAATGAACTCGCTTATCAACATGGCATTCACTTTGATGCTAAGGTTTGCTTCAATATTTTATGATTTACACGAGAAAGTGTATTCAGGAAGGCAATTTTCTCGAATATTAATAACGATAAGAAATTCTGAAATTAATCATTTTCAAACTAAATGATCTCGAAAGTTTTGCTTTATGACACTATTTTATACATGAAAATCTTATATAATTTAATTTAAGAAATTCGAGATGCAAATATAATATAATTTCTTAGAAATAAGAAAAATGCAATAGAATAATTTCAAAAATTGAAAAAAATAATACGTGCTTTTATGTAATTAAGTAATGATAAGAAGATAAGAATTCTCGCTGCGCTGCTACATGGGTAACTTGAAAAATATACTTGCGGCAGTAATTGAGTTTTTAATGTATGGGTAAGTTTTTAAAGAGATAGGTAAATATACAGAATGGAAATTTTATTTCAAAACATATCTGTGAAATTATTTCTTTCGATAATTTGTTAGCATTTTTATTAAAATTTTTTTTTGATTTTTTTTTAAATTTAAGAAGGAATATTTTATTGATTGTTGAGATCTCTCGGCTTTTTTGCTAAATTTTAGTGCAAAGGAAGCTGTGAATTGCAGGCAGAAATTTCTTTAAATAATTTGAAATAAAAAATAAAACGTAAAAGGTTTTTTCTTCATTTTGATGAAATCAATAAAGATCATTTGTATCCCAAACAGAAAGTATCAATTTTGTTTTATCATTACGATCTTAATATATGTAAACTAACAATTATGAATTGAATCAATATATTTCTTACATTTTGAACTTGATTTTTAGTTGTGAACTTTTCAAAAAAGCAAAATTAGCTTTTCATCGCATTTTAAAAATTTCCTTTCCAATAAATTGTTGAAATAATTTTTAAAAATTTTATTGGTTCACGCTAATTCATATTAATTTTTTTGTTAATTACTAAGGCTTTGACTCTTGAGGACATTGAATTGATTGAATTCTAATTTCTGCTTGAATTCTAATTTCTGCTTTACCCTCTAAATTATCACCATTATGTGATTTGCACTGTATTAAGCGAGAACTGCAAATTATAGCATTATACTCTTTGGATATCTCATTTTCTTTCATCCGTTGCTTACTCAGAGATTCTATATATCAGTGTCTAATAATCCAATAATAAAAATATCATTTCATGGTCTACCAGAATATTTTTAGTAAAAGAGCACCGGAGTAATCTGGATAAAAATTTTTGAGATCAAATTTTACAATGCGTTATGACTAAGATATCTCATTTTTATTCATCCATCGCTATCTATTAGCTGCTTAAATGTCGCGAAATCTTTTTGTCATGAAATTTTTTTGATCGAATAGTTGCTTATTGTAGTAAAATATATTCAATACACAATTAACATGAAACGAAGGTGACAGCAAAAAAAAAGCAAAAAAGATGAACCATGAGTTGGATATTCACTGATCATGAAGGTTACCTTTATCACAATGCCCAAAAACGTAAATGGTCTAGGGTAGGTGTGTGAACCTGAAATTGGGTTACAGTTGGAGAAGGTTAATTATCAAGAATAAGAGAGAGAAAAGGAAGAAGATCTACAATAGTAAAAAAATAAAGTGGATACTGACAAAATTGGCTCTGTGTGCATGATCATACAAATGAAAGATAGGTTGTGGTACAATAAGAAATCCAGTATTGGTATTTACCACATAAAGTAAAAAAACTAACAGGAAAAAGGATAGCATAAAAATATCAATTATACTTGATTCGGAATCTTCTGAAACAAACTAGTCACAGTATACACAGTTATAGGCACAGTTTTAATTTCACCTTTATTTCTGGAACTTACCCTTTGTTTTGGAAATCAAATACTATAATATAGCAAATACAAAAAACTTGATGTGATGAAATCAGCCATAAGATAATGGAATTTCAAACATCTGAAATGAACAATAAGGATGTTTTATTTAAGAAATTAATTTTTATAATCGGTAAAGTTAATTTTTCGTCCTCAATTTCAGTATGTAGGAAGTATGGAAATACCAAGACCCGGCTCACGTATCGAAATTGTCGCTGCTATGCGTCGAGTTCGAGTAAGTTCATTTCTATAAAGTAAGTTTCAATATGTAGCACAAGGTTTCATTTATAATTAAGCGAAATTATGTTATATAGAAATTTTGCAATGCTATAATATTTGAAAGAAAATTGTTCAATTTCTTTTTCAAGAGATTAGCGATTGACAAATGGGATCACTTAGATTAAGTTGATTATCTTACTGATTGGTAAATTAATGATTTGTTTCCTTTTTCTATAAAAATACGTATTCAAAAGGATGATCAGTGATACATAAGAATATGAGAGTCTTATCTGTAATTAATATACTGATATTATTACAGTATGAATTCAAAGCACGAGGAATAAAGAAACGACCGGTAGATATTACTGTCTCTATTGATGGTATTAAAGTTGTCTTGCATCGGAAAAAGGTCCTTTCTGATATATTTTTCCAAAAATGCTTGACCTTATACGTTAATATTATAACAAAAAAATCAGATGTTTAGATAACTGATAAGGAATTCTGCAAACTATGAGTAAATTCTGAAATATTTGATCAAATATTTATGTGGAGTGATGAAAACAACTGCAATTTATTATAAAAGCTAACATTTCAGAAAAGTCAAAAAGATGCAACTTGGGACGAAAGCAAACTTCTAGTGATGTTTCATCCAATCCATAGGTTTGTATTATTCAGCTCTTTTATTTTCTGTTGAATCCTTAAATAATTATCCGTCAAATGTGTTTTTGCTAAAATTTATCAGTTGTCTGATTGCTCCGGAAAGATCAGATTGGTGAGGTTACTCCAGGATCGAATTGATGATCGAATCGATATAATATGCTTCTTGAAAATATCATATCATTACAATTATTTCGTAAATTAACATATGAATGCATCAAAAGTAATCTCAATATACAATTTTAGAATAATTCTCAATACGGATTTTCCTCCCAGAAAAAAAGTCAAATTTAATAAAAGCATCAGAATAAATTAAACTTGAATGAAATTGCTTCTAATTTCAGGGTTTTTATGTATCTCACGATTCTCAGGATTTACAAAATATTCTCTTATATCGCACGGGATGGTGCGTCAAATACATAACGTGTTCAAATCTTCCAAAAGGTTTGTTTCTTCTTTTATTGACCTTCAAGTATTTTTAATTGGTTCTCAAAAAAATTGCAGAAACTGTCCTAATTTAGAAATGTGCTCATTAGGGAATGACAGAAACATATTTAATAATTACCAAAGTAATTACTAATAAGTAAGATAATTTTAACTTATTATCAATAATCAGTTGGAATATTTAAAAAAAAAAGAAAAAAAATTAGAAATACTTAAATAATTGTTTAATTGATAATAAAAGCTATCTTCGTATATTCCATTTATTCAATTAATATATTTTTACTAATATATTTCAGCACTGGAGTTGTAACGTATTTCTTCACTTTTTTTTAGCATAGCAAAAATTTTGATGAAGAAGTTATGATTTTTTCAAAAAATTGCTAAGAGCAGCCTTTTACAAAATATCAGCAAATATGGCTTTATCTGTTACCTTAAATCATCAATACGAAAGTTTGAGTAATAAAACTATCGAAGTCTATAAATCTTCCGAGTAGAATTCTTTCTTGATCTGAATCGAAAAATCGAATAACAATTCGCTTCTTTTTTTTAATAGTTTCTTAAGAATATATCGTAATAAATATTTAAATATATTGAGAACTCTATTGACAATTTTGCATAAAGACAAATATCATGCTGATTTCTGAGCAAGAATTTAGCATATTTCAATTAAAATTTTTAATTGCAGTTTGAATACTGTTTTCCTTTTACTGTTCTCCGTATTTTCGAATCGTAAATAGAAATTCTTAAACATTCTGAAAGATATTCATGGACAGAAGTTTCTGGCATAATGGAAAGATAGATAGTTTTCTTTCTTCTAGGCTTTATATTAAGTAGAAAATGCGTCATTGGTGATATATTTTTAAATATATGACTTTCCCGCAGTTCAAGTTTCAAACTTATTTCAAAACTTAATCGTTTCATACCGACCACATAAAATCTTTTGCGTTCTTTTCACTATCTTGCATTCAAAGTTATATTTAACTTTAAGCTCTAATATAAAATGGGTTTGTAAAATATATTCATGGACGACAGATATTTTATCGAGATATTTATCAATAAATGATGAATTGGGCTTTAACATTATTAGCATATTAAAAATTGCTGTATTTATTTATTTTCACTATTGTAATCAAAATTTTCAATATTTTAAATAAATGAAGCTTGAACTATTTGTAGTCATATGAACGATTCGATCAAGTTGTTCTAAGTTTGATAAGTGGCGAAGTAATTCAGTAGATTGAAGATCAAATGTCTCTTTAATCTGTAGCTATATAACAATATAAACAAATATTATAACAATATAAACAAAGCGGAATTTTTATTTCAAAAACAATCATTTCATCATAGTTATTTTAAAACTATAAAATGGGTTGAAAGAAAACAATTGACACTATTTAATTTGAGATAAACAAACTAATAATAATTTATAAGATATTATCAATCTTATAATAATGCTTCGAATGCTCAGCAAACAAAATGCGGAAAATTTGATTAATCAAAAAAGTTCAATCATCCATTTTGACTTTCTCGTTAGTTATTACAACTATGAATATTCTGGACTGCCTTAACAATATACTATGTCTATTAGAAAAAATTTTTTATAAATATCTATTCGTTTCTATTTATCCTAACTATTATCAATCTTGATCCTTATTCTTCCAACGATAATAGATGGAATAGAATCATCATTAAAATAGATACTGATATATATTTGATTAGATTTTTCATTTTTTTTATATCAGAAGTAAATAATAAAAAAGATAATAGAAAAGCTCAGGTAAATTTTTTTCTTTCTTTTCTTTTTTTTGAGTTAATTGAATTAAGACGAATGACGGAAATGTTTCAATGGGAAAAAAATCTTCACATTTCTTGGATTTTTTTGAAATGTTTGCGTCAAATAATTTTATGACTTTTTCATATTGAAAATGTATTTTTATTGAATATCAATAAATCATAAACAGGAAGCAACTGTCTATAAGCAATTAGCGAAACTATTTAATTAATATATTTTCATATCCTATCAAATTCTGCGACCTCTTTTTGACATTTATAATATCCATCATTAACCAATAAAGATGTGAAGTTTTCAACTTTATTCGTATAGTGATAGAATTGCTTTTTTTGTATAATTTGTTCCATGAATAAGCTAATTTGAATATTATTTTTGCTCTTTAAAGATTTGACACTTTTTATATTTGTATCAATTTCATTCTAAATTTTCTTTTCTATTACTTTAGTTTTACATTTATTCCTTCTGTATGCTATTAATTAAAATGAATGCATTGTTGAGATTGATTCTCATTCATTTCAGGAAACTATTAAGCGATACTTACTTCATAGCATTTCATTTTGTTTAATTTTTAATCAAATAATACAAGTGATAAAAGAAGCGAACTAATGAAATTTGGATACTCTTAATGGACGGTCATTTTTCTACTTTTTTTATTAATAATAAAACAAATATTTTTGTTGTGTTACCTAAAGATCTTCTGACAATTTTGGCGTTTTTTGATAAGTCATTCGAAATTTCTGTACTTCCAAATACATTTAAATGAAGAAATAAATCGAAGTTTACATCGATATGGATTAGCCTATCTCGATTAAAAAAGTTGCAATCATTTCGTTAAATAATATGTTACAATCATATCATTCGTCATTATCATCATAATCATTATCACCGTGATAATGATATTATTCATCAGCACAACCATTGTAATTATTATGACAAACTGATTTTTTTAACCCAATATTATCAATTATCATCATTATTCATAATGATTGTCGCCATGGATACTATTAATTCTTAAACATGTTAAAAATTCACGTTTGCAGACTTTTCATTAATTTGCGTATTATTTTATCAGAACAATATAATTTCCTGCTCATTATAAATGTAACACCATAATCATTATCACAACTACCATGCTAGCAATAATTTAACTGTTTACTCTTATCATGATAAAGATTTTTTACAGGATCTTATCATGATAGTATGCTGCCATCATACTACCAATACCATTACCTTTAGTTGACTATAAAAACCTTAAATTAAGGTAGCACAAATGAAACGATGTGCCACCTAATCATTATCACAACTATACGCTAGCAATAATTTACTGTGTATGCTATCCTTGTTATTATGATATTGCCATCACACTATTATCAGCATTATCTTTAGCTAATCCTGTAAATAGCCTTAACTAAAAATAACACAAATAAAGCGATGGTACTAAGCGTAATTTCTGTTTGCTTTCTTCAGCTATCATTGATATATATATATATATATCAATGATAATTGAAGAAAATAAGCGATGAAAGAGATGGCACACGAAGTAATAACAAGCAGAAAATTGCTTTGCTGAGCAATCACTGATAAAGCATCACTGTTTCAACTTTCGCTTTCTTCATTGCAGCTGTGATTCTTTTAACTCCCGAAACTTTGTCACTTATTTTTTCGCTTCTCGACGAATTTTTAGCTTCTTTTATCGTTTTCTTCTTCATCTTTTCATGCCTGTTCCCGAGACTAACCATCACAGTTGCTACCTTGTTTCGCTTTTGCTTGACAATTATTCTCGATGAAAATCCCAGACATTAGAAAACTGCAGCTTTTTTCATTTTTCTACTTCCTCTCTCTTTCTTTCTTTCTATGAAATAAAAGATAATGGTAGACAGAAAGAACTTTGATTTGTTTGAATGATTGAGTTGAGTTGGATTTGTGAATATCTACTTGAACTTCTTCTCTTCTTTCCCTGACAGCTGCGTCTTCCCGAATTATCGTCATCGTTTTCTTGAGTTAAAATTGAAGAATTGAAATGAAGAAGATAAGGACGAAATCATATTTAACATGCACATACACAAGCATTCTCTCTCTATCGCCTAAACTTTTTCATATCTTTAACCTTCAGTCAACAAATATTACCTCACTTCGGATCGCACCCATCGTTTGCTACTTCAAAACAATTGTATAGTTTCTCCGGCTAACTTTTCATATATTTATGAATTATTTTTAATTTCCACCCATTTCCTGTCAAATCCTTTTATTTTTCTCTATTCGAGCATTAGTGCCCATCTTCCCTACCACCGGATTATTCTCGAGATTTGTATGGCAATTATAACTGTTTAAAATTAAATAAACGACATTTCAGCAATAAAAATCGTCTAGATTGATTTTTTTTCTTACATCTTCCAGAAATTTGATCTTTACGAAAAGTTTAGCAAACGTCTCATATTCCCGTCTTGCTGATCATTGGTCATTGTGTGTGTGTATGTGTGTATGTGTGTATGTGTACCTGTGTGTGTGTGTGTATGTATGTGTATTTGTGTGTGTATGTGTATGTTTGTGTGTGATAAAAGTTTTTCAATAGAGATGAAAGGATACTGATTACAGCATTCTTTATCCCTTGGTAAACTAATTCCCTGAACAGTGTTGTTGCGGATCTTTTTACCTTGTAAATTTTTGCTACTGATAATCATATTTCATTCTATTTTTACTAAAAATTTGCTATTGGTAATCTTGCATTTAGCTACATTACATCATTAAACTTTGCTACTGATAATTTTACATTCAACTTCATTATATCAGAACTTTGCTATTGATAATTTTATATTTCACTGCATATATAATTGAACTTTGCCATTAATAATTCCATTTCAATCTATCTGCACTTTATTATAAACAATTATATTTTATCCATCGTTCACCAAACTTTACTTTTCATAACTTTTATCCAAAACAAAATTTTGCCACTGATTATCACATAACACTTTATATTATGCACCTGTATGATAAAAAATTTTGAAATTCTTTCATTATCAATCGTCACATAATTGTGAGCAAAACAAATTTGTTACTGAATTCTTTTTGCTATTATTTGTCATTTTTGTCAATATTTTAAAGGTAAATGACGTAATTATTCAAGCAAACTTATATGCGTAAACCATTATTTCATTATTTCGATTCGTCGGCACTTTGCAGCTAATAATAGTTTTCTCACGTGTGATTTCACTTACGTGCTGAGATTTATCATTTCTTTAAATCAAAATATAACTATTTCCAAGCGTATCTGATCATAATGATAAATGTTGTGTTTGAAAAATCTTACTGATAATAGGAATAAGAAATTATTATCATCATCATATAGGAACGTACTTTAACATCACTTCAGAGATTATTTAAAGATTTTTTTTATTATTAAGGATTGAAAATTATTTCTCAATCTTATATTGTAACACAATTTTGAACTATTGGTATAAGAATTCTCTTGCTAGTAATTTCATATATCAATCGCCGATTTATATTATTCGCTAAAAATTATCCGATGATTACTTCCAGATGATAAAATGCGACAGCAATATTGTAATTTGAAAGATATACAAATTCTTTGAAATACAACTTTTGACCTCTGATTAGTGTGAATTTTCTATTAAGATAATTGCTACTGTAATATATTAGTTATTTTGCTAAAAAAAGTGAAAACAATGAAGTAAGAAGAATTTATATGTGAAATAAAGAACAGATCTCTTCAATTTGTTTACTTCATTTTGAAAGTTTGCGTTGACAAGCTTTCTCACTGTGATATACTAAAAGATCGCAACTGCTCTTGCGACACGTTTCTGTATTACTGAGCTGAAGAAACTTATTATGCTAATGAAACTTCCAGCACTATTTGCAGATTTGTTTTAACTAATCGCTTACCTTTTGATTAATTTCTTGGATTCTTCGCAGATCGTCGAGATTAAATTGATACGAGGAGTTAAGGTATAGGCAAAAGCCTCAATCATTCTGTTCACTCTGTTTTCTTCTTAAATTTGAAACTAATCCTTGGCTAGAACTTAGATTTATTATTCTCCTCTGGAGTATTTACGCTGTTTAGGAAAAATCTGCGTATTTTACCTGCTATAATCAGTTATAGCATTCTTCTCTTTATTATACATGTACCGAACAATCGTTCAATCACCAGTTATCATCATTATCTGCACTGTTGATATTATTATCATTAACAACAATAAAAATAATATTAATAAGATAACTGCGATACGAAATGTCACGGTTTTGGGATACAGACAAAGACGGCAAAGCTCTTTCCGAAGAACAACGATTCTACTACTTGCGACTGATGGCCAAGCCATCAAATGACAAGAATGAACCAATAAAAACAAAATTTGTTCGCTGGTCATCACCTTACTTTCAACAAGAAAGTCTTGAAAGTAACCATGATCTCGAGGTATGTTATATCATTCACTTATCGAGAAGGCTTCATCATTTAAACATTACATTCCATCGCTGACAGTATCGCAGGTAATTTCTAATAATACGTAATAATGGATAATAAGAAACATTGTAGAAGATACTTGAAATTTCGAAATGTCGAATCTAATTTAATTTTTGATACGATGCGCAAAGTTTTAATGAATTAAATTTTAGAGTTTTCATAGCATAGCATGCTGAAAAATATGAATTTAGATTTATTATCTCCAACTCTCTATTTGCCAATTATTGATTATTGCCGATAGGAATTATCATTGATAATTTATAGAAATTTTCCAGTCCTTGGAACTCCTTTTAATTATTTTCACAATTGGATGCATAATAAAACAGTAATTAGTAAAATATATTATTTACGAGTCTTTTATTACTCTCTAACTCATCAGTTCCTGCAATCAGTTAGATTAGTCACCCAAATAATAAATAATGGAATACTATAAAAGATTTTTTGAATAAATGATCTAATTTAAATATGATACAGTAAGTTTTAATAAGTGCTTAGACCTTTTATGCTTAAAAATTAAATATTAGAATTCCCTTCCTTCTCGACACATTTTTTTTCGATCTTAGTGATCATAACTGCAAGATCAGTATCACGCATCATGCGTCATAAAATATCATTATTTAAAGACTCATGATGTTTTAACTTTTTTTTTAGTTTCATTTTAATTTACCCATTTCGACTAATTTGTCAGAAATGATAAACATTTTATCATTTTTCAACATCTTGTAAATTATTGCATATCAATCAATAATAGTTCAGTTAACAAGTGATTTGAAACGTAAAGATAGGTATTGTAGGCTTTGAAATATCCTTGTTGTTGACCCATGTGGATTTAATCTTTTGTTACTTTTAAAAAATAATTGAAAGATTTTTAATCGATCATTCTTATATTTTTCAAACATTTAGTGTCATCATATTCATTTTTGTCCAAAATATTTTATGACAAAGTCTTATCACTTACTTATTTAAGAGCATGATAAGTTAAATAAGTGGAGAAGAAGTCTGAAATTTTATTTTCTATGCGAAAAATATAAATGATATGATATGTTAGCTATCACATTTAACTTATCACTAAATTTTATTTATTGTTTCCTTATTCTAGTTTAGTAACGAAAACTTAGGATGTAGCGTATTGCAAAGTATTATTTCATCTTTCAAAGTTTAAAGTCCATCCATTTATTTCATCTTACATGCTTCAATTCCAGCATTTACCGTATTTTTCGTTCTTTTGAAAATTTCCCAAATATATTGGAAGAGGATTATCTCATTAAAGCATCTATTTCCTTTTAAAAAATGTCATATCATGCTCGCAAATAAAATATTGAAATTTCAACTCTTTGAATAGCTAAGCGATTTGCGAATCTGAATCATATACGACTATCTGATTCTGTTATGTTTATTATTGTGATCATGAGATATAAATACATATATTTCCTTTTTTTTTATTAAAACTGCTTGAAATATAAGGAATAGAACACTCCGAGATAATAATGTCAAATTCGCAGAAAATTTTTGATTTAGTAATTCTCAAATTATTCGTTTAGATTCATTTTTGATTGAATAATTTGATATTTTGAGAACAAAATAAAACTTAAGAACAGAAATAGAAGGATGGGAAATCTTACTTTAATATGATTTAGTATCATTTCACAATTTTTGAAAAATAAACCAAAACATACAATCTAAATGAATTATCAAATTTTCAGTAAACCATTTCTAAATTTCGAAATGAGATTTTTCAAATTTCGATTAGAATTCTGAAATATTGGTTAAATCTCCGTTTAATATACTTTAATTATTTAATTTAATCCTTACAATAGCTAATTTCTCTAGTTGAGAAACAAAAGTAGCATTGGCATTTCCAATATTTCCTGCGATTGTGCTGAACTTCTAATTCGTTTGAAAAATGAAAAAAACCAAGAATATAAATTTCATTCAAAGTATATTCTTATTATTTTCATTATACAGTTAAAATGAATTCAATATTACAAGTACGGTGAGTGGTGTTAAGTTTTATTTTGAAATTATTAATAAATGTATCGTCGATGCAAATATCATTTCTTATGAAGATAACGAATCAAATTCATCTTCAATTTTTTATATCGTTCTTCTAAATTGTCAATTTTCATTGCTAACAAAAAAATAAGTCGAAATTTCTAAATTTTTTCCGAATCTAAAATTTTGATTTATTTTTCTTTTCTTATGAAAAAATTCGATTTGATTTTAGGAGAAATTTTTGCAAAAAAAATTATTTTTTCAGAGTCAAGCAATGCGTGTTGTACGAACAATCGGACAAGCATTTGAGGTATGTCATAAGGTAGCACAGGAGCAAATGCAAGAGAAGTATCAAGAAGATTCAGAAAGTAATTACAATGTAAAAGTTAAAAGTAAGTTGTTTTCTTCTTCTTCCTTCTTTTTATTGCTAGAAGTGACTTAATTGAAGTCGTAATCCTAACGAATTAATTTAATTAATAAAAACATTTGATTTTCGTTGTGAACAAAATGAGCCTTTTGATGAAAGATTTTATTTAATTCATTTCATTTAACACCGTTTCTCTTCTATATTTAATTATTTTGTTGCATTCAGAAGTGATAATTTAATTTTTTGTGACTTCACTTTTTAGCTTTTTTTTAATTGTCCTCTTAACAACTTGTCATAATCATTAATTTAACAATTTTAAGAGATGCTTCGTTTCATCTTTTTTAAAATACGATAATTCATTTTTTTTAATGTGTTTATATCGAATTACAGTATCTCTAAATCGCTGCGTCGTAGGCAGATATTTTAAAGAAAATATAAATTATATCAGAGAGAAATAAATTAATTTAATGAAAAAATCGCAGCAGTTTGCATAATTTATCACCAAATATGTGAAATATTTCGAGGATAAATATACAAATAAAAAATTTGAAATTTTAATGGTCAATAAGTCCAATATAATTTCTGAACTAATTAATTCACTGACGATTATTTGATAAATATGACTTTGGGAGGTTTTTTATTAATTAGTTGTCACATGAATTAATTGAATTTAATTGAAACGAATCAATTCCCATTCAAATATTAGACAGGTAATTATTAGCCAAGCATTTTTTCTGCAAATTTTCATAAAATTTTATTAAAATTTTGAATTATAGTTAGTTTATGCAATCATTAGCTAATCTATAGTCAGCCATAAATCATTTATAGCAAAGTCTTGGTACTGATTATTCAGGAATTGATTAGTGCTCATCTACATAATTCGCCCATCAGTCACACACTTTTAGTTTTTTAAAGATGCACCGAAACAGATCAGTCTTTTTCTCACGTCATTTAAAAAAATATGAAACTTTTCTAGGCTGAAATTTTCTTATCTATCTTTCAATTTTACTCTATCATCCTCAAAGTAATTTCTTAACCTTTATTTTTAAATTATTAAAAACTAGAACATTTCGTAAAAATTTTTAATTTTATTGCTTTTTTCGAAATATTTCTGATTTTTTAATACAATTGAAATATGTTATCGAATAATATTCTTAGACCGTAGGTTACAGATTTAGATTAATTAGAATTAATAACAACGTGCAATGGATAATGTCATTCGAATATATTCAAAATAATTATTCACGAGATTATGTTTAGCAAAAGTTCAGAAAAATGAGAAATTATTTCTTTTTTTGTATAGCATATCATATTTTTAATTTCAATAGGCAGTTGGTGCCAGCTATCTTCAGATATCAAAAGTTGTTAACAGTGACTAGAAGATTTCATCTCAAAAATTATGCTAGCATAAGAAAAATTCCTTGAACTTATCTATGAGCGGAAATAAAAATTCGAAGTTTAACTATATATTGATAAATAATAATACTATTCTTTTTCGGCATCGTCGAAAAAGCACAATTAAATTCAATCGAAAAATCTGATCTTCAATTGAGCCTGTCTATTCATATTCTGAATTTGTACAGAACTTTTGCAAATCGAGGGAAATATAATTAATTAATTTTTGCTAATGTTCGTAACTTCACTTGGCGAGAAACATTCCCAGAAGTTTAAAGTAGCATTCGTTTCCAATGCGGCGTATCATTCTCGTCGATTTTTGCGGACACTTATCACTCTTGCTTTTTACTATTCATTCTCGCTAATTCAGTACGATTAAAATGTATGATTGAAAGACGAAAGACGCATCAGAGATGTCTTATCAAATTTCAACTTTAATGCTTTCTTAGCTCTGTTCAAACAACTTCATCACTTGCAATCCTTTCAAGTTTCATTTTCTGTCATTCCCAAGGATCACTTTACGAAAACGCTAATCGCAATATTACCGAAGAATACATTTCATCTTTATTCTACTACTTTTCAAATTATTTCTAATTTATTTGTCAACGATAATATTCTGGTCGGAATTTCTTCATTTTCTACATCTTTCCGCTTTCCACTTAGAACAGAATCGATCTCAGACAGAATGCTTTATATGTTCATATCAGTATGATCATTTCATATTTTTTTATATTATTATTATCTCCTCTCTGATAATGTTAATTCTTAATAATTTTGCTTCAAGATTTTACATACAGAATCAAATAATATATATATACGTAAGAATAGCATCAATACAGTTTGATACGCACTTTTTTTACGTTTGTTTGATCCAAAATCTGATATTACGATTTCGCTTTGAGATTAAAAAAAACTATCGAATGAAAGAATAAGGAATTTTTCATATTATTCAAGTTCTGAGATTTTATAATATCAGAACTTCCCATAAAAACGAAATCTCCATCTAAAAAAATCGTGAGATATACAGAAATCTGGCTCTTTCAAAAACCAGAAAAATTGGAACGACCATCATTCAAGGCATTCTCCCAGAAAATTGAATATAATTTCAACTCAGAATGCCAGAGAATCTAACGATGATGGCATTAATGTAAGAGATATTAAATTACAACATATGATTCCAAGAAGCAGAAAGAAGTGTTACAAATTTTTTTCTATCAGCGATGAAACTGATAATATAGCTGGTAAGTGAAGACTTGAAATTTTTTCCAACACTTCTATGCATCCTATTTTTGTGTAAAATTGTATCCCTCTGACGTCATCTGTGTCAGAATATTAGGCATTAAAAGTTGGTAAAATGCATTTCTAAAGGAGAAATCCGAAATTCCGCGTAATACACGTATTTTCTAAATGGTACATGATTCATTTGTACGAATGAAATAACTGAGAGATGAAAATAAAATGCATCTAACGTATTTATCTTCCAATCAATTTCACCCCTAAGAATACATCCTCATTTGAACTTAACATTTGCTTCTGTACACTTCTCCGATTCTCAAATCATTTCTACTAACTTCCATTCGATGCTTCATTTCAGTTTCTCATCCTTTTTTTTGCATATAATTTATTACTTCCTTCTTTTTAGCATGCTGTATTCAAACTTTTCAAGTTTTTTTAAATATGGGAAATAACGAGGTTCTAACTTTCATCGAATGCTTTATTTTCAATTTATTATCCATTTTTTTTCTCATATAATTGATAGCTTTCTTCCCGCATGTTTATTAAATTTCAAGTTTTTTTTTTTCTTTTTAATATAAAAGATGAAAAAAAGAATATGATTAATGGCTTCCTTTCAATATGCTTCGTTAAATTCTAAGTTTGTTTTTTTAATATGGAAGGCATAAAGTTCTTTCTTGAAATTTCTTGAAGTTAATAAGAAATTTTGATTTTTTCTTTCATCATTTTTAATAATATTTTTAAATTTTCTAACAACTTTCACAACATTATAAAATTTTCTGTTAACTCGTATCCGTCCGTTAACCATTTGATGTATATCAAAAAATTGCCAAACAGTATATCGGATATATTGTTATTTTAAGTTGTAATTTATTTAACAATCAATGCTTTTCAAATAATTGGAATTTACAATAAAATCCCAAAATTTAGCAGATTCGGCACGTTTTATGAAATTCATAAATATAATTCATGATTCAAATGAATAATAAGAATTAGATCACAATAATTTTAAATATAATTAATAATATAATATAAACCATTTTGAAAGTAAGAAAAAATTTGTATGAATTTACAGTTACTGAATCAAATTAAAGAAGTCATTTATGGATGATTCTTGCGTACAGTATCGTTGAGCAATTTTATTTTAATTGCAGATTCACTCACAAGCACCGAAGGTGATCATGTTGAAGTAGAAGAAAAGTTAGCAAAAGTAAGTGAGGCATCACGTAGTCCATCACCAACTGATGAACCACTACCGCTTTCGACATCTACCACACCTGTTTATTTGCAAAAGCATCATTCCATAGTAATTTTATTATTTTTATTGTCCATCACTATTTTTCATTACTATTATCACATTCGTTATGATTAAAGAAATTTCTTGAAAGTAAACAGTATGATACACTTCGGAAGTAAAGACTATGAAAATAAAAATATATTGAATAGTTTGAATATTAAAATCTGAATTTTAGTTTGTGCCACAAAAAGCTTCCGATGCAGTTTTAAATTCATCGACTGTAGTGGAAACAACAGCCGTGTCTACTGCTAATGCTATCAAAGATTATGCGCAAGCAAGCACTTCTAATGAGGCGCAAAAATCGTCATCCACTCCAGTATGTCAAGCGCAACTGTCCGCATTCACTTCCGGAAATGCAACGATCGCTACTAGGTAGTCATTTGCTGATTTCTCCATACAACTTGCTAAACTTTTCAACTAATTTTTGCCTTTGCAAGACAACAATTATGAAATGGAACAGAATCAGATTCACTATTGAAAAATGAAGTCTCAAATAATCTGATCTCAATACTTCTTGCTTCCTCATTTATTTCTTATCGTATTTCGTAAATATTTGATCTGTTAATTGGTAACTTTTTGATTTCAATTATCTAAATCTTATTGCATCATTACAGTGATCCATTGCCATTCGTATCTGGTTCCTCAACTTTACCACATTCAATAACATGGGGACCACAAATGACCGCTGGTCAGTTCCAATCAATGCAAACACTCGATCAACGTGGTTTGCCGACTATGCCTTATTATCCTGTTTGTTCTGTTTCCCCTAATGACTCAAAATTATTGTTCAATTCCTTAACTTCTTGGAAACATTTTGCAATTTGCTTTCTGACAATACATTCTTCTAAAAATACAAAACTTGATAGCAAGTCAAATTGTTGTAATGCTAAATTATAATTGGCGTCTGTCTTCTACAGAAGATTATTCTTAACAGTCTGGTGCAATCAGTAAAATTGATCATAGATTATCTGTTTTATATTTCAGAAATATTTTCTTCCTAAGCTTTAGGTATCTAGAAATTTATTTTTTTTAGATACCAATGATGGGACCATCAGCATCTATGCCATATGGACTCAGTTCACCGTATTTATTATCACCTTATGCAACTCTGCCGTTACCGGGGACTACCTCCGAACAGCAGTCTTCTACTACCAATGCGAACATTCCTGGAAGTCCTATTGAAGGACAAGATCTCACCACCTATCAGCTCAGTTTATCATTAGATCAGGTGTGTGTTTCTCTGATGGTTTTTGAATTATCAAATTGAATTAAGTTTCGCATATAAAAACTGAAATGCAGCGATCAATTTTCCGCCTCCTAAAATGTTGTTTATTTGAAATCAAACTGATGATTTACAGATTGTTGGATTATTGTAATAAATAATCTAATTTTCATGATATTGTATATGAAATAAAATCCTGTTAAATTGTTGTGCAAATAAGATACTGATTTTTATTTTATATCACTGCCGATTACAGTATAATCAACATTTGATACGTTCACAACTGGATCAAGCTCAACAAACGGCTCAAGTGGCAAGCTGCCAGGTGCAGTTATTAAGAGATCAGTTGACAAGTGAGACAACTGCTCGAATAGAAGCACAGGTTTGCATCATTTATCATTTCTTCCCGAATTTTATAAGTAATCATTCAAAAGAAATTCAAATCTATCGTGACCATTCTGTTATTTTTTGATTCATTATTTGATTGAATGAAATTGTCTCATTTATCATTAATACAATCAATTTTTTGTTTAATCAAACAATTTTCTTCACATGGCAACAATTCGGCGAAATTGATTAATTTATTAATCGAAATAATAAGAGACATTCTGCATCACTGCAATATAATACAGTAATGAAGACATTTTTTATTCGTACAGTTTCTCATTGAATATTTGTCCACCTGTAACGCCTCCAAATTGAAATTTCTTTTCCAGAAAAGCTCTTTCAATTTTTAGGCAATTTCATGTCATTCTCTTTACTAATTAATCAGTGAATTATTTCATTGGTTTAATATTGGAATACCATAATAAACATTGTTAAATTCAAATTTTATTTATGTCTTCGCGACTTTATTGCAACGAAGAAATTATTGTCTTAATGACAAAGCTAAAAAATGGTTCTGTATGATTTAGTTCACAAATTTATAGAAAATAAATGTTCATTTTTGTGGAAAAAAATCACTTTAACCTGTTTTGATTAAGAAAAGATTCGAATGAAAATTGTATTCTTGACGATTGATCATTATCTTACTTTTATTTGTGCAATTTTATCTTTTTAGATACGAAAGTATATATGAGTATCATATCATATTTCAGTCTCGAACACATCAGTTACTGAATGCGAATCGTGAATTGCTAGAGCAAGTGCAAGCACTTGTCCTCAGGCTTCAATCACTCGAAACAAGACTTGCTGAGGAAATTCAAGAGCAAATCACTCAGCCGGTAGAATTTTTTTTCTCTTTTACCAATAAAAAAAATGATAAATGGTCTCGTCTATTCCATATATTTTAGTTTCTAATTCATTAACTGATGAAATCAAAATCCAGTTTTATTCAATTCAAATACAAATTTCCAGTCAACATCAAAAGGAAAGCCAGAATCTGCAACATTACTAATGAAGACTCCTCGGTCGAAGCCTACATCACAACTAAATAATTCATTGCAAGAACAATTTAAGAGTGAAGCAAAGGTTCCTGGACCACCTCCAGTTGATCCTTCAAAGCCATATCAGGTCGCATAATTTTCTCTTTCTTTCCAATGAAATTTATCACAATTAATTCAATAGAGATCTTATACTTAGTTTCAATTCGATCTTAAATTTCATTAATTGAAGATTTTTAAATTTGATCTTTTTCCCGAGACCAAAAAATCAAGATCGCCAACTTTTTTTAGCTACAATCATTAGCGGATATACGGGCTGGATCATTGCCACCACAATCGAAGACCACTAGTACAACAAAAAACTTACGTACATCGGATGATTTCGAAGCTCGAACTGAACCAGAAAGCGGAGCAGAGGTAGTATTCTAAATTTTCAAAATAAATATATAATCAAAGCACCTAGAATTTTAGTTTTAATTTCAGTGATAAAATTTATTACATTGATCAGTTGCTGATCAAGATGTCACCGTTTCAGATCACCTGACTATATGCATTATTGATATATTTAATCGATAATCTGCTTTACGGAATTTACAAATTTTAATCCTTTGGATCAGTGGATAGATCACTTATATCAGTTCTTATTTCATTGATTTCTTTTCGTTGAATCATTAAGTTGGAAAAATATCACGGTAAAATTTTTTAAGGAAAAAGGTTGTACGAATGGATTTACCTTAAAAATTTTTAGGATACGACAGATTATAGTTCTTCAGACCAATATGAAAAAGTACCATTTTCATTAATGTCGCAACAACGACTGATATCACAGAATCCTATACCCGGAGCGCACCTGAATATATTAATGTCCAACCCACAGGTAGTAATGATTGATTGTTAAAAGACATAGGATGGAAAAATTTTCTGCTATAACCTTTTTTGAATTAAGAGCGATTATGGAATTTTTGCATTAAATAAAATTCTAATTGTAAGCGGAAAGTTAGAGTACAAATTCAGATGAGAACATAGGTTAAGATGCCTGATTGAAATATTTCTGTTCATAATAAATTGGCAAAATTGAATCCTATAAAATCAAAAGAAAAAATTAAATCTGATAGAATTCAGTTTTGTTTTTCTATAAGTTTAAATTCAATTCATTATTTTTTTTTGAGGTAATGCCAAATTTGTCGTCATTTTTTTCTGCTCAACCAACGTCCTCCGACAGCTATGTCCCTAATTATTTGAATTATCCAACAAGAAGCCAAAATCCAGAAACAAACAAGGTTGATGAATAGTTATTTTTGACAAATGAATATGTGAGAAATCATAGTATTGAATCATTGAAGAAGTTACTGTAGGTTGTTCTTTTCAGTTAAATCATTTAAGATCTAACACGTTATTTAAGATCTAAATACGACCACAACACCGATAACAAACAAACATGGTGAGGAGAAGTTACAAATAAGAACTTTGAAGAGAGAGGTCAAGAGGGGACGGATAGAATTAACGATATTTCATGATAATTTTGACTACTATTTATAATAACACTGTGACAATATCAATTATAACAGTATCATATTACACTGTATATTCTACTTTTTCTCCTCACTAATTTTCATTCTCTTATATAATTCCTTCCTATACCAGTTGTTCACACCCTAAAATCCTCGATCTTGATAAGCACTAATATCATATATTAGATTATACAAATTAATCCATTAATAATTACTTTGGATGAATATCAATTTTTGCAGGATGATGAGGAGCAGCAAAATCCTTCATCGACTTCTCGACGTGCGAAAGATCGATCAGGAGTATTGAGAAGTGGAACGTTATTTAAACGAATGTCATTCAATCCAAAACTTTGGGAAACCAAACGGAAAGATGTGGAAGCAGGTGGTAGCGTAATTACAGAAAATATCGATGAAAGCCAATTAATGACAAAAAGGAGCTATGAGTTCGGTTTTGATCAGTTATCACTGAAATACTTTATTTCTTCGACTATAAAAATTTAATTAGAATGAACTGAATAGTCTTTTATACAAGGTTTTCTCCGGTCTTCTGGTTGAACATGCTTCTGATAACATTTTTTGATCTTTGTTTAGCTACTCCGGAATTTTTTAAATGATGAGTGATCTACAAGAATTTTCACCCAAAATACAATAGCGCTTAACTATTGCAGAAGACAAAAGGGTACGTCGAAAGATGAAAGTATCGATATTAGAAAAAAAAAGTCTGACCGACTTCAAGCAACTATTTCAGCGGAACCTGGAACATCGGAAGTATCATCAGATGCGTAAGTTTTTTTAAAATACTCATAAATATTTTCTAATAATTGGATAACTTTTTTCCAATCTTCTAAGTCTTTACTGTTTGCATTAGTATTTAAAAATCATTTCAATTAAAAATAAAGTTAAAGTAATGAAAGTGAATTTAGAGGAGAAGTCGAAGTGCAGAATAAAATAAATTCATCAAGACGAAAGTCTCTGTTTTCCAGTGAAACAGTTCAATTGGAACCTGCTTCACTACATTTAGCAACCGCCATGTATCCACCGAGACGAATGGAAGCAAAGATTGCAACTAAAATACCTTTGCATAACGTAATCTATTACTGATTCTTTGCATATATAAAAAAGATATCCAAGCATTTCAGCCAGTAATGAGTAGCTCGTTGGATTTTCTGAAAATTAAATTTAGTTAATTCCTTCAACGATTCCATAATCGTTGAATTTATTTAAAAAATCGAATGATAACTGATTTGCGAATCGTTGAATTTATTTGAAAGCGAATGTTAGTTAGGTTGAATTTGTTAGAAAAATAGAGACCATAATTAATTTATGAATCATTAATTTTATCCAAAAAGTAAATATTTTTAATTCACGGATCGTTAAATTTATCTGAAAATGAAATAGAAATTGACAGATCGGCTTCCTAAAAACGAACTTCAGTTAATTTATGGCTTGCTGAATGAAAAATCTAATTATTTCAAAGGACAGAAAGCATCGCGTCTTAGTCTAATTTCACAGTACATAATTCTTTAATAATAATAAGATGTTGAAAATTTTGATAAAATTTCTTATGTTAAGTTAAGGATATAGACAAAATGTTTAAAATAATCTGATCGATTCAATTGCTCACTTCTAAATATTACATATCTTCATGATTTCAAAAGTTTTGAAAATCACAGTAATATATCAAACAATCGTCGTCATTGAAATCTTACATTACTAAAATTATAATTATATTTAATGAATTAATAAATTTGATTTTAGAAGAATGCAGAAAGAATAAGATCAATGCAATACTAAAAAAGTTTTAGAATTCAAAATCAGCGCTTTAAATTTTGGATTGCAAAACTATTTGTCAGAATTTACTTTTAGTTTCTTTACATTTTCAATAAAGTACGAATTTAATTCTATTATTCCTAATTGATTTAATCTGAATTAATGATTTAAGATGAAATAGTCTGTTTATTGTCAGAATCAATATACAAAACCTTAATTCAATTGTTTGAATTATTAAATTTTGAAGATGATAACTCTAGAAGGAATCATCGACGAAGATAATTTCAGAAATTTCCGCAAGATGTCGAAGAGGTGCCTACATCATCGTCATCTGTGCAGCATCAACAATCCACTCCCCTCGTCGGTAATGGACCTATTTCACCGTCACTGTCCGGTCGACTGCTGGCAAATCATATCGGAGCGCCAGATGATAAAGAAAAATCACGAAAAACTAGCAATAGTGGACCGAATCAAATATTGATACTACAAGAAGCCCTGAAACATAGCTTGGCTAGCACTAAACAACAGTTAATGCAAACTAATGAAACTCTCGATGGAATGCGAGGGTAAGCTTCGATTTTTAAGTTAATAGGATTTTTTTTTGTTTGAAATTAATAAATGAGATTCGATGAGATTTATTATTTATCGGACTTGTTTATTTCAAATAGATAAGTTCTGATAAAATCTTCGCTTCTTTAAATCAAGAATGATGGCTATTATTTGAAATTATCTCCCACTTCTGTATATTTTCGATCTCGACGGTTGGTTTTTATCAGGTACGCTTCCGATCTCGACAGTTGTTGATTTAAAGAAAGTGAAGATTTTGATGAGAAATTTAGTGAGAAAAATATGTTTTTTAACCTAAACAATGGATTATAACTTTTTTTCTCATCAATAACAATCTTCATTGGAATTTTATAGTAAAAGTTTTATAATAATAGTGCTTCAATTTCTTTTTTTTAGTTCATTACGATATATGGAATCAGAGAAGCAGAAATTGGGTGATCCGATAGTACTGGCAAAACTTACTAAATTACCGACCTTTATGTCAACGATTGATTCATCAGATGAGAAGCACGAATCACCCTCAATTTCTGGTACATCATTGAAATCAGCAACGGGTTCGAGTATTGTTTCAGGACAGAATTTAGAAACCCGGAAAGGTGATACTGGAGTTCCTTAAAAGGATTATTATACAGTTGACATTAAAAAATTGATACATTAGTATTTCATACAAAACATATACTTCCATTCATTCCATTTTTGATGTTGTCAATTTTTTTTAGTTTGAAAAAAATCATTACTGAAATTTATTTGATTTCCTACATATCGGCAATGTCATGGTAAAGTTAAAGGTTGCAAATAGCTTCGGAAAAACTTTTTGTCATTCCCTAAGACAATTAACTTTCAAGAATATTAAATAATGGGATTTGCAATTGATTGATTGATTGATTTATCATCCAATAGATCATGAGGTTCGGGTACAGGTTAAGTTTTCGTTCCGGATAAATTTTTCAGATGACATGACACTATTCCTGAAGCTATATTACGGTTTGATAATAACAAGATTTTAAGCAACGGATATTGTCTTCGAGAAAGTAAAATTAATTTGATTAAAAGATATCTGATATAAGAGAAATTAGTGTGATATAATTGGATGAGGTTTTAAAATTGTTGCTATCGTCTTTCTCAATTTTTCCTTAATAATAATAACAATAATAATAATAGTAATAATAATAGTGATAATAACAATGATAATAGTAATAATTGTGCTAAAAATAATAATAATATTATAATGTTTTATGTGTTTTATTATAATATTTTATACTATCATTACTATTATCGTTATTATTGTTATTATCATTACTATTATTATCATTTTATTATTATTGTTATTGCTGTTTATTGATATATAAAGTTTCTTTTAGTTGTTGTAAACATGAAAACATTTGAAAATAATTTTTTAGTATTTGTATGTTCTATATAATAGTTATATTTTAGCACACTGTGATAGCTTGCCAGAACGCAATCCACGATTGTTTAAATAGATCTCAAAGGAAAAAAAATTAAATACTTTTTTAATTATCGTTGATTTTCTGGAATTCATTTTAATTTTGGTCGATTATTTCATTTTTTTTAATGCAAAAAGTTAGAAGCAATTGTGATTGTGTGACTGAGCGAGCAATTTTATCTTCTTCGGATAGCTTTGAAAATATTTGGATTTTGTTTGTTTGTTTGTTTGTTTGTTTGTTTGTTTCTCTTTTTCCATTTTCTTTTTCTGGTGAATGTAAGAGTAGATGAAATGAAATGAAAATGAAAGGAATTCCATTGATCTTGATTATTACACAAAACAAGCCAAAATATCTATCCAATCAATCTCATGTGATAAGTGTAAAACGATCCAAGGAATTGTTATCAATATCGGTGCATATCATAATAAGTGTGAACTATTATCAATCAATTATATTAACTCAAATTATTTCATTAGCTTATTTTGAACCTTTTTTCAGATTTCAATATATTCACTCATTCTTCATTTGATTGATGTTGAATTTTCATTCTATTTTTGATAGCAATTCAACAAAAAGAGACAAAAAACAGGAAATTCTAGATTATCATTGCTTCCGTTTTTTATATAAATAAAGATAGAAAGAATGAAAGAATGGTAGACACAAATTAATTTTCGATGAAGGAAAAATTTTCATCTTCCAATATTGAAAAACGATAGCCAAAATCTTTCAAACAACAGTCGAAATAAACGCATGCCAGTTTTAAAATGCTTCTCTCTTATCATCTTAAATCGCTAGAAAAATGATCATCATGATTATGTCCAATTACCTAATAATATGTAATATGTACTGAATTTGAACTTAAAGGCTTTAATTATTATTTGTAGATTCTAAGCATTTCAATAGTTCATTAAAATTTTCAAATGCAACAAAAAATCAATTGTTCGTTTTCATTTTGTATTTTCTCGTTTATGAATAATTAAGGCCATGCAAAAACTAATTGAAAGATTGAAAATGATTAAGGAGGTGATAAAAATTCGTAGTTTAATTTATAACTCTGGTTTTAATGTCTAATTGTCCAAATAAAAAAGTTTAGAAATTTAATATTTTATTCTTAAATTAGCCATTTTATGCTTTACAAGAATTGCACTTTTAAAATAGCATTAATGATAAATTTACTAAAATATTAAATGAGAAAAATAACTGTAGGCTTTAATTAGAGTTCAATAATTAATGGTATTCATTAATTCATACTCGAATATTAAATGAATAACCTCTAAACGAGTGACATATATTAAATGAATGACCTCTGTGTTATAATTATTTCAATAATCTTTATAGAGCTTGCTGATTTTTGATTCTGTCGTACTAACAGTTATAGTTGACAACTGTCATATCAATCATTTTGTTTTTTAGATAAATCATTCAAGTAATAATACAAATAGGAAGGAATAAAAAATTTTCTCTCCCTTACCGTAACTTAATGATAATTCAATAATTTCAGTTATTTGACACATTTCATCGGCACAAAGCTATGCGTTTTATTTTTTTTTCATCCGAAACATTTGAACAAAAATTTACATACAAATGAAAATATCTCTGCTACGCATATTATCTTTAAATAGACTTCTTGTTTCTATTGAAATTTATAGTATTCGCACTTACAATAAGATCAAATAGCCAAGAATAAAGATAAGTGATAAGCCACATACTGCGACACCATGTATAGCAACAAATGCATTAGTCCAGTCTTCCTGATAATTGTTTGATGGCGGTGACTTATGCTCATTCAATGATATGCTATTATCCACTGAATTAAATACACAAATACACCTATTGATGACTTCTGATGCCCTAAAGAAAATTTCAATGAAATGAAATAAATTAATCATTGTGAAAAAAACAAGTTCTCCTTATTATGAATAATATAAAAAAATGGAGTATATCGAGGAGAGAATTCTTATAAGCACATTCTGTGAAGCTTCTGAAGCATTTCAATGAATCTTCAGCAAAAATTGAATCGTTAATTATTCCCCGTAGCAGATTATTTGATTAATGAAGTTTATTATTTAAGCTAAAAATTTGCGAAAATATGACCTTATAAGCCAATTCCATGGTGGAAGATTTCGACGAATTTTGCTACACATCCATAGAATAGTGGATACAGTTATACTGAACATATTAATTATCGTGGCGAATTCCAAAAATTGTACTGAAAAGATTTTAAGATCTCATTACACATATATTTGCTAGCTGTATCTGAAGATAGCAAATTTTTTGATTATTTTCATTTTTCTGTAAAAATTTCAAAATACTAATTTCACTTCAAATTTAACAAATTCTAGAACACATACATATATTAGGCGTTGCATCGGAAGAGCCAAAATGTGAAGAAATAAGTGTGGAGAAAAGTTGAAGAGTCGAGAATTGCAGGAAAAGTATGAACATTTTTGCAAATATTTGCAAATGAATTTGTCTCAGTAAAGGTGTCAAAAGGAAAAGGATAGATGTGATAGTATTGGGTAGTGATAATTCTATGTGCAAAGTTTTTGCTGAACGTTTTAAATTTAAGCAGAAGCCAACCTGAAATTAGCCAATAAAGTTTTCAATGCGTTAGCTAAGTTCTAATAATGATATCAACATTTTATCAACAATTTTACTGTTTCAAACTTTGATTTGCCCAAAATTGTACCTCAATAGAATTCAGTAAAACAATTTGAGGCTTATATTGGGAATGTAAATATCTACCTGTGGAACCTGTGAATCTTGCATTATTTGGACAGTTGGCGTGCTGCCAGATACATACCAACCATAATCACGGAAATATTTCACATCCGTAAAAACTGGTCGACCTGAGGTAGTGAAATTCTATTCCACCCTAAAATGTATATCTTATTGTTGTAAATATAAACTTGAAACTTGAGAGATTTTTAATTTCTCCAAGTTCTTTTATCACAAATATTGAAAAAGATTAATTTCGTCTACTCAATGGATAATTTTTAAATTGTCGCATTTTATTATCAATTTACATCATAAAAATAGATTATAATTTAGATTTTAATTGATTGAAATGTAGCACTAAACGCATCAGCAATGATACGATCACTTTAACTTTGAACTTTTTGCTTTTTAAACTGAACCTGATTAATATGAGGTTCTATTTGATAGCAACATTTGTACATATCATTTGGAAAATTCTTGAAATCAGAATCATCACAAAATGTTCGAAGTGAAAAATTGATTATAGCGCGAACAGTACCATTACTAGTTATAGACACGCGTCGTATCTCCATCAGATCACCGTTACGGACTGCTGTATCAAATCTAAATAATATGTTGAATTCAAGAAATTTTGAGCTGATTCTTTTCGACAGCCGCAAATCATTAGAACTTATATGAGAATTTCTACAAAATTATCATATAACTAAAGAATCCATTCTAAAAGAAATACTTAAAATATCTGAACTAAATTTAATCAATTTCAAAGTAATCGAAATTCAAAAACCATAAAATCTGAATTCGTTTTAATTACGTTTGTGCTGTGAGCATTGGGACCCAGACATGACTAACGGAATTGATTTCCAATTTTTTTAATTTCCAATGTTCTTCATTCCAACTGAGTCGATTATTCTCCCAAAATACAACGATATAACCATTGATATTTAGGTTCCTCAGGAATTCATTCTGAAATAATTACAGAAAATATTGGAATTAAATTTAGTGTTTCTCAACTAATATCATAACTAGATCTATATTGAGTATTTAATTGATAGCAACTGAATAATTTCCACAACTTTTTAGTTTTCCATTTTTATATTAATGATTTCTGTATTTGATTTTTACAAATGTCTAGGATCATAAACTAGTTGTCCTAGAATTTTAAACTGGTTTTAGTGGTTGGATTTAATATAAATTATAAACTGCTGCGATGTTCAGAATATTTAACGAATTATCCTAAATTTTCATTTTTTTTTTTCGCATATTTACTACAAAGAATTTTCTGCAAGACTGTAAAGTGTATAAATGAAAATGGATTATCGATTAATCTCTTTACAGTAAGATTTCAACTATTTTTTCTGTAAGTTTTAAAATAAAAACTATTATTTTTTTACAAATTGTTCTAGCAAATACAGGATGTTTGAGGATGGGAATTGCACTTATTGAATTGGAGGAATTATATATTTCGAATGTTCAAAAAAAGGTAATTTCTTAATTTCTAAAATTCTCCTTGGCGGTATGGAAATGTCTAGAATGCTCACCATAATAAAATGTTGCAGAGTTATTTGTTGAAAAAATACTGTAACCCGCGACCCTTTCAAACCGGCATTATCCGGTGGAAAGGCAGCAAGAGATTGTATTGCACTAAAATATTGTGTTTTTCGTTGAGCTTCTGCAGCCAAATAATAATACAGGCATTGTTCGAGTATTTCAAATTGATGTCGATTTAGTGTTTCAATATCTAAGAGAAAAAGGCTGATAAGTTCTTAAATACCACAGTAATTTCAGCAACAGTAATAATATGCTAAAAAAAAACTTGTTGCAACACGTTGTGATCAACTTTTTCCTATTTTTGAAATAATATTTCAGAAGAACTGGTTCAGAAGAATTCGTTCATTTCTTTTCGAGAATTCTTTTAATATATCAGAATTGCATTCTTTTTTCGGAAATCTTATTCCACTAATGGGTAGAAAAATTTAATTTTTTTTCGAATTTTTCCGTCTTTTGTTCTTATAAAATGAGAGGTAAAGCTTGTTCGTCGCATGTTGCGAGTCTCAAAATTAAACTTTATTTACCAGATGTATTTCTTAAATACTGGCATGTATTCAAACTGAATAAGCTCGGGATTGGTTCTAATACTCGAGGATTCTGAATTGCTCCTACAGATGAATCTTCGCTTTTTACAGCCACTATTAATATCGCATATAAAAGCATTGATATCATTTTTTCCAGCATTTGAAGACAGTGTTTGAAAATAATTTAGTGACGAAATTCTCGAAGAATGGCACGATAAAACAAACTGAAATTTTATGATTAATCTTTTTAATATTTTGTTGAGCAAACAACAAAAACTCTATCGTTTATCAATCCAACGTCTGCTAATTTCTGGAATTTCAAATTGCAATAAATAATCATAAGACGGATAATCTATCATTTCTTCATATAGTTTTATAAATTCTGATCTCGATGAATCATAAATAGCAATCAAATTCAATTTGATAATGAGTTTCAAGATAACAGCGGATAATATGTAAGCGAAAAAGTAATAAAAGCAAGAAAGATATTTTGATAGGGTGATAAATGGCGAACTTAAGAATTTGGTTGGAATTGAAAACTAAGCAATTTTATTTATTCATGGAAATCGGTGAAAATTTTTTAACTATTTGAAGAATTTCCTTCAATTTTTTTCAAATTCTCCTCCTTTTCCGTCTCAAACATATTATTGACGTTAATTTTGATTATATTCAATAGCACATTTGATTCTTTTGATTAAAAAGCCTTTAATTTTTAGTAAACTTTTCCTAAAAATTATTTTTTATTTTAATATATATAAAAAGATCCAAGCTTTTGCCATGTTAACTTTAGATAATAACATAAAATCTATATGAAAAATAGAAGAATTCTTGAATTTCCTAAATTTTTTGTCAGACAATTAACAAAATAAAATAAAAAAATGCTAAATTAAGATTTTATTAAAGGCACTTTTAAGGAAGGTTTTTTATCTAAAATGCAACAATTGAATAACTCATTAATCATATTGCTTGTACAAACATATTAAATATAAGGATTAACCAATAAAGCTTTAAGATATCAATAGCGTTGATAAACTTCACTTTAGAAATATCAGCATATTCGCAATTTAAAGAAATGGATGCTTTATATATTTACAGCGGTGATAGCAGAAATTTCATTTATTGATATGAGTTGATAAAAAAGGACAATCCATTCAAAACTCGAATTAGTGCCTGTTTAGACATTAGCCAGCATATCAGCAATAAGGGTATAAATAACCTGTTTCATTATGTAAAGCTTGTTTTCAAAAGTTTCGCGTATTCAAAGCGCCAAGTAGAAAAAGAAAATTTTTTTTGCCTTTTTTAAATACCAAAAATATATTTACGACGAAATTAAATGGATCTAATCGAATTGAATTTTTTTCTTCGTTTGATTAAATTATACTAAAAACAAATTGAAATGACTAAAATGAATTGAGAGTGACGAACTAAAATGGAATAAACAAATAAACATTAATTTAACATAGATCACAACAACGTAAAAATGATTCAAAATGATGGTAGCAAAAGATCGGAATCATCGAAATACAACACCAACGTTTTAACAGCCTTTATTTTAAAACTTGAATGTCATCAGAATTTGCCATTTTTTAAATATCATAGCTTTTAAACTTAAAATTATTCAGCGCAAATGTTAGCAAACATTTAATATATATTAAAAGATTGCTAACGATTAAACAGCTCGGATTCTCGAACACTATCGTCAGATAAGCTGATAAATTGATGAATTAAATGGAAGATATAGTGAATGACATGATTAAATCAAAAAATAATTTTCAGTAATTTAAAAATATTCTCGATATTTGATGCCCGAAAACTTTAATGAACTCATAAAAAATAAAATGACTAATATATTGTATTAATTTGTTTACAGATTTCAAAATATTCGTCCATAAAGATTTGTGCAGCAACTATAATAATTACCCAATGATATCCATCAGTGATAAAAACATTTAATTTGAAAATTATACTAATTGCTAGCGTTAAACAAGGATGAAATAAATTGAATAAGAATGATAAATGATAATAAATGAATCTAACCGTAGCAATTTTAAATCCAATCATTTTGTGTGTGGGATTAATTTAATAATTTGCTTGAAAATATGAAGCATTGAACTGAGAAAAATTGAAACGAAATAACATATTCAGAATTTTCAATTCAAATATTCAAAACTTTCAATTCACGCTTACTACATCTATAGAACTTGTTTTTCCTTTTGGATTATACAAATCAGCTAAATTAAGGAAAATACTGGACAGGTTTGAATATCAGTTCATCTTTTCTCTCATTCTAATTTCATCCTCTCTTTATCATTTCTTCATTTTATTGTTATCTTCTACTTAAAAGTTTCATTTATTTGATTTTGAAAAACTTGAAATGCATTCATTTGTAGTATCGCCACCGCACTGAAAACAAGTTTGTTTTTACGAATTGTAAGTTTGGCAATTATTTCAAAGAAATGTAAAATCATCACAGTATATTAACAAATAATACAATGGAATTTCATTTCTTTTATACCTTTATTTATAATATTTTTGCATAATATGACCTGTCAGTGATCAATGCCGTATATATCTCGAAGATTTCACACAACAAACTTTCCGGTATATATAGATCTCAGGAAAAAATGTGAATGCATTTGCTTTATAACAGTCACATTTCAGATGAACGACAATCTTCTCTAACCAATGATCGATTTTTATCTCATTGATGACCGATCGGAATTTGTTATTTTTTTCATTAATAAATGATGTAAATATATAGAAAATTAATTCTATAAATAATTTAGCAAATAAAATTAGCTATATAAATAATTTAGGAGATCTCGAGGTGGATACAAGAGAAGTCTCATTTGTTCCTTTTCATCTAATATTTATTATTCAATGACAAACTTTTATTGCATTAAAAATCAGGAGGAACTATCATTTAATAAAATTTTCAATTAAATATGAAGCTTTATAAATATTTGTAGCAAATAAGCGAACAAATAGTAAAAGCTAGTAAATCTCGAGAATGTCAATCTCTATTTTCCAACCAACTATACTTCCAAGAAAGTAACCTATTGGAGTAAATATTGATTTATCCTGAATTCAACTAATGTAGAAACAAAAACTTGGAGAGTATTAACTATATATATGACATACCCAAACAATTTTGAATTAATTATTTTGCGATTTTAAAACTTTTTGTGAAATTTCAATACATTTTTGAAAGTTATGGAGAGATTTCATTTTCTCTTACAATTTATTATTCGTCGGTATATATTTCATTTTGTCTGACATGCATATCACAAGTAGTGCTCAAATATTATATGAAAAGCGTACGCTGCATGCTTTGAATATTTTAATGATGGAATAATGCAGTAACTGCATGTTCTAATTGCAGTTTATGCGTGTTGAAATTTATCTGATAAGGCAAATATTCCTGGCTTAATTTTAGTGTTTTATTCTAAGTTATTTTCTTTTTTTTTTCCATTTTATACCGAAAAGTTTTGTTCTGCAAAGTTGCATACAACCTTACTTTTGGTTTTAGCTTCATTCTATTCTATCTGAAATTGAAAGAAATTTTAAAAATTTTCTAGCAGAAAGAAAAATTTTTAAAAAAAATTTTTTAAACTTTAATGATAATCATTTAGATGATTGCATTGATAAGATAAATTTTTCCGTTTCTGTTGAGTTGTGATATTTTTTGTAAAGTTAGTATTACTTACTCTATCAATAAAACTTCATCTCTCACTTGATTAGAAAAAAAATTTTCTTTGGAACTAAGTATATAAAAATTCCGGACAAACTTTGTCTTTATTTCATAATTAAAAAAATCTATCGGGCATAAAGTAAAAGAAACAGAAGTTTATGTCACAAATATTCGCTGTTCTTGTGAGACTTAGATACGTGAATTCCAGTAATAACGTTATTATGCGTGTAGTGATTGATTCCTGTCTGATATGATTAGCGCTTGCAGAAGAAAATCCTGAAATTTTTTCAATAAAATATGTGGAACAAATTCTACAGAATAGCTCAGATAGATGAGGAAACGAAATAAAATTATGGTATGATATGATCATACTGTAATAAAACTAGAGAAATCAAGCCAGAAGTTTGATGATGATATTGATAAGACAGCAACCGATCATAGTGATATGTATTGGATAATGTTGATTAAGCATAATAGACATAATGATGATAATGACGTTGACGGATGATAATGTTGATGTATGAGGGATAATAATAACGCGTAATTAGGGATAGTGATAATAGATTAACTAGTTAAAAAAGTGACATTTTATAATATGCAAGTTATCGTCAATAAATTTATCAATCTTTTGAGATAATATTTGTGCAACTTCAGCTCATAATTTCAATTGATCCAATCGCAATCAGTGACGCTCAATCGCCGAGAAAAATATTTTAACGAAATAAATATAGAAAACAAGAGAGATTGTAATCATATGCTTTGAAATTTAATTAGAATAACAGGTTGTAAAATAACTTTTATCATAGTGTAATTTACAAATCTTGAAAATTTTAAAGCAATATTTATTGAAATTAGTAAATGCAGCTAAGAGATACTGCTTAAATTACAATTAATTCAATACAGAGAATTTTGCCATTTGTTTAATTCTCAATTATCATATGCGACATATATTCCGTATTAATATCTAAAGGGAAATGATAATTAAAATTTCTGCTCTCTGTAACTATATGGATTTTTTGACTATTGATAAAATAAGAAATAAATTTCAAATTGGAAATGATTTTCGTTTTATTAAATTAAACATTCAGAAGCAACAACCAAATCATTCATTCGACAAACAATTATACACCTTTATAATTATGAAGAAACACGAAGAAATATAAAATTAATGATGCAGTTAATCAATCGCTGAAAAAATATGGCGAATTAATTTTTTATTTAAAATTTTATTTACTGAGAAATGGAAAGAGCAGAAATTACAAATAAATTACAAATAAACGATCAGTAACCGGTGACCAGAATCGATTGCTTTTTTTTCAAATAATCAATAATCGACGTGGTTGCATGCGATTTTTCTGAGAACGTAATCGAAGCTAAAATTTAATTATATTAATTTAGAAGTTTTCAAAAACTTTTTAGTAATTTTTTAGCGAATCTTTCGATTTCGATTATTTGAGTTTGGGTATGAAGTGTTGTTGATTTCATCGAAATTAATAATTAAAAATTTTGAATAAACTCATAAAAAGAAGAAGGAATGAAAATGAAACAAATTGGAGAAAATTTTTTGCAAAAATTATATCTATTTGCTAACTATTAACATTTCAGGCTGAAAATTGCATTTGATTGATAACAGTTAGTAATTCAAAAGTTTTCGTTCCTTAAAATTAATATATTAAGAGAGCAGCAAACAATGATATTTGACAAGAATTTTTCAGAAATTTTCAAAAATTTCAAATTTTCATTAAAATTTTTAGATTTCAGTTTATTTATTTTGCAATTTCATAGTAATTTTGTTCATTGTTCATCAAATTTGAATTTTATGCGATATTAACATGCCAAAATCAGTCAGAAACTTCTTTGGCAATTTTTTTTCTTTTTTTAACAAAAGAAGACTAAGGACTGATACTTCTCAAATTTTGATCCATTCTCGATGCTTGATATATCAAATTATAAACTTTGCAGGGCTGAAATTTGGAGGATTTAATTTAATCAGTAAAAAAATTTCACTTATTCAATTATTTTAAATGAACTGATAATGAAATGGTTAAAAAGTGGATAGATCTTTGGTTTTAAATAATTCAATGATTCATAGTCCCATTGCATTATGAATGTGCTTAGTTGTCTTTCAAATTACAAAATAATGCTATTTTTCAACAAAATGATTTATTTTATGTTTCGATAAACATTTGTTTGAACTTTTTAGCTTAATTGACCCAATGAAATTGAATTATTTCATAGTATGAAAGCAGACCGGATATAATTGTGATACAATAAAGCACATTAGATGAGAATTCAATTGAAAAAACTTATCAGCCGCCACATTTGCTGGCATCTTTAAGTATTAAAAGATATCAACATACTAATTCTGAAGGAGTTAAGCATTAAATAAACACTTAAATTCTTCAAGCAGCGTATAAACATACCATTCGATTATCTGCTACCAAGCACCATCGGATTTATGACGCATTTCACAAATGACCAATTCGATTGGAAATGCGGTAGGAAAAATTAATGAAAAATATCTTTTTGCACAAACTATAAAATGAAAATTTCTTTCATAGTCCGACAAATCTTTGAAATTTAGTAATTAAAAGGACTGATTGAATTTAGTTCAACTAACAATTGTGATATTGTCATATCAAGAGCTGTATCAAGAGAAAGAAAAGCAGCCTAAAATGATCATTAATGAAAAATGGTAGTCAGGTGCAATTGATAGCAAATCAATTTTTTTAGGTCATCAATATCAAGATAATGAAAAAAGTAAAAAACTTTTTTGACAATTTTTTTTTTATAAAAGAGGACTAAAGACTGATATTTCTCAGTTTTGATCCATTCTTGATGCTTGATATATTAAATTACAAACTGTTCGGGACTGGAAATTGGAGAATTTATGGTATTTTTTGTGCTGTTTACGGTATTTTTTACAGTTTTTATTTATAGTTACCTTATTATATGTATGGTTTTTCTTTCGATAGAGTTATAATAATAGCTGTTTTTGTTTGTTTTTGTTACTGGTACTAATATAACTTTTTTCTTATATATTTTGCTGGTTTACAGGGTATACCACGTAAAATTTTAAATTATTCTGATTGTTTTTCCACTTTTCAAGTTATTTCTTCTCTAGATTCTGTAATTATTTTCGTTGGTTTTATTTTGTTTAATTATTTGCTTATTGGTTTTATTTTTTCTCGTCTGTTAGGTTTTTCTTTTTATAATTATCATGGTTCTGCTTACGTTGTTAGATTCCCTCCTTTATTTGATTCTCTCGCTCAAAGACTTGAATTAATATATTAGCAATAACAATCGAGAATCTATAAAAATATCTTTCTTGACTTTCAATTCATACAAACAAATACAATCGCCTTCAGAATTTGATTGAACTGCCTTAAAATTTCTCTTTTATGCATTTTTTTCTTTTGCCCAAATATATTTCCTTGGATTTTTCATTATTTCTTGGTAATGAAGGGATTGTTTCAATCTACTGATATGAAAAAATTTATTCGCCAAATGATTATATTTTCATTATTTCATATTTGACCATTTCCCCATGCGGTAATTATCATTTTTCTTCTTTTATTAATTTTTTATATGGCTTTATCAAAAGTAATATCACATCTTCGAATAAACATGAGTTCACGTCTTTATATCATATGGTATATACCATATGACTTATATTTTGTTCATCTATTATTCTCACAGATCGTTGTAAATAGCATGTTGGATATCATCCTTATTATAAATCCAAATATAAACTCCATATAAGAGTAAGAATAAGAATAAAGATAAGAGTATGGGTAGGAAAAAAGATATGCCCTAAGAAGCTTACGTTAAGGGTAAATTAATGGTTTACAAATATCGTACTTGCGGGAAATATAGTAAATTTGGCATTATTAAATATATATATATAAATTTGCTGCTGCTCAGAACTGCACATATATATCACTTTAAACATACATTGTAATGTGACAACAATTTTGATGACCTTTAGAAATAGCAGGTAAGAAAAAATGCTTCGTAGTTTTGACTCTTCTTCGCGCAGTTTGTTGATCGATTTGTCAACCTTCAACTTCTTTCGCTGCTGTCCTTTATTCAATGTGTGCAAAAACTAAAAAATTCGCTAATTTGCATCAATCAAATAGAATCTCTTATGAAACAAATCCTATCGACAAATAACATATTTTAAATGCTAAACTTATAACTTTTAACTTCTTAACTAAAGTTATTCAATTCTAATTTGTCTTCTACATTTATTATACATAATCTATAATCCAGAAACTTTTGATTAAATTGAAAGGGTTTTGAAAGAAAAAGAAATCTGTTGAAGTTAAGATATCATTCAGGGAGCAGAAAAAAAAATGATAGGAAATAGATATGGAAATTGAACTTTAGAGCAATAATTTTTGGCTTATAATTTTAGAGAAAGTTTACCATAGACTACTACTATTGTATCATTACAAAAGGAAATGATTAAAATTTAAATTTAATGATAATTACCGGATGCCATAAAGAATCCTTTATAAGTTGATCGATGATATCTTCATTCATCGATTTCATCTCATTCCTATGATTTTCGTTAATACTTTTACCACATATCCTTAATATGCGATTTCATTCCGACCAATGATAAATAAAGCGATACGATTAAAATTATCTTACGATTTTCTTATCCAACAAGCAAATATACCACGATCTTGTAAAAATATAAGAAAGAGAAATTTAGACAATAAAAAATTAAATGAACCTTAAATGAGGTAAAGTTCGTGCCCATAGGCGACATTCAGTTTCAACTTCATCATCAGACATCGGCTCACCTTCATAAATTGACCTCTCTGCTCGAATCAAAAAGTGTTCCTTCGTTTCGTTCCCATCAGATATGGGGTAATTTTGCAAAATGATCGGCTTTTGATAACGATTTTTCCGCGGTTTCTGCTTATTCCTACAACTGACCGAAATACGTGATGGGTGATGCATTGATGACGTATTACGTAGAAGCAGCAATGTTGAAGATTCATCACTATGGAAACGCATTAAGATAGCATGTACATAGGTAACAGACAAAGGATCGGTAAATTTTCGAATTGATTTCTTTTGCACCAATTGCAACTCTTATGATCGTTATCACTACTGATCATTATCATTATCCAAGGATTTCTTCTATGAATTATCAACGTATGCTTTGAATTTTTTCTTTTGTCATCCAAAAAACAAAAATCAATTAATTTTAAGGTTTTTTTCTTAATTCGTTTTAAACTTTTTTAGGAAAAATTTCAAACTTTTAGGAAAGTTTAAGGTTTATCTTTTTATGAAACAAACTTATTTTAATGAGCTTTTTTAAAGATAAGTTTATTTTAAACTTGCTTCTTAGAAATAAGAGTCTATTAGAAAGTTAAAAGGATACTTTATTCCTTGCAATGTTGCATTCTTCTCGCTTTATAACTCATTATAATTATCAGTATAATAATTGCTGGTAAATTTATTGATTCCCTAACAAATTATCAATTTCCAAAAACAGATATTTTAACATTTAAATTAAATTAATTAAGAAATTATTATAACAATTTTTATAATCAAATTCACCGTTACATTGAATCATATGGAATAATAGGTGATAGATAGTATGCTGTAGTCTGAGGTATTGTAATAAACATGATCTTCAGTGATTGGGTACTATGCGAGATACTAGGAGGTCAAGGGCTGGGAATTATGGGAGATGTTTTTATGAGTCTGCCACAGCTGACCTTGCTTTTATGAGACCATTACCACCACAGCGTGACCTTGCTATTCCTTAATTATATTTCTTCTTCTAGACACTAATGGCTGCTTTCATTATAGTGGTACGATATTGATTTTTTTATTTCAAAATACTTTTATATTTATTTCATTTAGCTACAATGAACTTTTCAGGAATAATTTAATAAACTTTTGTAAATTGCTAGTTTCAATATTATCGATTATTTGGAATGAAAGATTTTAGTTTTATAAGCAAAATAATTAATTATATTTTATAGCCATTCATCGTTTGCATGAATCTCCAAATCTCTGAATGAAAAAAGGAGTTTCTAAGAAATTTCTATAATTTTGATTAAATTTTGATAACCATTTATGGCATATGAAATGATATTTAAAAATTTCTTATCAAATAATAATAGCTTATCAGCATTTGTTATAGATTTTATTGCTTTCAATATTTAATGTCACGAAGGAATGTTTACCAAGTCCAAATATAATCGATGAGCCATATCCCTTCCATGCAGGAGAAACGGTAGAAGTAATGAAATCATTTGGTAATTTCATTTTCATTTTAATTAAAGTAAAGGAGATTGGTGAAGGATAAATTATTATCCATTGTTCATGCAAGCTTCAAAAGATGCATAATATATCACTGAAATAATTCTTATCAACCAATATATTACTGCGATATATTGCAGAGAATACTATGAAGCGGTTACTGAATGTCACTTCCTTAATGATTGAAGAAGTTGACGAAAAAAATGACACTGATAAGGATGTTACGAATGGTCATATCTGCAATATCAGCGATATAGCTACTCAAAAAATTATTGACAATAAAACTCCAGGGAGAATTAATGACAACACAGCTGTTGCAAGTATTAATGAAGTGTACCAAAAGAACGAAAATGATGTCAAAAAACAATTCGAAGTTAGTTTCATCTAACATTTCAGTTATCATCAAATTAGTGTTGAGATTATATAAAGTTAAGTAATTTGAAAGATATTAATCTTTGTAGTGGAATTAGTGAAAATATTCTTCTCCCTTCATAACCTTTGCTGTTCTATGATTTACAAAGGAAATCAAAAATTGCAAATTTTAATTCAAATATTGCTCATCGAGATTGACAAATAATATCGAGATTTATGAACAGCATTAGGATGATTCATTTGATTAATTAATCTAAAACTACTATAGAAATGTTATATGTCAAAAGATTGCAATGAACTATGGAAGCGTATTTTCGGAAAATGTCGATGTCAGTGGATATGAAGTTAAAGTTAAGAATTGATAATGACCTTTTGTTATCATAAAAATCGCCTACTATTATCGGTTATCTGTAGATCAAGTCATGCAGTATATTCTTATTATCTAGATATTAATTGAATTTATTCTAATTTTTATAAGATTTGCTGATTCACTTCAAGTAAAGAAAGTTAATGCTATAGAATTTATTGTCATTACAAAACATACAAAAAATATGGCATTATGATCAATGATCAAATTTAGAAAACATTACCTTTAAGATCAATTTTTTGATCGCTAACTTTTTGGTAAATCATTTTTTTCGAGAAATTCATTGACTAATTAGTTATTGCTTATTACTGTTATTTTAATTATGCAAATTTGTTCGTACCTTAAAAGCCATCAATATTTCGTCTATTATTCAATCCTTGATAAAATATCTAATCAATAAAAAATTCAATTTACTGTTATTTTTTGTTTGTAAGGGTTTTTTTTTTATATGAAATCTATCGAAGAATCCAAGAACTTTAATCTGGAGGTGAACATAAAAGTTGTGCCAGAAAATTCAAAAGCAATGAGTTAAACAAAAAAATAAACTTATCAGTTAATCAGAATTGCTGTAATTTTTTTAAAGCATAACTGCTAAGTACTTTTTGTTTAAACATTTCGACATATTGTTGCGTTAAAGCAAGTCCTGAAAATTTCGATCAGTAAGAATAGTAAAATAAGAGAAACTTTCAGAAAAAATGCAAATATTTCCTCGATCTGAAAAGTTGAATAATCTTTTATTAGATTTTTATCATTGAAAGAATTTAAAAACTTGAAACTCAGACTGTGTTTCTTAGATTCCCACAGAATTCTGATGCCCTTCCTATCATATTTCAGGAAATTCAGCGGTGTTTCATGTAGGATCAGCGGAATCAATATTGATATCAATTGTTTCATAAAGGGTTCTTCTTCTGATTTCTTATATTCTACACCAGCTATTGCTTCTGTATATCCAATCCCCTTTAATTTTACATAAATTTTTATCACTCAAATTCAAATATGATATTTAAAAAAACTTATCTATAGAGCGAAATGTATATAATTAATTTCAATTTTCTAAATTTATACTTTTACAGGTAAATTTAAGAAAACTTACTGCTCTTTCATTGAAATAATATTGGTTCATAGCGCGAAATTAATTTTTTAAATTTCAACTAACTTTCATGTAATTCTCAAGTATTTTTGGAAGGGCGTATAGTGGTGGAAAAGAAGTTTGCACCAATTTCGTCATTTTTTCATCATTTTTTTCATCTAAACTTATAAATTTCTAAGCGTTGTTTCTTCTTTCGTTTAATAGATCTCTTTGAAATGAAAAAAATGCTTTTGAATTTTGAATTTATTCATGATAAAAACATACTTTCTGCAATACATCTTTTCAATCTCATTTTCACAAAACAATCAGTACCTATAAATAGAAAAGAATGGATGTTTGATTATTGATTGACAGCATCTGAATTAACATTGATCTAATTTGATTTTAAAATTTCTATTATTTTTTTAAATTTTTTAAATTGTTATCATTGCCTCAATTGGATGATTTTCATATGCGACTGAAATTAACTTATAACGAAGTAATTCAAATTGCCGAAGGCATAATTAAAAATATTGAAGGCATAATATGATTGAAATTACCAAAAACCAGTTTCAGTATCATATTACTCATAGCGCAATCATCGGTGCTGATTCGAATCTTTTTACGATAATTGCAAGCTAAAGTTCCGGAGTTACTTGAAGCTTTGATATAAGAAGTGCGTTTCTTTGAAGATGCGCATTTTAATTTATAATTGATAACGTCATTCGATTCTATAATGTTCACTAAATTTGTATTCACTGCATGAATGAAATTTAGTTAACAGCTGCACTGATTTTTCTGATATTTAATGGATCGAAATATTCAAATTGAATTTAAATTAAGAAAAAAAGCTTAAGAGAGCAGAAATCATGAATAAGAATACCGATAAATGAAAAATATTTTTTAGAATATCTTTAAGTTCAGAAAGTTGGCATAGGTAAGAATGAGAGTGCAGAAATTTCTGCTATAAAATTTCAAATAAAATTTGAAAGGGAAATTCCAAAGATGATGAAATGAAGATTTAAATGTACTGAAGAATTGTCTTTCAGATTACTTGTGTCATTCAGGCCAAGAAGTTATAACACAGAAAGAAAAGACAGAAATTCTCTTATATAACCTTTTCGTAAAAACACGATTTGACTTTCACCAGCAATTGAAAATGGTGTCCAAGTTCTTGCTTGCATACTGTAATTGACGTCATACAATAGTATATCTATAATACGGTAGAAGATTACTTCTTTTCCAGATATAAGAAAATGAATTCAGAATAAGTAAATAAATCTCAGGAAATACTTCAAGGAAAATATTAGAAAGAACTAAGTGACAATTAGATAAAGCTAACAATAAATTTGAAAAATATTTCGAAATAAAAGATTTTAAATGACAGAAATGTTGCGAATATGGAGAAAAATAAAATTAAGTTCATTTCATCCGTTTCAGTTGAAGTTTGAATTTTAAAGGTCAGCAGAATGGTCCGATATTATTTGTTATATTTCCGTCAGCCGAATGATCTGATACTATTTGTTAAGTAATATTTACAATTTCTTATCGAACAACTTTTTTCGATAATGAAGTCTCGTTCTATTAATCAAACTTTTAAAATTTTTGATAACAAAAAGAATTTTAGAAATTAAGCATTTTACTTATCACCATTTCATTATAGTTAATGATTAAATTAATGATTAACTTACAAAATATAAAATTTAAGTTTAAATTAACTTCGTGCTTTAATCTTGGTTCAGATTTAAAAAAAATAAAACACACTTTCTTTGCCTATTTCAATGATAAAATTTCCGATCCAACAGTATCTTTCTTTATCATCTGATTTTTGATACATATGAATGATTAACGATGATGGATTCTGATTCTCAAATCGATACGTCATTTTTTTTTAAATATTGTTTTGATAGTGACACTTCCTGAATATTTAATTGGTTTTGTAAATGAATATAAAATTTATAAATATTATTGAATTATTGTCTAAAAAGAATGTTTGAAAAAGCGAAAGAATGAACCAGCATACATATAGTACAAGTGAATAATTAATGGCAGTATCGTGATATGCGTTTATATTTAATAGAAATATTTGATTTATGCAAATGCTAAATAAAATATTTTCAAATAGTTTCCTTACATTACTAAATAGATTTTGGTTCTCAGATGTATTCTTGTGCTGATGACCTACCATGATATATGTTCTTGTATTGATGATCTATCAGATTCATTTCTTGTGCTGATAATCTCTCATCAGATACATTTTTCTACTGATGATCTCTTAGATGCATTTTTGGTGTTGACAATGTCTGAATCGTATGAAACTATGAAAAAAATTCATTTCTGTTTGGAGTTAATTATATATATTTTTTGTGGATCGTCTATCAGATACATTCATTCCATTCATCGATTTTTGGATGACACTGACTTATACAAATGCAGAATTAATATATATCTGGGACGTGACATCATCTCTTTAATTTCGATATTTAATGAAATCATTGTTAGAAAAAAATAGTAAAAATTGCAGTTTTTCTGGCGATGAATTTCGCTTTTAATTTTCAATAAATTTCAAACCTTCTTTCATTTATAATTAATTTCAACAGAAATGAATTTCACAGTTTTAGTAGGATTCCAATAGATCGTATGAAAAAAAAAGATTATCAACACGTTATCAGAATCATCCATAAATAACTCCAGCAAATCACTTATTTTTTATTACGATCCCGATATGTTATCAAAATCCAAGCATATGATAACAAATATATATGTTAGTAATAACAAATATCGAAATTAACAAGAATTGAATAGATGTAAAATCGAATGTCAACAAATTTCTAAAATTTTCATTGCGTCACAATATCATCCACGTTACTGAATGACGACGATAACGATCGCGCAGTAGAGAGTGGCGCCAATTTGACAATAGGGAGTCCCTTTGATATGGGTCCTAGGATGAATTGTTGTGTGGGTTTGCGGTGCTAATTTTTCAATATATTGTTTTTTATATGTTTTTCTAGACAGTTTATTGCAGTTTTTTGACATTTTTTTAGACAGTTTTTGCAACAAGCTATTTGAATTCATCTAAATATTTGGAAATTCGAATTTAAAATTTAAATCTAAGAATTAAAATTCAACTGAAGAGATTTGAAAAATATTTTTTTTTTCATGTGAAAATGTGAAAATCGGGAAAATCTCTCTTATTATTTTATGCCCATTGTATGGAGACATTGAAGTATTATTAGGGGTAGACTTTTAATATAAATGCTGATTTTTGCTTACCTGATTTGTTACATAACTTACAAGTGAGGTTGCATGAAGCATAGTTTTGTAGTTATGAACATGAAGTTCGTTTCTGTGTTGTATTATCAATAGTGGCATAAATTTTTATATTATTCAGTTATTTATTTGTTGTTTTCATTATTATATCATGAAAAGATCGAGATTATAATGTAATATGAATTCAGATTGATTTCATTTCAGGAACATTTGCTGCAGACTAATGCTTCGAAGGAAAGACCATCAAAAAGTGCAGGCTTCGCAACTACATGGAAGAAACGCTAGTATAGCAGAGAATAGTATGTGTTATAAAACTAACTTGTTTGATAAATTTATCAGAAATATTGCGGATTGGCAAAATGTGAGATCTTAAATTCACTATACTGCAAAGGTGATTTTGGCAGTGGCATGACCACTGAAATTGGATATGAATAAGAGACAAACATGGCAAAGACTTAATCATGAAATGGATTTTGATAAAAAGAGAAATCAACACAAATGTCAAAATTTAAAGTTAGATCACCTGATAACAGTAAAGACACTGCTTTTTTTGTAGTAGCAGCAGTTAAACACAATGCTATACGAACGGATGTGGATAGCGATGAAGATTTGCGAGCGCAAGTTCGTAACGATATTAATGAGGAGGTGATTATTCCTATTACATTTAATTGAAGCGAAATTGAATTATTCCTTATATATAAAATATTGATGAACGGGCATAATTTTTAAGCAATACAGTTGCTGTGTGAAGGATTTTAGAATAGAGCTATATGAATCTATGATTTTTACTTCGAAGACTCGCTTATAATTGCATTTGGATATTGAAAACATGATGGTTTTATTTCAGAATTTGTTGAGTATGGAAATTCCTCCGATGCCCGAACCCATAATGAGTGCCGATGGAAGTGGGCAACGGCTTATGATAACTAGCATTGATGTTGAAAATTTCAAGTCTTATTTTGGTAAACATATTTTGGGTCCTTTCCATCATGTGAGTTTAAATACTTTTTTTTTTTTCATGTAAGTTTAAACATTCTTTTTGTTGGTTCGCATAGTCATGTTAATTCCGCAGTCGCATAGTCAATGTATGACTGAAATTTATACAGCTTGATGATTAGACCTAAGATTGGATTCCAATCTTTATGGTATGCTTTACTGTAATTGAAAAACTAACAGTTATATAATTCGAATAAATTAAATAATTTCGATTTAAATCTGCATAATATCTATGTAACGTTTATATTTTATTTCTTGTTTTGCAGAATTTTTCGGCTATAATTGGTCCTAATGGTAGCGGAAAAAGTAATGTAATTGATTCTTTATTGTTTGTGTTTGGTTATCGTGCATCAAAAATTCGTTCGAAAAAAATAAGTGTTTTGATTCATTCCTCAGCTGGTCGGGAAGACATAACAAATTGTACTGTCAGTGTGAATTTCCAGAAAATTATTGATTTGGTTAGTATGTAACTTTGCCTGATAAATTAAATAAAATTTTTTTTTACATTACTGGCGCATACACATTATAAATAAACGGTTTTCTGAGATTAAGATTTATAAGACAGTTTGCTCATCTCATTGTATTAAATATTTTATTGTTTCATCTAAGCATCAACCAGCTGCTTATTGATTGGAAATAATTTTACTTGAGTATGCCAAAAAAATTTCATTTTTAAAGCTTTATGGAATTTAAGTTTCAAAACTGAGAATAATCATTCGATGAAATCAATTTGAATTTAGTGTATGAAAATACTTCAAGATATCTTCCTTTTTAGCCTGATGGAAGTTATGATATTGTGGATAGTCAGTTTACCGTCAGTCGAACTGCATTTCGTGATAACTCTTCAAAATATACTTATAATGGTAAAACGATGCAGTTCAAAGACATTGCTATATTGTTGCGAGGCGTTGGAATCGATCTTATTCATAATCGGTTCCTCATTCTGCAGGTATTGCAGTGTATTCTTCCATTCTCCAGTATTACCTTGTTATCGTCCATAATTTTTTAGATAATTGGTTATACTGATTTCCTATATAAAGTAATATGATGTATTTAGGGTGAAGTTGAACAAATTGCTTTGATGAAACCGAAAGCTTTAAATGAAAATGATGATGGCATGTTGGAATATTTGGAAGATATAATAGGTTCAAGCAGACTTAAAGTTATTATTTCTCTGTTTTGACATTTAATCTTATTAAATTATACTGTTTCTACTATTTTTTTATTTTATTACATTTCGTTCAATATTTGGAAGATATAATAGGTTCAAGCAGACTTAAAGTTATTATTTCTCTGTTTTGACATTTAATCTTATTAAATTATGCTGTTTCTACTATTTTTTTATTTTATTACATTTCGTTCAAAAAATTATTAAATTGTTTTATATATTTGGTACAAATTAAAAATACTATATTCTTAGAAGTAAAAATTTTAAGGTTCCAATTGAAAGAATTCAGAGAAAAATTGATCAGTTGCAAGAAGAGCGTTCCGCACAATTGAATCGCACGAAATTTGCAGAAAAAGAGAAAAATGATGCTGAAGGACCGATGAAAACTCTTATTGCAGAACTTCGTGTAGATAATGGTATTGTATTGGTGAAGAATCGTTTGCTTCAAGCTGATCGGTAAATTTTATATTTCTTATTCAAGAATAAAAATATGTGACATGTAACATGCAATGACACAACACTGATACTGCATTCAGTTTAAATTGAGCCACTGAAATTGGAAAATTTAATTTGATATGTTCATTCTTAGGTATAAAGCTAAGTTGGAGCTCAGAAGAGATGAACAAAAAAAAGAAGAATTTGAGAAAGATTTGGAAGACATAAAAAAACGACAGGGAGAAGTTTCAGCTATACAGAAGAATAGGAAAGACGAGCAGAAACAATTACAGAGGTAACGATTTTGGGTATTATTTTAAAATTAATTACTGTATATTGTATCACCACTTTTAATATAATTCTCAAGACTTTTTGTTTGGCTCATACAAAGCGAAATCAAAAAAAAGCATTAAGTCAATGCATAATTTTTTAATGAACCATAAATAATTTATTTTTTTCTTTTTTCAGATCATTTGAGAGAACGCAGGAAGAATATGAGAAAATTAAGCATCAACTTAATGAGTTGGAACAAGCAGAACGAAAACGCAAAGCTGAGTTGCTTCGCCTTAGTGACAAAAAGAAGAAATTGACTGATGATATAATGAACGAAGAAAAAAAAGGTATTCTGCTATTGTCATGATATAATTCAGAACTGAATTATTTGATTTATATAAAATCACATATTTATTTTGAATTTCCACTAATCATATATATATATATATATGGAATTGCAAATATATCGAATCGCTTGAATAAAATAATTCTAGCCCTTCAATGCTGCGTTATTTCAGCGGGAGAAGTAATAGTTTTTAGGTAGGGTTAAAATACGAGATTATATTCTAATGGAAAAATAATTTATTTGGTTGGTAGATATATAACTTTCAAATAGTGGGTCAATTAAGGGAAAGATTCAGTAGTTCTCATTGTATTTATTTTTGGGAGGTTGGTTTATGACATATAAAATATGTAGACACTTTCTACCAATTTTATTAGTTAAAAAAGTTTAAGAATAAAAGGGTTCTTATGTTGAATTATCGGACATTTCTAATATTTATTTTACAGCGAAATAGAAAATAAGTTTACTCCCGAAAAAAATTATCTCTCGTGTTTTTTATATTATATATTACTGTATACTTCTCAACATGAATGTCTATAAATGCAAACTCATGACTGTGAATTTTTGAATTTATAAACTGCATTTCAGATCTCAGAATTGGAACAGGTACCAACGAAAGCAAAAAGCAAACTTGAGGAATATCACAAAATATTATATGGCATTGATGATGTGATCATTCAAAAGCAAATTGAAGTAAAGATTTGGTTGTCTGGTGATATTTCTTTCACATTCTTTTAAGCTTACTGTTGACATGGAAATCATGTTATAGGTCGATATCCATCTGAAAGAATTGCAAGAACAGACTATAGAGTTTCAAGGTCCGAAAAAGGCATTAGAGGAGCAAGTTGGAGAGCTTACTGCTAAAGAGGATGAGGCAAGCAGCAGGGTTTGTTTCTTTACTTTTTATTTGTTGAAAATTATTCATAAATTCTTGTTTTAAAATCTCACTCATAAATTCTTGTTTTAAAATCTGAAGAGATATAGTGGAATCAACTAAAATTTGAAATACGTTTAGAAAAAATATTTTGAATAATACTGGAATCAAATTAATGTATAAAATACCAAATTTTTAGTTAACGTTGGCACAGGAAGCACTGCATTTGATGCGTAGAGAAGAGGAAGTAGAGAAGAAAAGACTTTCAGAAATTCAGACATCTCTTAATGATGTTAAAGTTCTGTTGGAATCTAAAATAAAGTATGTCTTTATTTTTCTCATATAATGAAGGATAAAATGCTGTGCTTACTTGGTAATTGTTGCTTTATTGATGATGAATATCTATGGTTCAGCAACTGTTGGAAAAGGTCTTTTCTCAGCTTAGCCCTTTGATCGAAAACTCTGGTCCTGCGAATTCGCTTGAATTTAGAGTGCCGACAAGTTAATAAGATTTTTACCTAACAAAGTTTATCTGTTTAAAAAGTTTGCAGATAAAGTGTTCTTATTAAATATTTTAGCGATCTTAATAAAGTGAAACAGACAGTTCCAAATATTGGCAAAGAACTTCATAGTGCCAAGTCAGAAATGATAAACAAACGGAGAGAAGAGGCAGAATGCACTAAAAATGTTTGCTTCCATTTATTCAATTATTTTAAAAACAATAATAATGCATTATCCGCGAATTAGGCGGGAAAAACTGTTATTTCATTAGATATTTCGAACATGATACTGCTTTTTTGTAATGGAATCCCTAGCTTAGTTTGATTTTAAGCCTGTGTTTGCTTTATTTATTTACACATTATTTATTCTTTTCCTCTAAAGAATTCATATTTCTTCGTGAAAAGTTTTGATTTCAAACCTGGTTTTTGAAGAAATTTTTGTTTGTCAGGTTCGGCAATGCATGGCAAGATTTGAACAGAAACGGCGGACTGTGGAAGCATTTCAAAGCCAAAATAACGTGTTGAGGCGTTTGATGACCGAAAAATCGTCTGGAAATATACCGGGAATATATGGGCGCCTCGTAGGTTTCATTTTAAAAATCGATGATAAGATTAAAAAAATATCTTCAGTGACTTAACAGGCAATGTAACTTTGCGCGAAATTCGATGATTTTTATGTGAATTAAGGATTAGTGAAATTCTTTATGATTTAAATCGAAGGCTAAATTCCAGTGCTCCTTAAATATTTCTACACTGGATGTTTTTGCTATAGGGAGATCTCGGTGCAATTGATGAAAAATACGATGTTGCTATCTCGACAACTTGTCGGCCATTGGATTATATCGTAGTTGATAATGTTGACACTGCTCAAATGTGCGTGGAATTTTTAAGACGCGAGAACTTGGGCTTGCTTCCTTCTTGGTACTCGATAAGCAGACTAAACTTCTTCCGTATATGGCTAAACCAATCTCTACGTACGTTGACAAACAGATATACCTAAGTACAAAGATTTAATTTAAAATAGTTGCCGAAATGAATTGGAGTCATTCTCTTTCTGAAATAGCTTTCTTTGTTTGAGGCTATTCATTTTCAGACCTGAAAATGCACCTCGATTGTTTGATTTAATTCGTGTAGCAGATCCCGCTGTATTACCTGCGTTCTATTTTGCTTTACGTGATACTTTAATAGTAGATGATATCACGACTGCAACACGTATTGGTATGGATGGTGTGAAACGTTATCGAGTAGTTACGCTGAAAGGTGAAGTGGTTGAAGCAAGTGGTTCTATGACAGGTGGTGGAAAATCTGAACGAAGGTACTAATTTTTATGTGGTAAATCAATTAGTGATATTTGATAGATATGGTGAATGTTTTGTTTATTTGCAGAGGTAGAATTGGCCAAAGTGTCAAAGTGGACACTTCGAAAGAATCATCTGAAGAAGTTGCTGAATTACAGAAGCTGTTGAACGACGAACAAAATCGGTTGAATAATTTACGAAATATCATTCATCAGGTTTGTATTTTTATCATATATATTTATTTTTCAGTGCATTATTTCTATATTTTTTTAAAATAAAAGTGAACCATAATTTTTTTTATTAAAGAATTGTCATTCTTTTTTACACCAGTTTAATTCGTTTACAGCTCGATTCTCGAATAGCGTCGCTTCAAACTGATTACGACAGACTAAAGAAGAATGAGCAAAATTTATCAAATGATATTGAACCTCTTGAAAGAAAAGTAGCTGATCTTGAACAGAAGCTAGAGAAACAAATTTCTAGAGTTAAAAGCGTTCTTGTGGATGAAAAAGATATAGAACGTAAAAAAACTGAAATTGCAGAATTTACGAAAGGTTTAATTCTTCAATAATATATTGAACGTTTCAAGGAATTAAAAACTTAATTTTTTATTTTTAATGGGAGTAATAGCAGTCATTGTTTCTAGCCCGTGATAAAGCATTGGAAGCAGCTGATAAAGTGCGTGAAAAAGTGACTGAAATGAATACTAAGATCCAGGAGGTTTATGATCGAGTTGTAGGTCCCTATCAAAAGGAACTTGACGAAGTCCGAGCCAGGTACGTTTTCAGAAATCTGAATATGGTTCAGCACCTGCACATGAAGCAGATATTTTTTCCTTACTTATATCTGTTTTTTTTTAAAACAAAAGAATTTTCTGAATTAAGAATCATTTTAAGCAAGGAAAATGCATCGAAAGGAGCAACGAAAGAACAGAGTGTGCTCAACAATGCTCAACGAAATATGAATAAAGCGCTGAGCAGGTTTGATAAAGTTCGAGACATAAAAAAATATTCTATTATTCAGAAATTTAATAAGAAATTAAATACAGTAGCATTTTAGAAAAAATGATCTTGAAAATGATCAGCGTGAAACTGATGAAGCAATCAAGAAACTTGAATTAACTGAAGATACTGAAGAAGCAGATATTAATCGGCTTACAAAGGAGAAAATACAACAAGAAGTAAACTCATTCGCTTCATTAAGAATATTTAGTGATTATTTTTATGATGAGTTTTGAAGGAAGTGAAAACAGCAACAGAACTTTAATTGTGTTTGATTTCTGAACAAATTTATTATTTTCGCCTAATTCTCACGAAAAAATCATCTCTTTTACCTAATATATATAATTCCTTTTACGTGTCATTTTCAGCTATATCTTTTCTTTTATACATAGCAATTCGCTTGTTGAATTTCGAAAACCATTAATGATGACCATATCTCTTCTAGCAAAATTCAACTTTATGTAAAGTAATTCAGAATTTGCACATATGGATTTTTAGAAATTGGTAAAAGATGCTGAAGTTAAAGTAAAGGAGGCATTCAACAAAAATTCTGAGTTGGATGCTGAAGAAGTTGAACTTAAAAAAAGATGTGCTGATCTAACACGTTCTCTTCTCGAGCAGATGAGATTTCTGGAACACAAACAAGGAAAATTAACGATGATAGAGGGCAAAGTAAACTTAATTTGTTGCAGTAGTTAAATGGAATAAGATTTTAAGGTGTATCTGAAATCATTATTGGTAAATATACAAACAAATCATATAGAAAAGGAAAAAGATTTAAAAAAAGATCCAAAAATTGATACTGTTTTGCTTCTTGTTTTACTGTGACATTCCAATCGTAGCAGGCGGATATTTGCAGCAATGAATAAAGTTTCATTTTATGAATTTTTATTGCACTATAAATTATGTAACGTTGTAAACAATAAACTGTTTTGTTATTTTGGCAAGTATATTTACTAAGTAGCTTGTAAAAACTGTTTCAAAATTATAGATCGAAACCCTGCACTTGTCTTATGTCAAATGTTTGGATCGCTTACCGGAATCACTTCAATCGAGCGAGGATGAAGATGATGACTATATATTGCAGGAAGCTTTGAAAATTGAACACCAATTCTTCAAAAAATTAAAAGTATAATTTTCTTTTTTGAAAATTTGGAGCAAATTATGAAGTGGTTAAATTCGATCTCATGTCAATCATTATTATTTTTTTTTCTTTTTTTTTCAGAGTAATGAGATTATTATCGAAGCTGATAAAGATGGTGTTGTACGTTACAAGAATGTACCAGAATATTCCGAAGAAGAAATAAAAAATTTCAATCTCCAGGATATGAAGTATTGTTTAATATCGGAATAATTTCGTTTAAGCTGATTTTAATTTTTAATTTTTTTAATGTTTTTCTTTTTTTTTAATTTTGCAGATTTACTTTGGCGAACTTAGAAAAACGAAAGATTGGTAAAGTGTTGAATACAAATGGTTTGCTGGAGTATATCATGAAGGTATGGAGCATAATTTATGTCTGTTAAATATTAGTTCGATAAAGAATGACATAGCAAAATCTCTCTTAAATCTAAATTCTCGCTTAAGTTCCATTCTTTCTATAATTTGTTGTAGTGAATTTGGAAAATTTGTTACTACAGAAATTGACTAAGGGTCGTCGCTAAAAACCTAAGTATCTAAGTTATCTTATTTGGAATTCAAACAGAAATTGGATCAAAATTTATTGTTTATACTGTTAATCGTTAATTTTATGATAAGAAAGTGGTGTTATTATTATTATTTTCCTTTGAAAACGTTTTTAGCTGGAGCGTTACGATCGAGAAGTAGAAGCTTTAGCTGATATATCAACGAAACGTGATAAACATCGTCAATTTTGTGAGCAGTTAAAGAAACAGCGAATGAATGAATTCATGGACGGTTTTACACGAATTGGATTGGCATTAAAAGAAATGTATCAGATGATAACATTGGGTGGTGATGCTAGTTTGGATTTGGTTGACTCACTCGATCCGTTCAGTGAAGGTGTATCATTTGGGTGAGCTTGTATTTTTGTGTAATTGGATTAAATTTTAAGATTTCACTGGTAGGAGATAAAAATTATTATTCAAATCAAAAAAAACTTTCTTGATTTTTTTTTATTTTCACTGGTCATCTTTTTTTCCAAATTAATTGTGCTGTTATTTTCAGTGTGAGACCCCCGAAAAAATCCTGGAAGCAAATTACTAATTTATCTGGTGGTGAAAAAACGCTGTCATCATTGGCTCTGGTTTTTGCGTTACATCATTACCGACACCGACACCATTATATGTCATGGATGAAATTGATGCCGCTCTGGATTTTAGAAATGTATCAATTATTGGACATTATATTAAGGTAGTAATTTAATTTTAAATTACAACTTAACGAAAAAACTTCTCTGTTGCACTTTGCAAAAATTCAAGCTCTTAATTTTCTTGAAAGATGATAGTATATTTCGTTTATTTCATTATGTGTTTGTTACGCTGATATCTAGTTATGTGCAGCTTTATTTTCTCTTATGCTTATTCCTTCTCGTTGATCTTTGATAACGGAATAATGAGTACTTGTTTCTATGGTTTACAGTTTTTTTCTGTTGTTTTTTTAAAACATTAACATCTTGTCTATATTAGCGATCCTACGTCATTCGTTCCAACAGTCGTTATTTACACAAATATAAGCTCTGTAAATCAAAAGACTTTACTTTTATTTATTAATCATTTTTCAGTTTCTTTTTATTATTAAGCAAGAAATGAATAAACAAGCATATTTGACTATGGTAGTTGAGTAAATTCAATAAAAACATGTAACAAAAAAATTGGAGAAAGAAGTATGAAATGACTGAACTAAATTCAATAGAACAAGCAATGTTTTCAGGATCGTACCAAAAATGCGCAGTTTATCGTCATTTCTCTACGAAATAATATGTTTGAATTAGCGGATCGTCTCATTGGCATTTATAAGACATTTGATTGTACGAAATCTGTTGCCATTGACCCAGGAAATATCCGGAATATAATTAAGCCGCGTATGTTTATCTCCTAGAAAAATTTAAATTAACGGAATTTTTTGTTAAAAATTCAAATATTGGTATTTCGAAGTTACATTGCAATATTTAATTAATTTAATTAAGTGTATCATCATTTATAATTGACTTTATAGTAAAGTAAAATTGACTTTACTTTACTTGTCTATGGTAGCCGGGAATGAGAATTTTCGATTTTAATTCATTATGATAAGACTGGAATCTAATCTGTTTAATAATTGTTCTATCTAATAATTTCTTCAATGTCTTTATAGTTCATATTTTGGAAGAAATGAAAAAGCGTAAAGGAAAAGATAGTGAAAAACACTTAGTTGATGGAAACATGAATTTCAGGTAAATTGTTGGAATTATTAAAGATAATTGTTAATATTCAAAAGTAAATAAATAAATAATCACTGTCAAAATCAGATTACATTTTCTAAATTAGCGATTCTCAAATGATATAGTGTCAGCTTTCATTTAAGATTTTATTAGGTTTTAATACACATAATACCCTTCTTGTTTTTTATATACCAATGAGTGTCACAGTCATCAATGTTTATGAAATGGAATGCTTGTCTTGATAGAGAATGATTATTATCTTAATTCATTAAAGCAAGATTTCGCTTACATTTTTTTTCACGAGACATTTTTGTCTTTTTTTTCAGTTGCAAGCGAAAGAAATGTGCCATATTAATGCCTTAGAAATAAATATGAAAGCAAGCACACAAGAATCAAAAGCGCCTGCAGTAACCACTGGTATAATTTCTATTTTGAATTTTTGAATTTTATTAGAAGTGTAAATTTAGCATTGCTGTTATCTGAATTCTTTAAGAAGATCTGTCTGTGAGCCGAGCATCATCTAGTCGAGAAGATTATAATATGGTGGTGGAGAAAAGGAAATATGCGAGCAATTCTGAAAAGAATATTCGGATTTTAATGTGCGTACTTGGATTGCACTTCTCTTTGTGTTGGATTTTAAGTATTTCAGAATCAAATCATTTTTGAATATTCTGATATTTTAATATTTTTTTTGTTAATATTTATATCACGTTGTTTGAGTTTAAATTTAGAATTTATTATTTTAGGAGCAGCCAGTCATCTTTATCACAAGAAACCACACCTGCGATTTCAGTGTCTCCGCCAACGAAGAAAAAATCTCCACAGAAACCTGAAATTCCTACCTGGGATGTACCACAGACAATTACTGTGCGACGTTCGCGAGTTGGATCCTTTGATGACCAGGTTCTTAAAAAGCTGATTTTGTTTCTAGCTATGTTTAATGTTTAATTCATTTATCTTTTCATATGTTAAATTGGATTAGTTGATCTTTTAGCTAGGTTTAATTTTCAATGAATTAAATTAAATTAATATATCTTCTACTTGTTTGCAGTTCTTGGATGGAAAAACAGGTGCTAATGTAACTGACAAAAACACAAAAGAGAAAGAAGATAATAATTCTGAGATGAAAAATGTCCTTGCGAAGAATGCTTGCAGTGTTGTTTCGCAATTAGAAGCAGGAATTGTTCAATCATCGAATTTGCAGCAATTGGTTACAAATACTGTATCAGATACTGATCGATTGGAACAATTTGCGCGAATGTTGTAAATTTTAGATTCAGCTGAAAGGGATCTCATATTTATTCATTAGCAATATATCGAATTTTATTTCTTTTACTGCCGCAATGTTTCATAATACTTTTGTCCTAAATGAATATGTATGTTGAATTTTGTTAGTTCATAACCTGAATTTTAGATTTTGATTCGAAGATGTACATATAAATAGAAATATTCAAATTAGAAGTTATAAACGGCTACATTTTGATGTGGAAAACTTAGTTTCATTATAATAACTGATTAAAGTTATTTTTTGGTATAATCGACTTGAAATATGACATTTGATACTAAAAAGTTAGCGCCATGTTGATTTTAGTAATCATTATAGCGATTCAGATGTACTAAAGAAAAGTAAACGAAAGCAGTTATTCAATTTAGAATTATTCGATTTAATTTTGTGTACTGTACTACTTTCAATGTACTAGGCATTTTATTATATGTTCACACAATATAATTGTTTATCCATTAATCCCATTGTTCATATGAAATTCTAAACTTTTCTGTCTATTCTTAGTTTCTAAATTTACTTTCTATAAGATCTCCTTAGCCAGTGATATTCTAATCGTCTATAGAACTCCATTAAAGATCTTTATTACTTCCTAATTTGACGTTTTTTGCGTGAAATTGGGATACTGAAGACCGATTTTTCGAATACTAGCGATATACTTATGTATAGGAGCCGCTATAAAAGAAAAACTGGCAAAAAGAAGTAATGAATTATCTATGCATGCTATCCATCATTAATCTAAACTTATCAAAAATACTGGTAACATTTCTTAATGATATATGCTTGTTGAAAATGCATAGTAAATAATCGGAAAAAATTTCTTAACACTTGAAGCTATGATTATTGTTCAGATATCAAGAAATTTATTCTTGAGTCTGCATTATCATTCTAATAAAATTTAGAAATCATATATGAAGTCATTTCTAAAAGCCATGATTTAAAGCTCGAATATTAAATGATCACTTATGTGCTGAATATAGAAAATTATATCATAACGAAACAAAAAAAAAAAAAAAAACGCAAATTGAGATTATCTGATTGGCAAAGCTGTACATTATCAAATCTCTTAAGACAAACATGCTTCTAAATAATTCATGATTAATTTCCTGATAATCCTACATATCAAGTAGCAATTTGATTCAGAATCGGTCAGCGAGACAACAGTCAGAAATTTAGAGATTTGTTGATTGTTGTTGCCTAATTTAGGACCATTTTAATTTATCTAAATAGACAATGCACCAGTAGTGTTCGAAGATCTTCTTTAATGTTTTTTGCATATTTATGTTTATTTTATGAGGGAGATCAAGTTTTCTGTAAAAGTTTTCAAATGAGAGTCATAATTAAAATCTTTTTTTGGGATGGAAAATTTTACGAGATTTTGGTGTCCCATTTTCATTTTTTCTCATAAATCAAGCAAGACAAGCAGATCGTATACAGGACTACCGGAATGTACATGGGAGGAGAACATGTTTCCAACATTGATGTGATGATACATTGGAAAGAAGCTCGTTTGTAGTTTATAAGAAGCAGTCATTATCTACAAAACTCATCTCAAATATTATATTTCTGCATAATTAAAACTATAACAATTTAAGTCAGAAAAACTCGCTTGACCGACTTACCAATATTGTATATAAACAAATTGCATCTGTTCATTAAATTTCATTTTTTTTTTGTTTTCTCGACTTGTATTTTATGCAGTTTACTTCTTGAAAGAAGTATATAGCAATCAAACAAAAAAATTAAATAATGCTTTCTAAAATTTCACTTTTTATTGCTATTATTTCTATGCCTTCTTATTGCATACGATTACCGCGGTATGTTTTCTGTAGAAATTTTCCTGAAAATATATTGATTATATAATAATTGAAGGACAAATAAATTTAGAAATTATAATTTTATTAGGAACTCGGTTTCTGTTCTTATATACCGTCAATCTTTTGAATATTAAACAGAGACAAAAGTTACCGGAATTAAAAGCAATAAGTTTTCCAAAAATTGAAAAATTGATTTTTCTGAAAGGATGGAAAATAGCAAAAGTGTCGTAATAATTTTAACAATTTCAAGAAGTGCTCTATTGCAACCCATCGCGGAACACCATCATAAAGGAAAGGACCGACATAATTTTGCATGGACTGATTGGAATGATGAACACGATAGCGGGTATATGATCAAGAAAGACGGACATCAGCAGAAGGATTCGACAGTTTTCAATCATGCGGTAAAGCACGAATCGGAGCAGCATGCTCTGAAGTCAGCAGCTGGTGCCGGTAAACATGCTTCAGCTGCTGCTGAAAAGGCTGCATCGAAGCATACAGATCAGGCCAGTAGCTTTGGGAAAGGTATCGCTTCATAGAAAAAGTTTTAGTAGTAAGATCTTTCAGAATTTGGGGAAGACTTTTAATATAATCTCAATTTAATTTCAACCTGCCGAGAGAGCATTTTTAAGAATAATTATCCATTAATATATCCTCTAAAATTTTTCGGACATTGCTTATGCAAGCCAAGAAAGATAAGTAATTTATAAAAATGACATAATTCTGTAGATGTCAAAGCAAAAACATTCGGATTTTTCGACTATCAATACAAACAACCGGAATATCACGTGGAGCAATTTTATATAGATGAAAAGCATCGTCAAAAAGTTGGAGCTGATCGTTTACATCATACTTTAAAAGATCATGAATCAGGTGATAATTACAATATCACATTCAGCGGTAATATTTTGAAAGTACTGAAAATAGTAATATATGTTTTCGCCACTGTTCAATTTTTAGCAAATGAAAAATTTTGATAGACAAATTTAGAAATTAATTTTTCAGATACACATGAAACATCTGGTTGGGGCAAACATGGAAAAGGATATCATAACGATGAAAATGGTTTCAATGCTCACGAACATGGTGAAAAGTCTCATGATGGTTTGATTGATAATTTCCACAAAGAATATGATCATGAGGATGAGAAAGATTATTCTAAAGGTACATCTTTTTTTATATGATTTGTTGTCAAGATTTACGATAAAGAATTCGTAAACAGTGCAGTGGTAGGATTAAAAATTATCTTATCTTTAGTTAGATGGTACCACTTTTCTATTGTCATCATTTCATTCTCAATCTATTTTAGGTTATGGAACACATAAGACACATCATAATCGTGATGTCATGCCGAAGCTTCCTTCTCCGCCTCATCATCATCATCATCACCATTATCATGATAGATATTCTGATGAATGGAGAGCCCCGTATGAGCAAGATTATGGACATGAACTCGAATCATGGGGTCAACCAGAACATGATGTTCGAGGTAAATGGAACCATGGTTGGGCACATGGATTAGACTAATTTACTCTGAAGTGAATATTATGCGATCATTTCAATAATCTGACCATTTATCAATCCATAATAGTATTTACATTTCAGACTGGTTCAGTAGCGTTTTATTGTTTTATGTCATTTGAAATTTTAAAATAATAGTTTTCTACTAGTTCTCAATTTTACAAATTATTGCATCGTAGAATGTACTCAATGCATCCGGAAATTAACTGTATTGGCAGAAATCGCAAAAATCTGTTGTCCTATTGTTACTACGACAGAACCGTCTCCAGAACAATTGTTGTCGAATGCGGCACTTTTTAATAATGAAAACCGATTTTTTTCGATTATTCATAAGTATAAACATATATGATTCATTTAAAATTTCCCGGAAAAACAACTTCTGAAAAGGAAGCTTGTTATAGTAGTTGTGTATCACTTTGTTTGAAAATTGTAAATCATTTTTTTTCGTAACAAATAAGGATATCTTTTTTGTTAAACCAATAATCTTGCTCATAAATTGTAGCATACGAAATAGATGCGACCAAGAAAATTTTCTTTCTTCTTTTATGTCCTTAAATTACTATGTTTTTTTAAACTCCTGGATATTTTTTTCCTACGCATCAATGACTTTTTCGCAACGATAAATGAAATGATGATGGAACAAAATCGATAATTATGATAAAAAGTAATTTCAGTTAGAAATTCTGAAAATTTTATATTTATATCATAATAGCATTCAATTGTTAGCATAATAACATAAACATAATTAAACATACACTTGAAAGAATAAAAAATAGAGCAAAAACAATGAAATACAATAAAAATGAAATCCTCGTATGAGAAAGACTATATTCAAGATTTGTATGTAGACTTTTGAGATTAAAATATAATTAATAATAATTATTAAGAATCCAATTTAATTGCTTCATCAGATATATGCAGTGGTGGGAAAAAATTTTTTCATTGTCGTAAAATAATAGTAATTATGAGGAAAAAGTAAATATATACTTTTTTTATATTTTTCCGGAAAAAATATATATATATTCCGTCCAGAATTAAAGGACGGAATCCTTTTCTTTGTTTGTTATTAATTAGAGATTAATTGTTCCTGCTATTGTGACTCGATTAGATCAACAGTAGACTTTAGTGTGTTATAAAATGTTATGTACAATACTGCATTTACAGTGTGATATAAATTGAGCAGTTAGTTGCACATAAAAATAGCAGCGACACGAGTTAAAACAATGATATGGATTAAACAATGGGGTCAAAACAGTGATATAGATCAAATGAATAATACATTGCAAAAGTACAAAGGTTATCAACAGTTGTATGGATGTTAGAAGAAGGGTTTTGCAAATCTTCACTTTACTGTTCACTTTTCACTATCGCTGATCTTTGTTCTTTCGAACTGTCATGATGCTGGACTGTTGAAGGTACGTGATGAATCCTGATACCGCCTATCAGTAATAAGGCTTACTGTCATTTATTTATCGAAATAGCCGAACTGATAGACTGATTCCTTGGATCGAAATTTTCTCCTTCTAAAGCCTTTGACTCTTTTCCATTGATCTTCTGTGTTTCTTTAACTTTCATCATGTGATTATTAAATCCTTTGGTTTTACTTACTAATATCTTCCATTTAGTTTTTTGATATACTTTTATATACTAATGCTTCTGAAATATTGAAAAAAGTGACAATAGTGAAACCTTAAAATGCTTATTGATTCCATATCTTATTAAGGAGAACACGGTGTGGCACTACATTAACCATTTCGGTATGCATTGTAATTATGGTATCCCTATGATCGAAATCTGGTTCAAAGGAGAGTATTTTCTGCGAACATATTTTTATTAAATTGAGCAAATTGACAAAGTAAATTTTTTGAGTTCTAGAACTCCATGAATCGTTGTTCTTTGGAAGCAGAATCAGCGAAACATAATAATTTTACATGAAAATTGTTCAGAAATTGTCAAATTTTTGCGGTTACGTCGTTTTTCCTTTCATTCTAATCTGTTTGATTATTTGAATGCGACATTTTGATGACAGTAGTAAGTGAGTTTTTTTGGATAAATATCATCTTCCTGCTATTTGTTGCCGTGAATCGGACTAATAGATTGAAGATACATCAATAATTTCTCTTCGGTTGTTTAGGTTTTTGTGCAACATTCGAATAATTCCTGAGATTATCGGGAAAGCAAAAACAGAAGAAGCACTTGATAATTAATTAATATATCATATGAAGAAATGTTATCCGATATGCATCGTAATTACGAAAATTAAATAACTGAACCTTTATTTCTCGAACCTTTATTTCTTTTAATAAAATATTCTCTTTTAATATCAAGAACTTCGAGTCTGAATTTCAGAAGTTTTTTCGAGTCTGAAAAATTTTCAGAAGAAAGAAGTTTCAGAAGTTTCCGACTTCATGGGAAGAAGGATCATTTCAAGGAAATGAAGGGAAGGAATTGTTGCAATCTAAGAAGAAAACTACCTTTCCTTGAAGCTTGCTTAATTTTTTTCTGTTAAAATCGTAGTTTGGATGAAAGAAATGCATCGCTATTTACTTGATCAAATGCAATTCATTAAATTTATCATTATTTATTTATATATTGATGCAATTCATATCAAATGCAATTCATATCATTATTTATTTATATTTTATATATATTTGCGAAACTTTCGAAATGATTGTATATAGAACAGAAGCAAGTCTCAAGGAGGAAATATAATAGGAGATATAATAGGAGATTCGGAAGGAAGATATGATAGGAACATGTGATGAATAATTTCCCGAAGTGTAGGGAACACAGGAAATAATCAAATTTGGGACCTATTCGTCAAGTAATTTTCACAGTTGAAAATTTATAACAAAATTCGTTTAAAAAAAAAGTCATTTATCGATATCAATCTTTGAAGCAAAACGACAGAATAATTGTTAAAAATGACTAACAATCAGTGGAATTTCTCTCATTCGATATGAATAATCTGAATTCAAATTTGATAAACAGAAAGAAGTGATCATTGCAATCAAAGAATTGCGACAAAGTAATATTTTTTTCCACAATCGTTTGGTTGAAGTGATTCTTAAATCGAAATTATACATTTCTGTTTTGTACAAGATTCGTGTCCTATTTGAAACTTTATGGAAGATAAATATAAAAAGAAAAATTAGTGATAACGCTCTGTTTCGTTCAGCTACCAGAAATTCTCATCATTTTTTGGATAAAATAAGTTTAATAGAAAAATTAAAATAATTTTTTCCTTACTTTTAAACATAGCTCGAGTCAATCAAGCATTCTTCTTCTCTTTTTAAATTGCTTTCTTCTTTGCCAACTTGAACGGATGTTCAGGAAAATGGATTGAGTTATCGACTGCACCTATAGAAAATTTTTCTTCTCCTGCGAAAAGACATTTTCTTTGCTATTATCTCAAACTTAGCCAATTAAAACTGCATTGATCATGACGGTTTTCATTGGGTAATAATTATACTGAACAAAGTAAGCGCAAGGATATTTGATAATGCAAGTAAAATGTAATGGTTTAAAGTGAAGATTTAAAATACGATTAGCAACCCACCGAATGATGTATGAATGGAAAAAATGACAAACTGCTCATATTGTTTGACTGAGTAACCACTGCTTGAAACATGACGGCCAACATGACAGTTAGGTCATTTTTGTATTGATGATCTTTGTTTGGCCTTTGTAGTAAGCGATGACTTATCATCACACATTAGTACACGAAGGATTTAATTATCAGAACAAAGAAGAGAGATTGACAATACTCAAACATATACAAAGTTTCAATCGTTACAACATTTCAGACAAATAGCATGAATTAATTGCATATAAATCTTATTATAGACAGCAAAGAGAAGAATTATATATAAATGATTCGTTATAAAGCGAACTAACAATCGCCCGAATTTTATTTTAAATTTGTTCTCCGCTTTTGTTATAAATTTGTTAATTTTTTGTGTCTTTTATAAAATTCAATCATTCTATGTCACTTTTTCTTTCACTTCTTCTTCTCGAATTGAGTAATTGAATAATAAAAGTATGGAGAAAATATTAACTACTAATTGTAATGTTTATAGTTGTTATTACCTCTCTTTCTTTCTCTCTCTCATTATCTAGGAAGGATTATTATTTTTTTATATCTTTAATAAATCTTTTTGCTTCTATTTCAATTGTTATTTTAATTCAGCTTTTGCTTCATATTTTGTTGCATTTTTATTCTCCTGCAGTATTATTTATTAAATATATTGTGCTTAAAAACTAAAACTATTTTAATTGTTGTATTTTGATGACAGAAATTTGAATAGAATGCGAGCAAGATTATGGGATCCAATTAACTTGAAATTAATGGGATATAAATTTGATATGACATATTATTACCACACCAAAATAAGAATTCAATGCGATGAACATAATGTATGCAAATTTTCTTTCAAAATTTTTATAAGGAATTTATTTCTTAATAAAATCTTTAATTTATTAATTCTTTAATTTATTCTTTTCCATCGCTTATAAGATTTTTCTCATCTTTCAAAAATAAAACTATTTTAATATGCAAATTTTTCATTGCAACCGCAGGTGTCTAGTATATGTTTTAGTTTCAGCACTATTTGAATCGATAGAATTTGAAATCATTGGACCTTGAGAAATTTTTGAAATCATTGAGATTAATATGCTGCCGAAATTTCTGAATTTCGATACATTACCATGTTGCATAATTAAGATCTTTATAGCAAATATAATTAATAAAATGCAATTAAAAAAGTACGGAGAAATTTAGCTCTTAAAAAATTGATCCAAAAAAAAGAAGAACGTTATTAACAAATAGCTAACAAATTGATTCATTTACAGTGATTAAAATTTCTATATGAAATTATATTGCTAAATGATTATTGATTTAATAACAAAATAAGTGAATTAAATAAGTTATTTATTATTATTTTCAAATGAATTTAGCAAATTATTTAGAATGAATTTAGTTTTTCATATATCTAAAGAAGGAATCTGAAATTAAGAAGGCACTGATGAAGTTCTTTTCAAATGCTGGATTTTATGCATAAAAACTGCATGAAAGCATAAATAGCAATATAGAATATCATTTTATATTCATTATAATGAACTCATTCTAATCTTACATCTAATTTAGGATTACATTTTTCATAAAGTTTCGAAATATCCTTTATAACTTTTTGTAAAAAATTTGCACAGTTTTATTAGATCTGTAATTTTTTTAAAGAATTGTTTTTTGTCTAAATGAGGTGATAAATGTTTTGGTTTAAAATTTTGTGTTGTTTGACTTGCAATTGATAATATAACTATTGCAGCTGAGTACTGTAAATATCTAAACAGTATGAGAGAAAAACCTTCATTTTTATTACCAATTGCAATTTCAAATTTCTTTTATGCTTAAATTATCACTAATCAGTTGTTGCAAAGCAGTTAATATTTCTTGCTTTAACTTACTCCTGACCTTTTAGCACAAGATAAAGTAGCAGTATCTAGCAAGATTCAAATTATTAATTTGTTTTGTGTCATAACATTTTACTCTCCTTTCTTGATTCTCATTTAATGCGAGATTTTGCTACATTATTCGTTCCTAGAATAAAGTCGTTGAAATCTCTTTTCGAAGGATTTCGACGTTTACAATTGATTATTTGTTTTCATGAGAATATGTGCTGATATCTGTTATAAGAAAATCTGCTCATTTCTAAGCCAACTTTATTTCAGAGTATCATTTCAGGTTCTTAGTAATATATAAAAAATTTCAGTGTATAAATAAATTTCAATGTATCTTTGTCCCGCTTTTAACTTTAACAATAGATGACTAAATTCCATATAGTTTCAAATTTTACTGATTTATTGTTTTTAAGTTATTTTTTCCATTTTCATTTTCATTCATTCTTACGTAACGTTAACTTATCTTTCTCTTCATGTTACTGTAATCCCCATGATACAGGATAGGGTTGTTATCATCCTACTACCATAATCCAATGATATATTTTAATATTGCTTATTTCTATTGCTATTCCGCTATTATTTCTCACTTCTATTATTATTGTTTCTTTTGATTTTCCATAATTTTTATCCATTCATAAATCAATATGTTATGTAGATTTAAAAAAGGAAAGAAAAGCTTTGCATTTACAAATGACTTTAGCAATAGCAGTAGGAGACATTTAAAATAAGAAAATAGTCAAATGTTTTCCTCCTATTCAATTCTTTATTACATCAAGATCAATGTTTTCTGCATCTCATGTTTATAGCCAATTAGATTCTTGCATTTTAAAAGACAAGGATTAATAGAAACATCTGTGAGTTTTAAGTAAAGCCAGCACTAGCATCTGTTTCCCTTTCTATTATTTTATCAAAATTATAAATCCAGACTAATGCCCAAAATATTCTCTTTATAAAATTAATTAGCAAATAATTTATCATGATTTTTCGCCGTAAAAACATTAAAATAATTCGCAAAATAAATTCTGATTTTATTATTTCTTACTTTTCACTTTTTTATATGATGTACAATGGAGTGAAGTAATTGAGATGATGGAATTTGTGCAAGAGAAAAAGTTAATTTTTATATTTTTTCAAAAATTGCGATATTTTTTCGCTCGCATGAAAATTATGTATTTTTTTGGGTGTTAAAAATATCACGGCGATGATATACCAGAATATCGAAAATGATCGCTTTATCGCACAGAATTTTATCAGTTGGCTAATTGTCAATTTGTTCTATTCAGTAGCATTAATCCGTTGTTATTGAAGCTCCTCCATTTCAGGATTGCTTCTAAGAATCAATTTATTTTTATCAGTAATAGCACCGATGTATATGAGCTGAACTGATGTGGTTTTTGGAAAATTACATGCAGCATGGAGTGTAAAATGGACTGGTCATGGATCAACAAAGTCATATTATCATCTCCGAACTACAAACAGCTACTCGATTTATACTCAAAGCGGTTTGGAAAATGAATTCTCATTCAATCAAATTTCAGATTCTAATTATATTTGCATAACCGACCATTTCTTTTAGCTACCATACTGATTGTTCACAACTATTTTCATTTGCACTTTTTCTTGACCACTTCTATAAAGCATAAGGAGTCTTCATCACTATTCGAATCGTTTCCAGTTTTCTCGTAGGAAATCATTTTTTAAGTGAAAGAGTCATCTCGAAAGTAATCTACATCCTAATCATTCAAAGATCAAAAATATCACTTGTTTTTTAACTAATTTTGAGGAGTAATTATCATTCCAAGGAAATCAATCTAATGGTTGAAAATTTAGCACTTGGAAAATGGCTCGGTGAGAAATGCAAGCAAATTCTTCAAATAAATTCGATAAATAATTCTGCAAAAATTGAGACTTTGGGCTTTCTGAGCTTAGGTTCTGATCGACTAAAGTGCCACAGTGTATAATTTTGGAAATGGATATTATGTATCTTGAGGTCAGAATCCGAAGTAGTCTCGATATTTCTATCTGTAACACAATACAGAATGAAAAAGTTCTAATCTGAATGATTGCAATTTTTTTCAAAAATTGATTCGTAAAAGCAACTTTTAAAATGATCACGCTGATGTGAATTGAATCTTTTTGCTTTGTTTGGCGATACATTTTAATAAGAAGTGTATTAAGGAACCAGCTGTTATCATAAAAATTATTAGTTAAACCTTTCAATTCATCTTAAAGTGGGTGTAAATTTCATTCGAACAACAGATTTTGATCATACGCAATATTATCAGCCTATATCAGTTGACCGAAATACATTGTTGCAAATGATATACTGTATTACGCTGAAAAAACCGCGGTAAATTCGTTTTGTCAACACGAATAATCTTCACATAATGCTTGATTCGCTACGATACTGAACAGATTGAAGCATTTGAAAATAAAAATTATTACTGTAATAACTATATGTGTCACAATTTTGACGGTACCAGTACGGTATAACTTTATGATAAACTTAGCATAAAATAAATCATTAAATTAAGAATAGTGATAAATATGAAATATTAGTATTTTGATATAAAAAAATTTGAAAATCACTTGTTTAATTTTTTCTCACCTTTTTTTCATATAGCAGCTTATTTTGATTATGGTTACAATCAACGATCTTTCCATTGCATTTGATTTAAACTAATATTGAAATTCGGTTTTTAATTATCAATTATCTTTTGTTCTCTACATGGTTGATAATACTAATTGGAGTAATTTAGATTTAAGTAAACTTTAGGTCAACCAGATTTAGGTTTTAGAAATTTTTCACCTTAAATCTACATCTATGCAGTATCAACTTTCATCTTACAAATGACAAAATGTAAAAATTACAAATGTGTGATAAAATAATGAACTTTGAAAAAGAAATTCCATCCTGGAGTTCCAATTGTTAAATTTTATTATTTCCTCCTGTTTAACCATTAAAATTCAGTTGCTATTTACGATGTGTCTGGAAAATCTATGGATTCAGATTCAATATATTTAAAGTCCTGCATTTTTGATTCTGACAATCGATAGACATATTTATCAGCCTATCAAAAGACAAAAAGATTTATAACATCAAACAGTGAGAAAATGAGCAAGAATCTTTTATTATTTTTAAGAAGATACTGATTCTAACAAAATGAAAATTCGGGAGAAGATGAAAAGAACGTTTTTCACGATTCGGTTTATACTTGAAAATTAATAGTATCAGAAATGATGCACTGAGAGATTTATTTTAAAAAGTTTTGCTTAAACTATTCAAATATATAACACAGTTTTAGCGGAAATAATGTCTATCTCAGCCTAATTTAGAAATCCTAACATTATGCTTATGATAAAATTTTTGAATAGAAATTTTTTTATGAAAAATACTGTAAAAAATGAAAATTGTTGGAAGTATTTAAAATCTTCACTAAAGTATTTTTGCAGTCAAATCTAAGAAATTTCTATAAAAGTTTTCGATGCCAACAGTCAGTTGCAGTTCCGCCTAAAATCATAATTTTTATTTAACAGTTCATTATTTTAACTTTAGAATTACTGGCGAATATTTGCATATAAGTGCAATAAGAACTATTCATATCACATATAAAAATGATCATGTAATAAGTAATTTAGGAAACAATTTAGGGAAATTAAAGCACGTTTGCATTTGGAATACATTTTATAGAAATTCTTTGTATTGATTAACGTCAAACAACATTCTTTGTAGTTTTAGCATCATCATTTGAAGGATAAATGATCGTCAATAATTTTTGGATTCATCTATTGTATGTTAAATGATTTATGCAGCCTTATCCATTTTAAGTTTATATAATTTCTTATTGAGTTCAGTTACAAAAACAAAGGATTTCTTAACGGTCGTCTGAACAACAGCTTCCTCTGTCTAACGATTCTACTATTCCTCGTTCTAAACGGCTCTTTTATTAACTCCCAGCCAAATTTAGAAACGATTATTCCAGTTAGGATAATCAAGAGAAAATCTTCAGCACTGGATTACGACACTGCACTATTGCTAATTTTCTGCGAAGAATAAATCCTTACAATTATTTCTGTAAAACAAATCAAACAATTGTTTACTCTCATCATCGAAACAAAAGGAAAAGCGATATAAAGATAACAATTTTTTCAATATTTCAAAATTAACCAGTATCATATATTATCGTATATAAAAACTGAGGGCACATAGTGGGAATTAATTAATGAGACAACAATTCCATTTAAATTTTCGGGAATTTGAAGTACAGTTTTTTTTTCTTTTGAGATATTCTAATACAGGCACTGACCAAGTGATATTAACTTGGATCCATACATTTCTTCATCTGTTTTTTCACCGGAAACTGAGTTTGCACCCTCAAAAATCTTCTCCTGTGGAAAACCGATTTTATCTTTAGCTCCTTAAATAACTCAGTATGGAAGGAGGAAGAATGTTCTCGAACAACATATGGTATCGAGGATTTACTCTGGAAAATTATCAAAATATGAAACAATAATAAGTGAAAAGAATGAATATGATTATTTTTTCGACCTGACATTTATGATTTTGCAAGAAGTTTTATTAAAAAATTTGTAATACAATTGGAAGATAACATAGTTCATTATTGAAGATATCGATGATGTATTAAAAGACAAATATGTGGAAACCTGTGAAACAAGGAAATATCGCGGAAGATCAATATTTAAGCCACGTGCTAGTACATTAACTTCTTGAAGATCTGAAAATTTAAGAGGCGTCGAAATAAAGAAAATGCGCTGTTCCGGATCAATCGCCCGGATAAATCCATAACCAATGACGCGCAATGGTTTAACATTATCTGGATTTAACAAAACTGGCATTTCTTCATCGTCGAATAATCGCTTATCCTTCAAATGGGCATATTTTTTACACAGTGCGAAACTAAAACAGAAATCACTTTTTATTTTCAAGTACTAAACTACTTTTCGGCATTTATTTTGTCATTTTCTAATTTTCCGTTTGCAAATACAGAAAATTCATTTATTTAATCACTTTCTAAAGTTATACACTCAACAAATACATTAGGAATTTATTCGGGTCTTAAAAACTTGCAGCTGCTAAAAATTTTACTGTCCCACCAAATTAAACAAACGTAAAAATGTCTAGAAGAAAAATAAAAAATCTCATCAGTTTTATATTTTTTCACGAAAGTTTCCATTTTTTCTTTCTTTTTATCTTCTTCCCTGTCTTATCAAATATATCATATATTACCAGTATGTTGAGAATAAAAAACATCCGTATTATTTAATCTATTTCTACTATTCTAATTCTTATGGCTTAAATAAGCTGAAAAAGTTATTTTAAAACTGCATTAGAATTAAAAAAAAACATCGAAGCTCAGTAAAAATAACTAAATGACGTAATTTTCAAATAGAAAAGTTTTTTGGTTCTGCTAAAATGTAACAATATAAAATCATTATTTCTGAATCACTGCTAAAAATTTTCAAATAGACAGGAAGGCATGTTAATTAAAAAAACCAACTTCTTCTGATTTGTTAATAGAATTGCGGACACAAAGAGCGACGAAAGTACAATTTAAAACTGCAAATATATGATTTGCAGGGAATGGCCCACTTGAGTGCACCAACACTGCCACATTACGAAATGACACAGCGAAAGGGATTACATCGGCAAATGATTTAATGGTTGGAACGGGACAGGTATGTGCCATATGCTGTTATCCGGAGATTTCGTAAAACGGAAGGAGCGGAGATCATATGCCTGAAGTTTAAAAAAAACTACTTTTAAATTTAAAAAACTATAATTCTTCACTAATATATACATTGCATTATATTTATACTTTTTTTTTTATTCGAAGACAATATCATTGATGTTTCACTTATTTTTGTCGGCAATATAACTTATTAATTTGGATGAAATTTTAAGATTAATAGCTACAAAACATCCGTTTTTGTTCTTCATTCTTTCCAGATAAAAAAGTAAAAAAAACGATTTATTTTATGGAAAAATTATAAAAATCTATTCAAAATACTTTTAACCACTCTTTTTTAGTTAAAGTAACAGGTAACAGAGAAAACTAGCTTAATAATTTTAACGTCATCTCGAATCAAAATAAAATTTTTTATTGCTTTTGTATAAAAACTTACGTAGATTTTTCAATAGCATCGCCATAAAATACAAGCGGTTTTTCATTCCTGCTCATAGTAGATTGTTGAATCTAACTAAAAAATTACAATGCAAAATCTATCAATATTTTTCCGTCTCGATTTATGAAAAAGAGATTATGTTTGATAAATTGCAAAAATTTTGAAAAACGGGAAACTTTCCCACATAATCATCTCATATTCATCATTTTTATCAAAACTTTCATTACCATATAATTAGATCCTGATGAAGTAACGAAAGTAAACATAAAATCAGGGTTAAATAACTTCAACATCTCATCCAGAAGCAAAGCACCTTTCCCTGAAACTCATTGCTTGTAATACTTAATTCAAAATCCATATTTCTATGTTTTCCAGTCATATATCTTTTATATTATTGCCAAGAGAACAAAAATTCAGCCAATACAATTTATATTTGAACAAAAATTGAAGAAAAATTGAAAATGATCGTCGATACCAATACCTTCAACCCATCCGCAAGTGTTAATCAAAAGTGCAGATGAGGGGGGACTATCACGCAAAAACAGTCCAACAATTTCTGAAGAATAGCCAAATATGAATTCAAATTATCACTCAAAGAAATTCTTCCGTAAAAATAAGTGTCTGACAGAAGAATTCGTTGTTGAAAAATCGGTACACCTGAAGATCTTAAAAGTTAGCTTTTTCTTCTTGGATATTCAGAAAGAAAGGAAAATTTCTAATATTTTCAAAACGAAACGAATTCAATTTTCTTGAAAATAATAGCAAACATAAAAAAACCTAAAAGTGGTGAATTGAGCTTTAGTAACGACACACTTCCTGGTGGATTCATTTCTGGCTGCCCAACATCGCAGTCGAGAATATATGGAGATGGCCGATTCCTAGAATGGTGAAGATCGGAACAGAGAATCGTAAAAAATCTTAAAGAAAGCACTTAAAAAATTATAATCGAAAAATTTGGAATACTTGAAAAACCAGTAGTCCAAAAAAATTATTACCATTTTCTCAACACCACACTGCTGAACTTTCAAATGATTTCAAAATTTTTCAAGACAAATGGTAAATTTTAAAATTTTAAAAATCAGAATTATTCTTATATAAAATTTTCAGTACAAAGAGCTAATATAAAGGCTAATATAAAGTTTCTTTTCTAATTTAAAAGGAAAACAAGTGTCATTTTCTTCAATAAAATGAATCTTTCAGTGTTGTTAAAATGTGCCAAAAAAGATAAATAAATATTAAAATGTGCCAAAAAAAGATAAATAAATCAAAAATAAAAATAATACTTTCCAAGAAGCGAATTAGCTAATACTCGAACAAGCATTGATTTTCCAGTATTTTTATTTCCTGTAACCATCGTTATACTCCTCTTTCTTTCTTCTGAAAAATATCATCAATCTAGTTTGCTCGATCATATAAAAACTATTTATACATTAGAACAACGCTTATTAATTTTCTAATAATTTTTACCCAACCAATTATCGCAACTTCATAATTCTGAAGTTTCTGCCAGTTTAAAGCGCTAAATATATTTTACAAAAGGATTGGAATTAATACCTACATTTGCTCAAGTTGGGAGCAACTTAATCTGCCTAGTAATAATATTGGAAATTTACGCGATTTATTTAAAATCTGTTCTGTTAACTGCAAAATGCTATCAGCAGTTTCGCCTATATAAAGGGGTGGATATTTAATTTGAAGCGCGCTGCATAGCGGTCCCACTGAGTAACATTCACTACAATCCGGCGGCAGGAAAAAAATCTGAAAAAGTCTTTTGGAATGCCCTTAACAACAAAAAGTAAATTTAGAATGCAGCAAGAAATAAGAAAGCAGTATGAACGGTAACGATAAAACAAAAAACTTTTAAATCCTGGAATTAAAACTCCCTATTTTCGTACCTGACCATGAAGCTCACGAAAACAAGCACAAATCTTTGAAAAATTGAACCGGAAAAGCAATATACTATCACCATTTTCGAATTTTTCCAACACCGAATCCACTGCATTTGTCACCTAAAGAGCTAGGACAAAATAAAAAAGAAGCAACAATTAAAGAACGAGATCATATTTAAAATTTTTCTAAACATAACATTTTCATTCCCTTTTTATGCGGTTATTGATGGATATAAGAATTTGCGAAGACAATTTTTTGATGGAGACGAAAAGTTTGAAATAAAAAACCAATAATGACAGAAATAAAAATGCTGTGAGATACCTCTTTCAATCGCCATTTTACACGATGAAGATTGAAAAGATTATCTTGAAGCGAAATAAACTGTGCCGGAGGGCCAATGGAATATGGCGCTGCAATTTTGATAAATCGATCTTCCCCATAAGCACCAGATTCAAACTCGTAGCCATGTGATAATACTTTACCGAAGAGCACCTTGGAACGAAAAAAAAAAAATTCAACAAATAGAAAAAAGTTTAATAAATAATGTGTTGCTCTATTATTTTCCTTCGTTCCCATTTTTTATTTTCTTATCAATTTATTTCTTTTCGCTTCAACTCACAGAATCGACTACTTTGAATCCAAGTAATTAAATTTTATGTGAATGCCAAAATCGTTACTTGAATATCAAATACACCAAAAATACTGATACGACAATTACGTTTCAACAAAGCCAAGCTGTAATCTGGTCGGTAACATTGATGAAAATAGCTAAAATTTCAAAAATTACATGGTATAGATAATAATGTTTTATAATAACAATTAAGTGTTTCATACTATGAATAGAACATATGAACTGTACTGTTTCTCTCTATGCATAATGCAAGTCATCTATCGAAGACTGAAGTTACAATCATCATATGATACAGATTGTCTAAATGTCATGTCGAAGGAGTTCAGTGAATCCAATTTGCTAATCAAACAATATCAGAAAAATTAATAAATGAATGGACTCAATGTATCAGTTTAACAAACTTAAATTGGCAACAGAGACGATACTTTGATCCGTCCGATTCATCTTCAACAATTTAAAAAAATAATGTATGACTCGTTTCAATATATAATCATGATTATGTGTAATAATAATAATGCCAATAAGAAAATCAAAAGCATAAAGTGGGAGTGTGGAAATCCTATGTATATATATGTTTCAATATAAATGATAAATATCGAAGATAAAATAATGGAAAAAATAAAATGAACAGAAATGCCAACTAACCCATCCAAACTTCTGATATTATCACTTGACATATTTTAACTTCCGCAGTACATTCAACTTGCAGTCAACATCGTGAATCGAAGCGAGGAAAAATGATGAAACAAAACCGAAATTAAATTACGTAACAATTCCTTCGTTCTCTGAATTTTGCGTACATTAAACACCATGAATTTCTCTATTACCTTTCCCGTACCGCTAAAAGAAAAGTGAAATTCAAATTCCTACTATACCTCTGACTTCCATCAGCCCTAATGAATCCTAGCGATCTCTGCTCTCTCCAGCTACCTCACACTATTTCATTCTCCTTCGTTCTTAAAATTCCACTCTCTCATTTTACAAATCGTTCGATCTTTTGATAAGCCTATCTATGGATTACTCATTCCGTTCGTTCTTCTCGATGAGGAGTCATTCTCGATGAATGATTTCAATGTTGCTTTCTTGCAAGAATCAATAGTTATCTGATAGAGTTTCCAGCTAAATATGATACTACTGAGTTCAACAGATCTATTATGAATTTTGTGCTATCAAAAAAGCCATCAAATATCGATTATGCAAATGCTATATAAAACTGTCATATAAAATTATCTTTTCCTCGGGATGGGAGTTTTGTGTTTTATTTCTATATTATATGAAACAGCGGAAATTTTCAAATTTTAATTCATAAAATTTGAGCAATTTCAAAAATTTTCAGATTAACGGATTCACGACCAGAAATAAGACATGTAATCTTTGATTTAAATGATGCATTGATTGATTCAGAACATGTTAACTTCCAGATATATTAGAGAATTTAGAATAAATTAGATTAAAATTGGAAAACTTTTACTTTTGAGCTAATTTTACGAATTAATGGAATACTAATAACAAGCAGTGCATCATTTCCCATTCAATATATAATTCCAATTTAATTAGATTTTAAAAATTTACGATTTGTTGCAAAATGTTGAACAAGAAAGGTAATTATTAAGAGAAGTAAAAATTAAATTCTTATGGTTCGGATAATTTGTAGGATAATTTCACTGGTTTTGGATATATTCCTTGAACTTTTTGTCGCTTCTTTCTCCAAACTTTTCATTTATTTTACAGAATCTAATTACTGCTGTACTAAAATTTAAGCTTAATTTCGATGATTTATAGAAAAATGTGCAAATGCGCCAAAAGATGAGATTCTAGTTTGATTTGGTATGACAACTTTCAGTTGAGGAATTCGTAAATATTATGATACGGTAGCCGATGAATTTATGCCCAAATGTCCAGTCATTCCCGGTTATGCAGTTGGTACGACTCTGAGCAAAGTAATGTATTTGGCAAGAATTGATTAATTAGGTCTAAAAAAAAGTATATCACAATATATATGACAATATATACTAATTCAAGTAAAGTTGAATTTTGAAAGATGAAGAAGTGGGCATAACGGAATAGAAGGACAGCGCCTTATCAATAAGTTAAAGTAAAATTTATTGAGCCTAATTTTTATTTTATAAGCCTAATATGCAAGCTTGCGCTATTAAATAATAGTGATATTAAATAATATCAACTAAGAAAAAAAACTACTATTTCATTCAAATGTTATACATAAGTAACGGAAACAAATGAACGAGGACGGATGAGCAAAATAAAGCTATATTATTGATCGTGTTTTAGTAATATCTAAAATTAGATCGGTTTTTAGGAAGATGTGATATAATTAGAGTGACAGTGGTCTTGTTATGAGTTGTGAATATGATCTGAAAGTTTTTGTTATTTAAAATTATATTATCGCTAATTGATTCCAAGATTTCAGATTGCACTACGGAAGTGAATGAACAAGTGAAGGGTGGCAAAAGTTTTTATTCATTTCTTATGGCTTAAAAGTTGTTTATTTAAATGTGTGTATGTAGTGTGCAGTTCTTATCAATATCCTTTTATTTTAACAAATTCATGTTGTGTGACAGACTATTTGATTTCTTTGCAGCAATTTGTAAGTGCTTCACAGTTGTTATCTTTTCTTCCTTAATTAATTTTCTTTTTGTACACAATAGGGATTGGTTGAGTGATGGAAAAATATTCATTTTAAATCAGAAACTTCTGTTCTTTAAATTTGTTTAAATCTCTGAAATTACTTAATAGAAGGAATTGATATAATGAGAACATGTTCAGTGTTTAATTTCAAAATGTAGGAGCTTGTAATTATCAATCTATTATCAAGCTATTATCAAAATAATCTTATTGAAATACGCAAAGTTTGCAAAATGGACTATACTTCAGAAAAGATTGTCGCCAAGTGATATTTTCTAATTCGTTCAAAAATTCACTAAAAAGTATTGAAATTTGAGAAAAAGACAAAAATTTTAAAAATAATCTTCCGTTATCTATTTCGTTACATCGTCATTTTAAGTTTTATCTTCGCTGCTCGTCGATTTGTTTCTAATCGATACAAAAAGAGTGGTGCGAAAATTCTATTGCATATACAACAATGTATTGATTTTCCTTTGCAAATGATACTTGATACCTTTTCAAAAATTGATCAGCCAATAATGATTAAAGTTTAAAGTAAAATAGAATCACTAATATAATAATTTATTATTTATCTGATTGCCAACAACCAAAATAAATTTTTAAACATTTGTGGATGTTTGTGAAGAAATGATTAGCGTTTAAAAACTTGAGGAATAAATGCTAGACGATACTAAATAATTCGAAATTGCAAAAAAAATTTTTTGCATTCGAAAAACTTTAATAATTTATAAATTACTTGGTCAGATTTTGATAATTTATAAAATATTTGATGATTCATGAAATGCACAATAAATCTTCCACTAATTTTAAATTAATCTCTTCAAGTGACTAGTTTAAATTTTTAAAATAAGGAGTTAATTTAAAATTTTAAAACGGCATTTTTGATCCAGCAATAAATTGTCCTTTAATTATTCATATCATTTCCTCGTTCCTTTCCAACTTAATTAACTTTCTTCGTTTCTTTACTTTGAAATGAATCAAAGAAGTTCACAAATTATTTCTTAAGTAACCTTTAACCTTCCCATCTCTCTCATCTGTCATCATCATTATTTGTCACCATTTAGCGATTTTCTACGTGAATTGTTAAATCGAAGCAAGAAGTCAAATCGATATTCCTAACTTAATGGTACAAATTTATAAATTCAGCTTATTTCGAAAAAATATTCTAACCAATCATCTCGTTGAATTAAATTATCATAAGTTTTTTAATCAACTGTTACTGCATAACTCCCAGAAATTTTTTTGTTTTTGAATACTATCTAACAACTTTTTGAAAGGAAATTCTAGCCTTTCTTTAAATGAGCGATTGTGAAATAAATCGAAATATTGCATAAGAAAGCGATCCTACAAAAGCGGATCATGTCAAAACGGAATACAGTAAAGGTTCAGCAATGTTGATAACTGTTCAATTAATTATTTGGCCATATTGATAATTGTTCAGTTAATCACTTGCATTATTTGGCCAATAACAGAATTGTTACCTACTCTGAAGTTCAGTTTGACCATTTCAAACAATATTCGAATTCTTCGTATCATTTTTAATTAATAAATCTATCTGTATGTCTTCAAACATATCGTTAGAATTTATGTGCAATATGATCCATTCAATAAATTTGGGGAAAAAAATAAACTTAAATATTTAGACTTCAGTAATCTAATCTATGGCCGAACATTGCGAATAACGCCACGAATAGTGTAATTAATCGCAAAATTATTCAACTTAAATAAATCTTAAAGTTCAGGTCGAATAACTAATGCATGTAAGAAATTCTTTACCATTTTACGATGTCTGAAAACACCAAAAATGAAATACAGTAATCTGTTGCCTTAGCAATTTATTCAGTTTATTAAAAATCAACACTCTTCATGTACATCTTTATAACCTTACAATAATCATTTTTTTAGCTGTGACAACTTTTGCAAAATCTTAAATGACCTCTTCTATAAAAATTATAACATGTTAGCAGTTTGAGTTAGCCATTTAGACATTTTAACTTTTCATCGCATGGCAGGCCTAGATGTCGTTAATTTAAACTTTTTGTCTATACATTAATCGCCATGGACTAATTTTTTTTTTTTTAAACCAATCATTTTGTCCATATGATGAAATTCTTAAAAGGAATATATAACGATGATAGAAAGAAATAAAGTTTTATCGATTTATTACTTTCATTATTTTAAGCTCATCAACAAAAATTGAATTTTCACTTATTGCGAAACGGAAGTTCGGTTGGTTGTACTTTAGATAGATTTCCACATTTTTCAAATGTTTCCTGATCCTTGTTGATTATACTTTAGATATCATCTTATTTATTTTTATCATTTAGTTCATTCCATTCTTCACTTTCTGCTGTACCTGCTCAAATATTATTTAGTTTTCTTTTTTTTTTTGGAGGGATAAAAAAAACTTTCCCTTAGAAAGATATAATTAGCCGACATTATGGCAGATTGAAATTTTAAAAAACTTTTCCGAAAATTAATACGCAGAAAGACAACGAGAATGAAATTTGATGGATCAACAAATATGATAACATCTGCCAATGATTCCTTGGAAAAAAAAGTATTTTCCGCCGAACATTATTCATTTTGAAGAATTTAGAAATTTTTTTGATTAAAGTTTTCCTTTTTTTCTCTTCACTTAAGGCCAAAGGTTTCCGCTGCTATTTAGCATTAGAAGAAATTAAAAATAGAGAACGATTAAATATTCTGCAGAAAGGATGAACTAGTTTATTACTTTGAACAAAATTTTCTATTCGAATTTGTACTATAAAAATATTTGCATAATACAAACAAATTAGCCAATTAAAAACCTGCCAATACTGATTGAGCGCCAGAAAAATAAATGATAAATTTGATTTGATAAGCTTTGATTTTGTTATCATTGGACTAATTGATTTGTTGAACTAATTACTTTTAATATTTTCTGACCGAAATTGATTTATAAAAATTTTTGATTGGTGAAATCATTCAATTTTGTATAAATTGTGTTGCTTAACGTATAAAAAATGAAAATATTTATGAAAAACAATGAAAATGAGATTAGCGTTAAATTAGTTGAAAGGAAATTGCAAATAAATTTTTAAAAAAGTTGAAATTATTTATGGTAAAAGCTGCAGAAAAAATTTGAATATCTCAGTCATTTTTTATCGTAGATTTTTCAATTTATATTTATTTTAACTCTACTAGTCTCTTAATTAATAGATCACAAGTAATTTTATTTTTTTCTATCGCAATAATAAAAATCTGAAATAAGAAAAAAATCGATTTTTTATAATTCAGAAATCTTTCTAAATTTCGAAGCTAACTTTTCATACAAAAAAATTTTTCAAGGTAAATTGAAAAATTATTGCCTTTTTAATTTCCTAGTTAATGTTAGTTAAAACTTCATTGGATAATTTTGATTTTTATTTATTTATTAACTTGTTCATTAACACGGCTGAGAATATTTTATTAAGCTAAAGGACTGAGAGCATGCCGAAGATTCTTATCATAGAAATTGCATCAAATCGATCGTAAATTACATGATTTCTCAATCACTTCATCGCCAGAAGCACAATCATTCAAGTATTAATCGAGCTCATCTCGACTCTGATTGATCGATCTATATATTTTCATCTGATCAATGCTTCAATGAAAAAAAAAAAAAACAACAATTAATTAGCTGAATATTTTTTTAGAATTTTTAAGAGTTTTCATTTAAAAAATGCACATTCATTCGTTGTTTTATCTTTTTCAAAAACCAATAATCTTCTGTTCGTTTGCAAAAAAAGTTAAGATTTCAATTTATAATCATTTGTATTGTGTTTATTTTTAATACTATCATAATAAATTTCCTCTTCTAAAAGAAATTAATGAACTACATGTGTTGCCAAGTGACATACTGAATGTTTCGAATCCACAATAGAAAGAATTTTGTTATTTGGTGGCCTACAAAAAGATGCCGGAAGCGGCGGAATTGATCGGTTATGTTTTACATGGAGTTTTATCTTAGCAAAAATTCTAAGCATGACTTCGGAAATTCATCTGTTTAAAAGGCTCGAAGAAACGAAAGATAAATATTTATCTGATTTATTTATCAGATGTTAACAAGAGAATTATTAGCCAGGCATAGATTACTGACTATTTTTAAATGTATGCTTTGCTTGGACCATTTCAAAAGTTTATAAATAAAATATCACTGAAAAACCAAGAAAATTTACTTCTTGCGCATACTAATAATAATCGTGTCGTATTATTCTCACTTGGCATATATTTATTAAAAATTTTCATGCAAAATATTTCGAAAGTTTTAGATTTATCTTTTCCAGATAAAGAAATAACAATATACGGAATGCAGTAGCAATTAATGATAATAATGAAGAATTGATCTTATTAGAATCAGGAAGTATTTTCATTCTTGAATTAATTTTAACTGGGAAGTATTGTCTTTGTTGAGTCATTTATAATATATCAGCAGTGTTAGCATTACTGAACTTGTTAAATCGAAATGTCGAATGAGTGCTATAGTCGATGAAGATCTGAGATTTATCAGTTCACTTTTGCTTTGTAAAAAATATTGATCATTCTATTGTTGCATGCATATTTTTTTTATAAATATATAATGTAAGTATCGAAATCAAGTCTATATAGTTATTTTCTCAATATCACTCTGTAATTTGATAATAGCATTTTTAGATCTTTTATCAGATTACAGAATTGCAGCTGTTCCGATTTCATTTTATATGTAGCAAAAGAATCATGCTTCTTTCCAATTTTATGACAATTCAATGATTTCATCTGATGACATTCTATTCTTTCATACAAATGTTTAAAACAAATTTCTTATTGTATCACTGATACTCACTAGCTCAGTGTTTGTCAAGTTCGTCTTTTTTCCTCCAACTTTTTCTGATTTCCGATGAAGATTTATAGCAGTAGAAAGTTTCATCTTTTTAATGCTGCTGAAAGGATAGACAAAAACTGACTTTCAATTTTTGTTTGCATTTTTTATGAAGACCCCGTTCAATCAGATGTTGGAGATTGAACAACTGAGATTTCGACTTCGAGAATTCAAAAAAAGATTAATAGGCTTTATTTTTTTGATGAAATAATACAAAAATACCTTTAAATATATAGAAGCAGATGATATTAAGCACATTTCATTCTAGAAAACTATTCTGCTATCCAAATGTTTGCTATATTAATTACTCTCGCTCGCTAGATAATTTCCCGAATTGATCATTAAGTAAACTATTATTATCCGAAATGTTATCTATGCTCATGATACTTAATGACTTTAGTTTCAGGAAATTTCACTAATCGTACTTTATATTTCCGAATAGCATTTTATTCTTATAGTTAAAAAGATCAGAATGAAATAAGCAGTATAAATAATTGTTAAAATTCCTGCAAATGATTGTTGCAAAACAATTTTGGTGTCAGAATTTCAGCTTTTATCAACAACCGACTTCAGGCAACTACTTTCTGCCGATTTTTACTTTTTTCTCTGCAAGTGCTTTTCTTTCGTTAATTCCATTCCGTTCTTCAAAAATAAAACGTAACATTTATACGAATTGACAAGAATAGTGATTGATTTATCCATTAATTACTACAAACTTTTAAATAAAAGAAGTTTAATTCAGATTTTTAGAAATCATCTTCAAACGAGATCCTATCGGAAAGTTCGATTTCTGAATCAACGAGATCTTATCTGAAAGTTCGATTTCTGAATCTTAAATATATTCTTCACTTGTAAATTGTTTCATGCGCAAAAAAATCATTTCCCATTTTAGTTAGGTCAATATTCAAAATATTTGTTCTACTTCTCCATCTGTCTATGTCAGACGCCTAAAAGTTTTAAATTCATTTAATATCCCAAAAACTATCAATTCTAAATTTAATCTTAATCTGTTGAATGATTTTGAATTTATTCTCACCTTTCTTCCTTAATGTTTGATGCATTATTTGTTGTTGTATCTTTTCAATTGCTTATCAATGTGCAGTTATTTACACTTTTATCAGCGTGCAGTTATTTACACTCATTTCGAACAAATAAATCGAACAAATATTTTGCAAATTTTCTCATTTCCTAGTCAAACGAAAATTGTTGAATTTATAAAAAATTATTTTTTAACGTATAAGTCTATCAACTTGTATTGCCTTTATGTTTTTTACTATTCAAAGTTATTATGAAATTTAATAATCTCAGTAGAGTTGAAAATATGTTTAAATTTAGCAAAAATTTTCATTCATTTGCTCAAATTCTCTTTTTCCTTTTTAATTTCGCATTAACATTAAAGTAAGTTATATCAATTTTTATACAAAAGGTAACAACCTTTTATATCATTTTTAATGAAATTTTTTGAATAAAATAAAAAAGTCTTCATAGCCTTCATAGAATTTCACTCTCAATTGCTATTTCCATTTGTCGATGCCTGCTTCTGAATCTATTTACATCACTAATGCGAATCATTATGCTATTAGTTGCATTCATTCAGTCAGATAACAACAGCAATGTTAGTAACAAGAAGTTATATTTATACAGTGTTACTTTTTCAAAATCTTTTCTATATTTTCTTGTAGAACAATCTATTTGTATTTCATGAAAGTATCATTAAATGTCACAGTATGATATTCGCTCAATGTCTCATCGAAGCATCATCATCATCAATTCGGATGAATCGAAAAGTAAGAAAGCTTAATTTGTTTCTATCTATTATGCAAATTTTAATGATAGTTGATATTTGTGCCAATAATCAAAGAATCTAAACATCTGCAAATAAGCTATTGATAAAAATTTCCATCTTTCATTAAAATTGCAACACTACTTTAGTATCAATTCGGTAAGCAAGAAATATACAGAATATTTCCTTTTGATATAAGTAGTAAAGATACGAAAAAAAAGATAAGAAAAAGTTATCATAATTTATTATTTTTGACTGAAAAAAAAATTCCAGAAGGTCATGAAAAATGTTTTTTATTTTTTTGAAAGCCATGAAAAATGCTCTCTCTATTATTAGCACTGATAAAGATAGCAATTAGAAATTATCAAAATATTAAGAAGAAAAGAAGTCAGATTGCAAGATAAATTTCATTACGAATAAAAATTGAAAATAAGATTAATGATGATGGGAGAGAATTAAATATGAGGAAGTTAAAAAAAGGATGAAAATAGTTTTTTTGCTAATGTCCCATGATTTATTATACTTTCTGAGCACTAAATTCCGGATTTATTCTGAAAAAGTTCTGAAAGATTACACATTCTTGAAACTTTTGACATCTTCTGTTGATTGCCAAATGAAATAAGTATCTTTTATTATTTGTTTATGTAAAGCTTCCATTTAACTTTTATTATAGCATAATTTTTATTTCTGACGACTAGAACTATTTTCTATTTTTTGATAAATACAATGATTACTATGAAATTTGGAAATGTTTCATATTCGGTTTCTTGAAATGGATGAGAAGCTTAAAGACAATAAAAAGTATTCATTTTATTTTTCTTTCTTTAGTTGCCAGGAAAAACTCGATTATTCGAGAATAACGAATATTTCAATTATGCATAAGAAGTTTCAGAAAGAAGTGCAAGATGATTATTTCATCGCGATCTCGTATTTAACTCTTTTCAACATTGAGTATTTTCAAGCTGATATTATCTTTTATGGCCATTTCTAATTTACTGTATTTTTGACAGTCAATTGACAGTCAACTCTAATTTGTCGTCCTCTACAATTTGCTAACATTTTTGCCTTTACCCAATATCGCTAGCCATTAACTTCTAAATTCTTACCTTTATTATCTATAAAGTTAACAATATCATCTTTGCTTTTAACTTTTTGTGTTGCATTATAAATATGAAAAGAAAAAAATTTATTGACCAATTGAGAAATAAAATTTATGATCATTTTTGAATTTTTTCATAGTAAAAAAAGCGAAGCTATGAGAAGAAGGATTTTTTTAAATGATTGTTTTATAATCAATCACTGTTTGCTAAAATTTTTCAAGAAAATTTTCTCCTTAATTTTTTTCATTTCTTTTCAAAGATTTTTTAATCTTCGATAAAGTACAGCTTGTCTCGTTTTCTTTTCTTTTTTTTTTGAATTTAACAACCATTGAAAATTGTTTCAAATTGTCCATTGCATGTATATTGCTTCAGGCATATTTTCCCCTGTATTTTATTATTTACAAAAAAAGGCATGGTAGTAAATTTGGTTTAAATCCTTGCGAAATTCGTATTTTCAATTGATTATTAGAGAAAAAATATTTAAAATTTATAAGGAATTTATAAAGAAAAATGTTTTCCAAAAGAATATACCATAACTGTTCAATGTTCAATATGTTTAGCAATCAAAATAAATTATTTCTTATTTCGAACAATTGATCGATATTTGTTAATATGATGATTTGCTGAGGTAAACATTACCGAAATAAGATGGCAAATAATTAATTGATCATACATTTTCTACGTAACTTTTTGTTCACAATCATACCTCTTCGTTTCTTCGAATCAGGCACTTCAACATTTCGTTGACACTAAAATAACTCGCATAAATTTTATTTGAGCCTTCAATTTAAAACAAAATTTTTTTTTCACTATTTACAACAAGGTTGGCTTCTGATAATGAATTATTAGATCAGAATCTCCTAAGGAAACTTTTTTTCCATTTTTCACCATATACTAATACTTAATATCATATTTGGGGACTAACAAAAAGTTAAGAAATGAAAAGTTTAAACCATTTTTTTATTTCCAGCAAACAGTTGTTATGGTTAGGATCATTTGTTACTATAAATGAAAAAAAAGTAAAATAAAACTAATTTTTGTTTTAAGAAATTCTATTTGATTAATTGGATAGTAAAAGATCGAACTCTTTTTTTTAAATCATTTCGATAATGTGGGTCGATGTTAAACACATATCAGTGATATCGTTGATTGCTAATACAGCGATCCCCTAATTTATCACTCTTTTTAATTTATTTCGTTTCTATTTAATTAATAAGAATCATTTGCAAATTAGGATAATGTGAGTGATTATTTAGAAGATTAATAATTCAGGATAAGAATAACTATGCTGCCAAGCTTGATGATTATGATATCATGATAACGATTAGAATGTAGAACGATTGATAACAACTATGTTTCGTATGTGTGAGCGAAATATGTGAAACATTCAATTTCGATATGTTGAAAAAATTGAAATTATAATTTTACTGTGGAAAGGTAGCTTAGATAAGCAAATAATAAGTGCGTTTTTAATGTTTCGCCATAATTTATTGATATCATTTCACTTCCAACAAAATATCAACTTTGGTAAAAGTAAACTTAATTATATTAAAAGATGTTCTATTAATGAAGTGATGAATATCGATTAAATTATATATAATATAAACATTAATTTCAGCATTATTATTGTTTCAGATTTTCTGTTAATAACTTTCTTGGATTAAAGTGTTTCCACATTTTATACTGTTAAAACTAATTATTTTGGAAAAAAATATTTTCAAAAATAACATTTTTTCAGTTCTAATTTTTTTTTTGATATATCAATTTTATATTATACATATGCAAAGATTTCATAACAATTTAATGACAATTTGCTTTTTTTAATATCAAAAAATAGCAATCGAGAATGAGAAAGTGATGCTGCGAATTTTGCTGCTTATTTATTTGATGGACTTGAATTGTCCTTTTCCCTTCATTTACCTTTAGCAGTGGAAAGTAAATATTTGATGTCATTTGGAAAAAGGTCTGTTAGGCTTAACTTTGTTATTAAATAAGAAATGTTTAGCTCAATTTAAAGAAATATTTTAGCTGTAACGCGAACAATTCAATATTCGTCAAATTAATCATTTGAAATCACTCTCCTGTTTCAATTCTCGACGAAAAAAGTAGATGGTCATTGGACAAAAAATTGAGGTTTTAATGATCTTGTCGGTCACTTCTGATGATTTACCACTTATTTTGTTCTTCTCTTGGATTTTTTTTTAATGCTTATAGAGTTAAAAACAAAAAATGATGATCGTTTCATTTTCCATATCTTACTTAACGAAACTGATTGATTATTTGATGATACTGAAAAATGATAAATGACAGTAAAATTGATAAGCTAATAAATGAGATTTGTTATACTCTTGTAGTCCTCTATTGGATTTTTATGACTAAAATTGGTATTGGTATTATCGAGACTGGTGTAATTTTACTGGCCATGGCAATTATCGTTAGATACAATGCATTATTCTATATCATTCACTTCTGTTTGGTACTTATATATGGCATTAAAGTACAAAATTTCAATCTGTATTTCTTTCACTCTCTTTATCTCTTCTTTATTTTTTAATATAATTTTAGATTCCTTTGATTTAGAGAATATAGGATGCTATCCTGATCAGTGATTATCATATCTTTTAATATAACAAAAACTATGTTTACCATATATCTTCTCATAATTTAGAATTTTTATTCACAAAAAAAAGCGCTAAAGCTTCAATAAAAAAATAGAAGTATGTCAAGAATAAACCTGAAAATATGCCATGACTATCTTAATAAATGATTCGGGATTTCCAGATAGCTTTTGCAAATTTTTTATGTCATATTCTCAATAATTTCGCATTTTCTATTTTTATTAACTTACATTAATTGTTCTGTATTTAAATCTATCAAAATGTAGAATTTATAAGTTCTCAATTTAAAAAAGACTAAATTTGTCAGTTTTTAAATTAATAGATTAAACAAAGTTTAATACAAGAAGATTTCATAAATATCAAACATCAAATATATCATTTAAATTTATTTTCCAGGGTGTAAATTTGATGAAAATCTTAATGTATGTGAAACAGGAATATTTTAAAACATTTTGCAAAAATAGATCTTTAATTTTAGACATGCTGAAATTAAAACTTCAAAAGGACTTCGAAAAGACAAAGCTCAAACTTCAAAAAAGAAATAAAGTTTATTTGTGACAAAACAATTCAATTTAGTTGTTCAAAAAGAATTAATTTTGTCGAAACATTTATAAGAATAAGAAAAATGAAAATACACAAAAATATTTATCAATTGTTCTTTGAAAAATTATTCATATATATTTTTTTGAAAATCTCGAGATAACGTAAAAATTTTTGTATATTTCCAAATATGCGATTTGCAGTAATTACTTCGCGTATTTTGCCGTGCGTTATTTGAATGCGCACTTATATGAAAATTTTCATTTTATTAATAAAATATTTTAGGTTCCATGGATGTTCCTCTAGCTGGAGACTCCACATTACCATCAACAAATGTTAGAACAGGTATTCTAAATAAACTTCTCTCATTTCTACAAATTATTTTATCTTATCAAATAAATGATAGTTGTGCATGCAATACTGTGCGAACGTGTGATGACAGAATGACGTAAAAAATTATGATGACGCAATAACATAATGATATAAAAAACTATCTTCTGAGATTCTATGCTTTAACTTAAGTTTTTTGTGCACTACAAAGAAGCAAAATAGTCAAAATAAATGACCTGATTCGGTAAAAATATTATTTGTCATAATTATTGATAATAGAGTTTTATCAATGATGAGAATATTTAGGATGGGCTCGTATTGAGTTGGAACCAGTTGATATTCCATTAGAACAGAATGAATCCATACTTTTGGCATCTGTACAATCTGCTATACCTGGAGCACATGGCCTTTACTACAAAGAGGACGATTGCAAGAAGGCCCTTAAGTCTTGGCCTTTTATTCTTTTTTTTCTCAACTACTTTTTCATTTATTAAAAAAAGATCAAAGTTAATGTATACATATCTCATCATAATTGATTAGGCAGATAAATCAAAATGAAAAGGTTCCCAATTTAAGGTAAAATATTTATCAAAGTTTAAATTACAGATTATGATGGTACAACTGGTTGTATATTAAAAGGTCCGCCAGGCTGGAATTCTAAGCCAATTTATGTTTTACTTGGTTTGTTCTTATTTTTCTATATTTCAGTAATTTCTATTTATTGCATATAATTTTACTTACCATTTTATTACTTATAATATTGTTTATCATTTTCAAACAGAAATTGCATTGATTAAGGTGAGGGTCAAATTTTTAGATTATTTTGAATCGATTTTATATAAATAAACCAAAGTGAATTTAAATAATATATAATTTTATGTAGAATTTTAAAGAAATTCGAACTATGAAATTAATTTATTGTTTTCTTTTTGATATGTTTATTATAAAAAATAATTGTAATCTTTAATTCTGCAAAACCTTAAGTAATTAAACGTTTATGCTAGATTTTGTAGTAGAAATATAGGGAAAGGAAGAATATCATTTAATTAATTATTACTTTTCTTTTAATTTTAAATTAAAAATGGAATTTCAGCGAATTCGAGAGTATTGAATTAAACATTAGTCTCATTTTGATTTATTCATTTTCATATTCTCTTTGATTCATTTCTTGTTATTTATTATTTATATCTATCATTTGACTATCTGTTAGATAGATTAGTTTACCAATCCGAAGCATTAAATTTAAACAAAGAAATCAATCCAAAATTGTCACCAAACTAGTTAATGTAATAAATAGTTCGTGAATCGAATAAAGCTCTTGCTGGAACTTTATTGTAATTTCGTTTTTTACAATCGAAAAAGAAGAAGAAAAAAATATGGCTTATATTGTTCAAAGAATGGTGATGAATGGAGGTTTTGAACGGATTGCAAAATGAATTACTATTAATTTTTAAGACGATTGAATCGGTGAAGTCATTTTTCATTTGTTGCTTTTTACCGTCTGAAAAGAAAAATACATAACTCACGTTGAAATAATAAGAACAGGTTCCATTTTTTAAGATAAACTGAAATTGAAAAATGTGCAGACAACTCTTTAAATTTTGAAGCTTTTACTAAGATAACAGTTTGGCTATTTTACCAAAGGATTAAAAAATCCTTGTCTTATATTAGTTTACTGAGTTGAGTTTAATTTATATCTTACTTCTAATCTGTTACTTCGAATACTAAAATGCCCTATAGTATAGTGATTAAATAAGTAATCATTCAATTCCTTAAATTAGCTAACTGAAAACTAATAAGGATGTTACCATCAAGCCAAATTGTCCTTTCTAAAAATATCATTAAATCATTACACTATATCATTATATCATTATGTAATTAGAATAGAAATATGTCATTATAAAATATCATTACAAAAAGTGATTATAAAATTTTCATTCATCATCATAGAATATATAGAAATTATTATCATACGCATAATGGTGACAAGATTTTTACACATGTTGGATTTTTAAAATTTGATAAAAGACGGAAATTGAGATGAATGAAATTTTAAGTAAATGGAATTTTGAACTTTGATGAAAAAAGAAATTAATTGAATGGAAGAATATAAAGAATATCGAAAGATAATCAATTTGATTACTCAATAAATTAACTCATTGCAAAATCAGATGTGATGCAAATTTTTACGAAAAGCCGAATAATATGAACAAACAAATAATTATTGGAAGGTCAAAATATTTTATATTCAGATCGATGAATAATTAAGATCAAAATTATAAGATCAATTGCTGCATTGAATCATAATCTCTTTCTTCGAAACTAATGGAAAGACTATAATGTTGACATGAGTGTTTAGCAAAATTAGACAAATAAATAAATCGATTATTGAAAAACGGCGAAATAAATTTCGATGTTTGGTTATTAGGAGAAATAATTTATTCGATTAATATTATGCTCATTCGTTTATGTTTATTTACTGATAATATTGAAAATATTGCAAGTAATTAAAATATTTTAATTTGCTTGTTTCTTATCTTTTATATTGCAAGTTTATAAAATGCTCGGGATTGTTTTTGAGACTTAAACTTTTGCACTTCACGAAAGTTTTTTTAAAAATAAACAAAAGCAATAAAAGTTCAATAAATCAGATTTTATATTTACATAAAATGACTTGTTCCGAATAAAATAATTTAGCTTCAAAATTACAGCCCATGGATGCCGCCATTTCAACAATATTGCCATTGGACAATATGATGCTGCTACGGAACGATTCGAAAAAACTATAAACTTTGTGCAGCGTATATTAAGTAAGTTTGAAGTAATGACGAATATCCAAAAACTCTAAAACAATAGATTAAGAACTTAGGACAGAATTCAAATGAGAATACCAATTAAAACGATAATTTGAACATTTCTATTTTACAGATGATCGATATGCACCATCTTGCTCATACAGAAAGGTAAATTTTTTGACTTTTCTTCTGCGAAATTGTTTTTTTCTTAATATTTTATGATTATTGTGTCATTTCATCCACAATGAAGATATAGCTTAGCAGATTTTTCCTGTTTTTATTCCCATTTCCTGTGAACTAAGGAGTTTAATTCAACGATATCATATAGATCGCAGTCTTTATGGAGCCAAAAAAAGACCTGGAAAGCTTTTCAGGCCTTCAATAATTGCAAACCTTTTCAATTATTCCACTTGATCATCATCATATTATTTTAATAACTGCTTAAATTCTTACTTTTGATAAATTAATTTTTGCGTCGATATACTTAAGCTCAAAAATGAGGATGTATATTTACGTTTCAGGACACTTTGACTAGATCATCAGACCGTAAAGATATTGGTGACAGATTATTGCGAAATGCACAAATTGGCAATGATGGTGATCGTGAAGTTCGAGCTGATAAAGAGGAACAAAAAGATGGATTTGTTAGTTCTACAACAATTTATTAGAAATTTTAAAATTTCGTAAATATTCGAAAAAATAGCATGAAAATATTCGAAATAGAATATTCGAAATAGCAGCATTGCTTGGCTAAAAATTTGCAAATTATGAATTTGAAATCGAATTTATTTCGAATTTTCAAAAGAAATGTTTTCAACTTCGATTGATGAAGTTTTTTGATTTGCTTAACGTAATATAGTTTATCATTGGAAAACATTCAAAAGCAACAACCAATATCCAGAAGCCTCAAAAGAAGAACGGTATCTCAAAAGAAAGGTTGGCAATGATAAATTGACTGGAACTCAATATTAGAAATTCTATATTTTAAATTGCTAATTCTACATTTAATAAATGAAATATTAAATATAATAAAAATTGATTTTAAAAGATTACTAATCAGATAATCCAAAAAATCATAGCAAAAATATTCGGTTGGTATAATTGGAAAACAATTTTCAGCTAAATGTATTTTTAAATTTTTGCAAATGTATGAATAATAAATTGATTTGAAATTAATGCGAATATGGTTTTTCCATCATTTTTCTTGATGGTTGATTAAAGGAAATTTTATTTCTGTAAAAAGACTTTAGACTCTGATTAGGAAAAAAAGAAAAATATGGTGATAATTATTAGTAATGATGCACCGATTGATTAGTAGTAACAATGATTAGTGATGATACATCAATTTATTAACGAAAAAACACAAAATTTGAATATGTTCAGATTTTACAATAATAAAAATTAATTTCAGTGACTTCCGAATACAACCATCAACGTGTAATATAGAAAAGGTAAAAAAGAGTAATTTTTCTTTATAGACATCAGTTAGATCATCTATCGAAACTATCTTTTTCTAATTTATTCTAATTTTTCTTTTGTTATGTTAAGAAGGAAATTACTGCATCTTTTAGGAGAATTTCAATTTCAATATGATTTTTCAGGAAGAAGAAGCAGAAAGTGAAGATACGTTCGAAGAATTAAAGCGCCAAAAAGAAGAGTCTGTTTTTTAATGAAAAATTACTGAAAAGTGCTTCAATAAATTATATAGTTCAAAAGTCAACTATTATTATTACAGAGCTGAACATGAGCTGTTCGAAAAAGAAAAAAAAGTGAATGATTTGGAAAAAACAATAAATGAGATGGAATTGAAATTGAACGAGCATCAACAATATTTTGATGCTACTCAAGCCAGGTTTATTTGGCGATTATTTCAAATTCAATTTTAAAATTGAAAAGAATTAGATCTAAAGTTTTTTTGCTGATTATTTTACATTTGTATCTATTATTTTTTATTAATTTATTAATATCAAATTACTTTATCTTATTTTAAATTAATATAAAAATAAATCATATCGTAGAACAAGCCGAAGAAAAGAATTCGTTTCAACAACAAAGTTTCTGCTTTAGTGTTGAAAATTCGTTCTTTTTTTATTTCTTCTTAAAAAGTTATAAGGAAAAGAAAAAAATGAAATGAATACTAAAGAGAAGTTGAAATGAATATTAAACAATTAGTATTAAGTTTTCATATTTTTTATACAAGAAAAGAAATATTCAACTAAAACCGATTCAAATTGTAGTAGCATTAATTTTAAGTAATTTCAGAATCGGAGATTTGGAGACAATGCTTGATGACGAAAGAAGTAAAGCAGAATCATTAGCGAACCTCAACGCGGAGTTAAACTCAAAATTCGAAAATCTTTCACTTCCCCAACAACCTGAAATTGTATTTAAATTTATTTGTAGCATAAAATCACGATTATGAAAACTTTAAATAGGAAATATCAGGAAATTATGACTTAAAATTTTTATATTTTCTTTTGAAAAAATTTTGAAATTTAATAGAGTTCAATTAAAAAAATTTGCTGATTTATATGTCAAAATTTTGGAATGCAAAATCAAAATTCTCGCTGAGCCAATAACTAGTCAATATAATAAACATAAAATTTCGCTTGTTGATTTGATCATAATTTATTATTTTAAGGGACATGATGAACTACAACCGTCAAGAGAGGAACTAGATAAAAAAGATTGTGAAATTGATAATTTGAATATACAGGTCAACGATTTGAAATGGAGTCTTGAAGAATATAAACAATGGTTAAAGGATGCAAATGACAGGCGAGTTATTTCAGAATTTTTTTTAATTGGCTAATTTTGATAGAAATGTAAGTTTGGCCAATTTTGGTAGAACTTTAAACCTGATAAAAACACAGATACATAAATAAAATAATCGATTAGTTTTTTTTGTATTATTTATCTTTTTAAAGTTAAAAAATTAGCAGCTAAAATACGAACAGCTTGTAGCTTGCATTATTTTATGAATATAATCTAAATGTTGCGACTTACTTTTACATTTTGCAAGTGCTATAAATATTTTGTAATGCTTATTAATTATTATCACATTCTGTTGTGGGGCAAATCATCTGGAAAATTTTTGTAAAGAAAAAGATTATGTTATTGATGATATAACAAATAGGCTTCATAAGGCAGAATGCCGTCTTTTTGAGGTTCTAGTCTCTCAAGGCACTGAGTAAGTTTCAAAAATTAAGACAATAAAATCAAAATTCCTTAAAAACAGCTTGCATTTTCTTCTTCTTTTTTCCTCCTCAAAATTTAACTTTTTACTTGGTATTAAAATTTATTTATCTTTGCTTTAAATCTCCATGATAAAGATAGAACTAACTGTAACGATGATAGGAATGGGAAGAAGTAGATTTGATATTTGAACAAATTCAAGTTGAAGTTTGTACAAATATTTTGTTAGCTTTGTATAAATTATTTAAAAGGCTTTGATTAAATTGAAAAAATTAACAAGAAAAATTTTAGAGATTTAAATTGTTTGATCGATGATCTGCGAAACGAAATTGATAAGAAGAATAATTACATTAATGAGCTAGAAAGGGTCAAGAATGAGGCGCAATGGCATCTTGGCGAACTTCAGCTTTGGCTGAAAGATGCTAACATTAAGTGGTTAACATTAGGTGTTTAAGATACTAAAAATGGTTAATTTTTAAAATCAACATGCCAATATTTATAATTTAATTCCATATAATAATCGTCAGATCACAATTGGCCCTAAATTGGTGCATTTTCCAAGTTGGTGAAATTTTAATTACAAGAAGAGTATTCCAGGATTGGCATTTTAGAGAATGAGAAATTGGAAGGAAGGAAAGTTTGTGAATTTGACGATTTGGTTAATCAGACCAAACCTATTATTACAGTTGATGATTACAAGTATGTATCAAAAAATATCCTTTCAAACAGATTTGAATTAAATGTCTTATCATCATTGATAGATATATATTGTTAGGACTTTTCGGCATTTATTTTGACATTTTCTAACTTTCCCGTTCGCATATACAGAGAATTCATTTATTTAATCACTTTCTAAGTTACACACTCAACAAATAAATTCGGAATTTATTTGGGTCTTAAAAACTTGTAGCAGATATTTTCATCAGTGAAAAGCGAAGAGTGTAGGATTAAAAATTTTATAATTTTTTATAATCTCATATTTCTAGTCAAATGAAAACAAAACTGGAAGAGTTGCAACAAAATATGGAGAATAAAATTCGTGAATACCACAAATTAAATGAAGAAAAAAATGAAATGAATGTTAGTCTCGCAGAACACAAAATACGACTAGAAATTGCTGAAAAAAGGTTTGTTTTTTTAATTGGGCTAAGGACATAGTAATTAAAATATCTCAAATGATGGCATAAAAAATCTGCAGCTTTTTATTCCATACTCTCGACCTGTTATTTCATGATAAGTTCGCAAATTTGTTCTAGGATAAAAAAATTTCGGACGGAGTCAATAAATATTTTATTATGTTCTGTTTTCATCCTCTTAGCTATTTCATAAACTTAAATTAAAATATTCCATTTCGAAATATTTCTTAAAAAGTAAGAAAATTCATTTACAATTCATTTCGTTAAATACTAAATTCAAGTTGGAGTTAAATTAAAATTTCTATTCTTGGATCAGTGCATTAATTAATAATTGATTTTAAATTTTAAATTCGTTCATGTTTCTGATTTACTTACTGAAAGGAAACATCTGATAAAAAGATTTACCCAAAGTGATTAATTGTAGCTGAAAATTTGTTTTATCACTAATAATTTAATTTTAATGAATTTAAACAGAAGGTATATTTCGGTGAAGCTACAGGAAATATAATTTTATCAAAATCCATTTTTTAAGAATTAAATATTTGGAAGAAGAAGGGATTGAAAACGATCGCTTCATCCTAGTTATAAAAAAGAATTGGGAGAGTTGAAAGAAGTACGGATCGATGCATTCCAACAAGTAAAATTCTATTGATTTGATTTACTTATTTTAGCTTTTGTCATAAAACTTTTTTTTACATGATTAAATATATTTGAAAGTTAATTTATTATTTTATAATTAACAGTTACATGAAAAAATCGATGACTTGGAATTGTATTTGAGCAAAAAGATAAAAGATGCGGAGTTAAACGATGACGACGCCGCACATAAGTTAGTTTTTAAATTGCTTTTTTCACATATTCAATTAGAAAGTTATAATCAAACTCGAACTTTCTTTAAACTTTGGTCCAAATCAAATTATCCCTAAAATCTTACAAACTTTAAAAAATAAAAATTTATTTTTTAAGAAAATGTGGATGAAAGTTGTATGCTTCTATGTAATATGTAACTGGAACTTTCATTTGCACTTAAGTTTTTCTGACTTTTTCACAAAATATTTTTTTGTTTGTAATGAAAAGTCGAATCATGTTTTTTTTCCGGCTGATATTTTAAATCTTTTAAACTCTTATTTCATTTTGATCCTAGTATTAGACTTATTATTAGTTAAGCTCAATTAGGACGGCAAAGTTGTTATCTTACTAACTACGGTAAATACTTTATTTATCATCTTGAGATTTTTTTTCTTAAAAAAATACCAAATTTGTCAATTATAGTAACTTAAAACTGTCATTTAGTTCAAACTAATAAAATTTCTTAATAAATATTTAGTTAAAATGATTTTATTTTTGATATAATAATTTTTTAATTTTTATTATCAAGAAATTTTAGTGGTTTCGAATTTTGAAAGTTTAACAAAAATGGAATCACAGTAATACTAAATTCCAGATATTTTTATGTCAATTTCAATTGTTTATGCTAATAAAATATAGTTTGTCTAGATAAGTGATATGAATTTAAAGAATTTAAAATTGACTTCAAATTTTCTTATTCATATTCGTTGCACTGATAGTCTTCGAACTTTTTGTTTCTAAAATTAGGGAATTGTTAAATTCTAAAATATCAGGATGTTTGTTACTTTTGGAGTTTTTGATTTCACTGAGTTTGCAGAGAACATAAACAATCAATGAAAGAATTGGGAAAAAACATTTCTGATGAGAACGTTCATTTAAATGACCTAATTGATCTGAAGAATAATGGTTGGACTCTTAAGGAACACAAACAGTGGTTGCAGGATCTAAAAAATAGGTAAATTTCTGAAGGAATCAATAATTCTTGAAATAAGATAATGCGAATCCTAGTTAAACTTGCTTGCTATATCCATTGAACAAATTGGTAAGTTAATTTATTAATAAGTCATAGAGTCAAAAAGTTAACTCAAATTAAACGATTGAATGTGTAAATATTAAAGATTAATCTTGAACTTTAGTGTCAACAATTATTTGCTCAAGAATATTTTGTTAAATTCATAAATGTAAATTTATTTTTACATTTGTATAGGACCAAGGAATCGGAAGATATTACACAAAGACTTACAAATGAGAAGGATGCAACAATAGCCAAACTTTATGAAATTGAGCAACTTGAAGTGCCATTTCATTATTTTATTTAAATTTTTTTCGTTCTACCAATACACAAAATAATTTGATATTTAATATAAATTCAAACGCGACGAAGCAATTCCAATATAGTCCATTATGGAAGAAATGAATTTTTTCAGTCCATTATGGAAGAAATGAATAAACAAGTGTTGGAAAAAGATCAATTGATAATACAATTAGAAAAAGATATCAATGATAAGCAAAACGAACATAAGTTGGTTTTAGTTATTTTATGTATTGTAGGATGCTTCGAAATTAATTGCTTGAGTTGCTGATTGTGAAATTGAATATTTTAATTCCTTTAGATCGAGAATAGAAGAATTATTGCTGGGATTGAATGAAGCGAATCAGAATGTAAAAAATTTCGAACAGTTGAAGAATGATGCTGAATGGAGTTTAGGTGAACATCGACAATGGCTTGTGGATGCAAAAAATAGGTTTAGCATTTTTGAGATTTTTAATATTATTGAATGAAGTAATCATTTTTCTTTCTTAAAATATTAAATATAAGATGAAAACTGTCTTAAAATCGACCCAATAATATTTTGATAGGACTTATGCAATTTGAAATGATATGATTCTTCAGCTTGTTATTCATTTCATTCATTGGACCAATATTTTATAAATATCTTCCCCATCAAATTCTTTTGGCAATATTCACATTTGTTCACATTTTATTTGTTATTGTTTTAATCTGAATTCTTCAACCTTTGTATAGTTGAGTCGCTTCTCTAATCGATGTTAATGCTTCTCAGGAATTTTTACTTGAAATTAAGCACATATAAAATTCAGGATACAAGATCTGGAGAAAGAATTAGACAAAAGCAATGATTACATCGAGCAATTAAAAGGAGAAATTGGAAATCAGAATGTTGATATTAGGTAGCTGCTAATTCACAAACATGCCATTTTTAATTTTTAATAAATTAAATCTTATTTAAACAATTCAATAAGCTTATTTAATGATTCAAACAAAAGATTGTCAAATTTTTTTTGAAGATTTTCTGCATTGACTTAAAGATTTTGAATAAATTCGAGAATTCCCGGCGCCATCTCGCACCTGATTTTGATATTTCAGCAACTACCTTGTAACAATTGATTCATTAAATAATGAACTTATTGGCAAAAACACATATATCGAAAATCTCGAGAAGACAAAAAATGATACTGAATGGAGTTTGGGAGAACATCGACAATGGCTTATGGATGCGAACAATAGGTTTAGCATTTTTGAAATTCCCAATATTAAAAGATGAGGTAATTATAGTGAATTTCGATTGAAAAAATTATTGGAGTAAGGTTCGTAAAATAAAATTAATATTTTACAACTTCAATTTAACTTTTCAATCTCCAATCTTCGATTCCATATTGATTCATCTATAGTCAAATGGTAAATAATCCGTCAAAGTTTCATTATTTAAAATCCATCACTTTTAACGTTTATTAACATATTAAGGGAGAGATGGAAGAAAAAAGAAAGGCACATTTTGAAAAAAATATTTATTTACTAATTTGCTCTTTTTTAATCAAATAATTTCAATTGGTTTACAGGATTGATGAGCTTGAAAACAAGTTGAAGGAAATTGGTGAAAGAAATGATAACTTGCAAGAGGATATAGAAAAGTTGAATAACAGTATTAGGTGCTCTCTGCTTTTTGAAAACTTTGTTATATTTTTAAAATTGATTTGTTTTTTGTTAAAATTTGATGAGATTTTGAGAAATCACCTCTGAATTGTTCCTAGAGAGAATATTTGATTAATATTATCAAAGATAGAGGAATATCTAATATAGATAGATATTTCGCTGCATGCAACGTTTTTCATTTTCTTAAAAACTTGGATTTTCTCTTTAATAAATTTTTAAGCAAAATAGTTAAACTTAGTCGCAAAATTTTGTTGCTGATCATCACATTATATAACAATTAATTATTGATATTATTAAGTTGTATTTTAGTGCTTTCATGAATGCCATTGAAGGCCTGAAAGAAGAAATTAATGATAAAAGCGAACAACTTAGTTATATCACAAAGCAAAAGAATGATGCCGAATGGTCTATTGGTGAACATCAGCAATGGTTAAAGGATGCCAATAATAGGTTGATTATCAATTATCATTAAAAAAGATAACAATCACAATATAAATTTTGAAGCAATTAGTGAATAATTGAATTACTATCAATTTTTTGATCTGGTAGAGATTCTCGAGCTAAAACATACGGAATGATCAATGATTTTGATAATTTGATACTAATCAATAAAATTAATCAATGACAATTATAATAATTTAATAAGCTAATATTTAATAGGTTTATTTAGTGTATCTAATATTTCAAATAAAGAGATTCAGAGTTCTGCGGTTTAAATTTCTTGTTTAGGAGCTATAAAAATATGAGACTAGTTCCTTCAAACTATTTTCTTAACTTAATTTTTATTGATTTTAATTAATCCAATTAACTGCTTCTTATGTCCAAATATTAGTTTAATAGCCAAATTAAATCAAACATTCATTTGTGAAAGAGAATAATGCAATACGAATTGTCATTGAAATTTCTACAATTACTTCTGGATAGAGACAGGAATAGGAATTAACAGATTTTTCAAACAGTTTTTGAAATTTTCAGAATTAGCGAGTTGGAATCCGTTCTGACTGAAAAAAATCGCATTATTGAAGAGTTGCAAAAGTATAGTGAACAGCACCTCGCTCCAGTATGATCTTTTAGTTCTAATATTTTGATTTTCGGTTTTTGATTTCCGAAGTTATGGCCAATGTTTAAAATGTAACCATCAAAACATTACAAATTTCCGCTCCAATTTTAAAATTCAAATAGCTAACTAAAAAACTTTTTTATGCTGACTTGATTTTACCAGATTTTGCTTTTTATTGATTTTGATTTGAATTCTGATTTTTATTCTTTCAGGAAGAATTACTAGTTTTACATGCTGAAATGGAACCTGCCGAAGCTCCGAGACGAGATAAAATTAAGTAAATTATTCAACATTTCAATTTTTAATAATTTTTTTCTAGACCTATTGAAGCTGTGTATGCGATTAAATATAATAATCTATATTATGATTATTTCTGATATAAATTTCCAATTAATAGCATACTCAAAATGTTTTTTGCGCTTTAAGTGAACTTAGCTCAGTGATTCATCATCTACAAAACGAATTAAATGACAAAAATGAGAACATCAAGAGTTTGGAGAAGCAACGTAATGATACTGAATGGAGTCTAGGTGAGCATCGGCAATGGCTCCATGATTCCAGCAATAGGTAATATTTTTAAAATATTTTAATGGAATTTTGTTTTGTTTCAATAGTCTTAATTACAATAATCTTAATTAATTATTTCGCATATAACTTTAACTTTTATTTGATCCAGCTTAGGTTTAGCCATGGTTGGATACCATTTTATAGACGTATTTTATTACTTGATTAATTAGTATAATTTGTTATCTGGTGATAAACTTATTATATTAATGTATCGAATATCATAATGTTGTCATTGGCATTTATCTCTTAATGATAGTATTTGAAAGAATCGTAGGGAAAATATTTCATTCTGTTCTAAAGTCATCTCCATTTCTAATTGCGCCATTCGAACTAATTTATTTTTACCTTGGCTTAAATTCTTCGAATTCTTTGCATGGCTGAGAAATTTCGCCTAGTTGTTGTCATTTCGCTTCTTTCAGGAATTTTTACTTGAAATTAAGCACATATAAAATTCAGGATACAAGATCTGGAGAATGAATTAGACAAAAGCAATGATTACATCGAGCAATTAAAAGGAGAAATTGGAAATCAGAATGTTGATATTAGGTAGCTGCTAATTCACAAACATGCCATTTTTAATTTTTAATAAATTAAATCTTATTTAAACAATTCAATAAGCTTATTTAATGATTCAAACAAAAGATTGTCAAATTTCTTTGAAGATTTTCTTGGTAGATTTAAGAATTCTATATGAATTTAAAGATTTTAATAACTATTTTATAACTGATAGTGTAAGCGTTTTAGTAAATATGTTGCAACAATTGATTCTTTAAATAATGAACTTATTGGCAAAAACACATATATCGAAAATCTCGAGAAGACAAAAAATGATACTGAATGGAGTTTGGGAGAACATCGACAATGGCTCCAAAATGCTAATAATAGGTATTAATCTTAATTTCAGCAGACAATCACGATCTTTTTTACTGCGATTGTTCAAAGTCTTTATGAAAATGACCACAAATTTTTCAGAAGTAATTTCAAATTTTTATATGACTTTTATTTAAAATTATCACATCTATTTTGATATGTAAGTGAAGAAATTAAATTTCAAAAAAGTTATGTAATATCAGCAGCTTATTTAATCATTTACGAAATGAAATTAGATTTTTTTAAGAATCGATGAATTAATTCATTCCATGGAAGATAAAGATCGAGAAATTGCTGAACTACGCAAGGCTGCTGAAGATTCATTACTTCTGATAAATGCTGATAAAGTTGATAAAATTGTTTAAGCAAAATTAATAAAACGTTTTGCTACCTTAATTTTAGTTTAAATCTGTTTGTAGCAGAATGTTTTTTGTAATGATTGCACTACAACTGCATTGTAATTATTTCAGGAATTTTTGGGAAATCTTACATTAAAATTGCATGAACCTGAAGAAGCGCCGCTGAAGGTTATAGATGAAGTGAGGTAAATTTAAGATTATCAACACAAATATAACTGAAATTTTTCGCAACCAAATTTTAGGACCTAAATATTTCATTGGCAAATATGAAGAAATTATCTTTCGTTTTCCTTAATTATTTCTGTCAAATATTTTCTGACTTAAAGCCAAGTTAGATTTATTCTATCAAAATGTTTACTCATTCTGCTATACTTCATTATTTTTTAATTGATAGATTAAAATATTGCTGCAGTCTGATATAAATTAGAAATTAATAATACTGAAAAAGATTTGTTGGAACAAGAAATTATGTAGTATTTTGAAATAATCAGTGATAAAGGACTTCGAAATGAAATGAAATGATCAAAATTCTTATTTCGAAATTCAAGTCTTCGTTTCATGTGATACGGTAATAGTTACTGAGATTCTTTAGTTGCCTAAAGACTGAAAATGAAAATCTGAAAGAACTTCTGAAAGATAAAAATGCATATATCGACAATCTTATGCAGCAGAGGAACGATGCGGAATGGAGCCTCGGTGAACATCGAAAATGGCTTCAGGATTGCAATGAGAGGTAATAATAATTCTTCTGAATGTTTTTTTAAGATTCTAAGCAGAAGCGTAGCGGCGGAACTTTCAACACGTTATGGCTTGGTTCGACTATGAAATTGAAAAACTCTTTTGATTAATTTTAATTGTTTATTGTAATAGTTTTGATTTGCTATTTTAATATTGTATCATCAGTTTGATGATTCCATGATTTATTGAAGAGCAAATTGGTTAGATAGTATTGTTATGGCGAAGAATAACGAAATCGATGGGCTACGAGGCGAAAATGATCGCCTTAAATCTGATTTGGATAAAATATCACAACATGGCGATATTAAGTAGGTTTCAATTTATGCCTGGTACTTTTTTCTTTTTTACTGCTCAATGCTTTTTAATGAATTGATTCTATGATTTTTCATTTCAAATTATTTGAAAAATCATATTAATCTATTCTAATAATTCAGTTTAGAAATTATTTGATATTTATATTATCAGTTTAATTATCAATGTATTCATTATCTTTAAAAATCTTGTATATATATCTATAAAGAAATTCAATAATTCTGTATAAGCTCAATGTTTAATTAGCACATCTCTATCGCTTTTTCCTTTTACTGATTGATAAATAATTACAATTAGTTAATCCATCTTTAATTTCTCTTTAAATGAAAGAAGAAAAAACAAAATTAAAATGGATGGAAAATAAAAATGTTTTTGTTTAAGGAAATGCAAAAAAAATCAAAATGAAAAATTCGTTCATTTTTAGAAGTTCGAAATTGAATATAATAATTTCATATTAATTAACTCTTTCTATTATAGTTTTATTTCATAGCAACTTGAATGCTACAATTGAGAATTTACGCAATGAAATTAGTAATAAGAATAATGACATTAACGAAATTATGAAACAACGAAACGATACAGAATGGAAACTTGGAGAACATCGTCAATGGCTTTGATGAAGCTAATAGCAGGTAAAATTTTGACGAAGAGTGATAAAAAGTATAAGTAATTTGTTATGAAAGATATTATTTGAAAATACAATATTGAGCTATATGATGATAAAGAAACAAAACTGATTCGATTGTGATAATAGATCAGATAGCAGAAAACACAAGTAAATAATATTAAAGATTATCATAAGTTATTATACCAAAATTTCTTTTTTTGAGTTATAATTTCTATTCTTTAGATTTAAACTGAAAGATTTAGAATGCATTCTATATTGAAGGTTGAAACTAATCAATAAAATTTTCAATTATTTCTCAAATTATAACAGTCTAAATTGTAGAGCAGATCAACTGGCTGGAAAATTGATAGAGAAAGAGCAAATTTTAAATTCGTTATTAGAAAAGCATCGAGAAATTGTGGAAGAAAAGTCTAATAAAAGTGACGTAGCATTGACTGGGTCGGAACTAGTAGAGACTGATAAAAGCAAGGTATCTTTTGATTCCTTTATATAACATGTTGAGCGAGCTTATAAACATTATCATAAATTAAAAATAGATCTACTGCTGGACAATAAATATAAATTAGGTAGCAGAAATGGTCTGTTTGAATTTCACAAAGTTCTGCAGCTGTTTGAAAAACTATTCGAATTGGAGGCGAAACTGCTCGAAACGGAGAAAACGCCAACAAAGTCTTATGATGATAACATATTAAAAATGTTGGTTTTTACCTATCAGTCATATAATTTGAAAGATTTTTTAATTAATGGAATTTAATTAAGTTAAATTTTGTAATTTTTTATTTGCAGCTAATTAAATGGATTTTGGAGTAGTTTGAAATACTGCATTTAATCA